>JAAWXA010000022.1:9401143-9729344 GCA_038090715.1 Florisuga fusca
CCGCCCCCCCCCCCCCCCATACTTCTGCTAGTTAGCATGTGGCAATTAACAGTTGTTAAAATTACTAAAATTTCAAACGTGAACATGGTCCTTGAGAAAACCTTGGTGTGATTATACAGTAAGCTTTTCTATCAGAAGATAATAAGAATTTTTAGCACTTTAGTAGGAATTTTGTCACATCTCAATTAAAAAAAAAAAAAAAAAGAGTACTCAGTTTTTTATTCTGGGAATTCTGATATTCTATCAGTCAGGACAATAACATTTTCACATGACAGAGCATTCTTACTTTGTTGTTTTCACCCTCATTTTAGCAAGAGATGTTAGAACTAAACCACCTTATATTCCTGTGGTGAAAAGGGTCTGTAAAGGGTCAGTGGACAGCAGCAGGGACACCAGCTGCTGAGATGCTGGGGAAAACGTTTTGGGGTAGCTGTTTGCCTGTTGTGTTGCCTTGCCTTGCACAGAGCTAGTGGGAGGGAAAACACTTCCCTGGGGCCAGGAGAGAGGATCTCTTTGGTTTTGCAGTGATTTTTGTTCTTTTTGCACAGGTGGAAATACCTACCAAAATTCACAGAAACAAAAGCACAGGTTTACACCTACATATGATAGAAGTCACTGCTGGTAATGGATTGTCCATCAAATAGTTTGGATTTAGAAGGCACTGGGAGAAATTTCTCCTTCCAGGTGGTTTCACTGCATATATAATTATAAAACAGCCAACAACATGGCTAAGTATAATATTTCTGTAGAGGATGGTCAGGTGGCAAGTGGGAAAGTGTAGTAGGTCTATGGCCAGAAACTTGCTAGTATTTATTTGATTGCTTTTTATTAACCTGGAAAGCTGTGGTAGGCAAACCATCCTGATGAGGCACAGAGGCATTTCAGGTTCTGCTCTGGGAGTGGAAGGTCAGCCCAGCACTCCTGGGAAAGACGGCAGGAAAACATGGAAAGGTGCTGTAAAAGTGAGAGTTGAACAGATTTTTGACAAGTGAGTCTGCCCTAGTGAGGTAGTTTTCAAGGCTCAGTCTCAGCCTGAATGAGAGCTGCTGGGCTAGGACAGCAGTGAGACGAGACTGGTAATTATCACTGGCACTTTTACAAGTGAGGAGCTTGCAGTGTTCATGTGATACTGAGTGCCCATTGTGTGCTGAGCAGTTTTTCTGGGAGCCTTGGCTTTGTTTTCCCTTAGCCCTGAGAACAAAAAAGAAATCTTGCAAGGGAAGTGCAGAATGAATCCAAAAAGAACAATGGAATTGTACTTGATTTGCTTAATTCTGAAATCAAGGTCACTTAGAAGTGCTACAGCTTTTATTTGTTTTATTGGGTGGGGTTTTTTAAGATTTATTTTATTTTATTTTATTTGTCATCCAACATCTTTCATCCTGCCTGTATTCAAAGCTATTATTAAGTGGAGTCTTTTAGATTTTAGAGAAACGATAATGGTTCCAAAGATGACAGAAAGTGGCAGCTGGTGACAAAAAACCCCTTGATAAGACGACAACAGTAAATCAAACTACTGCCACTTTTTTGTTTCATGTTTGTTAATACCACCTCGCCTTTTGAAGTTTAAAGCAAGGTTCAAAAGAGCCAGGTGCTGAATCATAATATTAAAGGAAGTAAGGAGCTCCATGAAAGAGAGGAGATCTGAGAGGGGAAAGCAACAAACACAGCTTTCAACTGCCTTTTGTCGGCCTTTCTGCAGATGTCACCAGTTGTTATCCCCAGCAGAGGCTTCAAGCTTGTAGCAGTGCCTCTGGCTGATTCCAACTCAACGTTTCAAGTGTCAATCAAAAAGGAAGGACGCAGCTTAGGTCCTGGTCATTGTCCTGTGAAAAGAGCCAAGCATTTAACATTGATTTAGCTCCCTCAATATACAAAGATAGAACCAGCTTTGTGCAGCAAAAGGGCCTTTGGCAAGGTTGCTTGTAGAGCAATTCCATCGCATCCGATGCTCCTTGGTTTAGCTGTCACACTGCAGTGTCTGGAGTCCTATGAAAAGTTATTCAGGAATGAGTGAGCAAATTAAAAAGAAATAACATGCTCTCCTAAATAGCAATGCAAGCTATAGAAAGTGCTCTTAATGTCATTTAGCCCTGAAAAGTATTTTTAATAAAAGTATTTTGTGCTTTTAAATGCCTTTTAACAAGAATAAGATCGCTCAGGACAAGAGGGGATCCTTTTGAAACCCATCTCCATCAGATTGGATAAGCAATTGTACCCACAAAGTGTCATCGATCAAGTGCTTGCTTATTTTGTTTTCAAGTCACTTACTTTCACCACCATCTGCATATTGCACTATCCTTCCATATGGGTGAAAGAAATGCCCCCTAACCCAATGATGACAAAAAGGCCCTGCCTGAATGTCACAGATGCCCCTCATTCCAGTTTTCCCATCCCTTCTCATGTCAAACTCCTGCCTGCTCCTGTCATAATTTTCTTAAAAACACCTTGGCAATTATTTCCTCCTCAGCCCAGCACTCCCCACCAGCTCTCACAGGCACTGTTGATGAGCCCCACTTGGCACTTGACAGGGTCATGGAAATGACAGGTCAGCCAGTGGCTGCACATAGGCTGTTTTGGCACAGTCCTGGTGGAGGGCAGGTTTCCCCAGATTTGGCAGAAAACACACCTTTGTCCTTAAAAAGACAAGGGGCAACTGGGCGAAACAAACAAAAAAAAAAAGTGTGCCTATGGTTTTTAAAAGTCAGTGCAGGATATATTTATCCTCTGTACCTGAAAGTAAAGTTAAATTTGTGAGGAAAAATAAATAAATAAATAAAGGAAATTTTAAAAATCTGTCATTTTTCTCTCAAGCAGGATCCTTCCTTATGGGTTTTTCAGCATCTTTCCACTCTTCTTCTGTGCAGAAACACAAGTGTAAAAAATCATGGAAAATGTCACAAGAAATAAAACATTTCCACGATGGCAATGGTTTTTCAGAAGTTTATTTCCCTTCTTAAAGGCTAGTTTTCTGGTAATGCCTTCCCAAGCAAAACCACACTTCCCAAGCTCCAGGGAAACAGAACAGCCCATTAAACCTATCCATGCATGATGGTGACTTTCCTGAGTGTGGGACAGGGTTACTCCTGATGAGCCCCAAGGAAGTCAAATTCCTGCAGGATGCTCATGCACTGGTGTGAATTGTGCTATCTGCAATTTAGAAATATATAGAGGATCTCACAAGGAGTTGGGTGTATTTTTACATACCTGCATCATTACAGCCACACTGGTGCTTAGGGACATGGTTTAGTTGTGGACTTGCCAGTGTTAAGCTAACAGTGGGACTTGATGATCTTTAAAGTCTTTTCCATGAAAGACAATTCCATGATTCTATGCTTGGATTTCTGCATTCCTCTAAAGGCATTTCTAGTGGTGCCTATGGCTGGCACTTAGTAGGTAGTGAAAGAAAGCAGGACTCACTGAGTTAAGGGACTGATTCACTCCTCTAAACTTTCATTGGGATTCTTTAACAGATTTGATTTGATCTAACCCATGCATTTTCCTTTTGAGACTCCCTTTCTGTCCAAGTCCCTCACAGAAAATGTTTGCTACCTTCACCTCAGTGAAACATTGAGGGCAATACACATTTGCACCAGCCACTTAGTCCTACAAACTGCCTATTTCCCAGACAGAGAATGGGTCTCCCCCTCTGTGCCAAAGCAGTAAAGGAGTGTCCCAGAGGAGTAGGGGAATGGGAGATGTTTGCAAGGGAACAGGAGACTCCCTGCATACCTGTGTGCTGTGCTTCTCCCAGTGCAGAGCTTGTGCAGGGGTGCAGGATGTAGGGATGCTGCACCCTGCACCCCTTGTGCTGGTGGGTTTTCTGCTCCCCAGTGCTCCCAGTGGCACAGCCATGCCAGCCTGCCTGGCAGCACGTGCCATGCCAGGTGTCCAGATGGCACAATTTTGTCCTTCTCCCAGGCATCAGTGAAAGCAGAAGGCAGACAGTGAGTTCTTGCATGGCCATGCTGGTCATCCCAAAGGATTCAACAGGCAGCCCTACATATGCCTTGGGTCAAGGATCAACGAGGTATCAGAGAACAGAAATCAACAAAAAGCAAGAAAGTTCAAATTCTGGTTGCAGTCATTGTTTTTTTTTTTAAAGGCAACAACTTGTTGAGTTGTCCTGTTGAAAGTATTGACAGCAAGAGGAACAATTTTGCAACAGTATTTCATTTGGAGACTTTAGAATTTGTTTGGGAAAAAAAGTCTAAGGAGAAGGAAATGACATTAGGGTAGAAACTGAAGCATGGTACATGCACTTGTGCATGTGTGTGTGAGGGTGGGAGGGCAAAACAAAGCTGTAAACAAGTTGGGTATGCTTTATCCCTAATGAAGCATTATAAAGCACATCTAGGAAACGGAGGGATTCAATGACTTAAGATCAAATTTTTTAACCAGCTTGCTGACAATTAAATGTGCAATAAAGTTACCATTTCATCACAGTAAGATAATGAGACAAGAAACAAAGAAAAAAACCTGAAGTAAATGTCAGCTTGATCTAAGTTTTGGTCACAGTCACCAAAATACATCACTCAGAGCTGGGTGGTATCGAAGCTCAGGAAACAGGGCACAACTTTCATTTATGATCTCTGTGGCTGAATCCATCCAGGATACTTTTCACCCTGGCAGTCCCTGGCTTCTCATGCATGCTGCTTCTCCCTTTGCTTTTCCAGTAGCAGCCCCCTCTGTCTTGCTTTGCTGGTCCAGATTCAGACTTAGTCTAAACAAATGCACTTTCCCTGAGGGTGCCAGAAAGGCCCAGCTTGCACAAGGACAAGATCTGATGGACCACCACTAGTGAATGGCTAGTCAAGGCCTGGTGACACACTTTTAAAAACACCTTTGTTTAATCATTCTTGGCCCTGAGGGAACTAAAGGACCTCTCCAACTGCTTTGCTGCCTCTTTTGCTATTGTCCCAATGAGACCAAGCTTTTATTTCACCCCCCCCACCCACAATAGCTCATTTTTCTTATGCCTTCTCAACCTGTTCACGTTTTACCATACTGCTCTTGATTTGGACATGTTTTTAAAGATCACATTAATTCTCTTTGGGGTTCAAAACAAAGCAAGTGACAGGAGTAATTTTCTATGAGCAAGTAGACGTAAGTACATTGCAAACCAGTCTCAAAACTTTTTGAACAGCAGTGCCACACACCACATCTTTGGGGTCACGAGCTAATGCATTTGCATTCTTCAGTATTGTGAGAGTAATGTTTCTGGTTGCCATTGTGTCTGTTGGAAATAATGGCTTCTGGTCACCTCAGGTTAGTAGATGCAAACAAGAGACACATCGCAGCAACTTCGCTAATGCAGAAACCATTATACACCCAGATGTTCCTGCCTTATCTATAAAGAGTAATTTAAGTGTTTCATTGGAAGAAAATGGCAGAGTCTTGGGAGTGTCAGGGATGTAGCATTATGAATCAATTCACAATTTCATTTGTATATTCATCTTTTTTTCCTATAATGATGAAATATTATCTTGCTTAAGTGCCTATTATTACCATGGTTAAGGACTATGGCACAGAGAAGTGGAGTTTAGTTTGTTTCTCTTTTAGACAGTGGAACTCTGTATTTGCACTGTTTACTCATTAGCAAAAGCTCAGTGTACGTAGTCCATAGTGAGCATTTTCATTCACCTTTCCCACACAAATACCCTCTTCGGTCTAGTGATTTTTATACAACTTAATTGTTGGCAGACTGCAAAATCTAAATTACAGGCATTGTCCTCTTCTTCATTCGTCAGGAAAGAGTTTTGTGACAATGTCTTCAGTGACCATTTTCCAGAGCTGGTGTGACTACACGAAACACCAGGACATTGTTTTACAACTATTTCCAGTGCCTCTAATGACAATTATGGCTCAATTGGGATGTTATTTTCAGAACTACAAGGAGTTCCCAATCCCAGCTTTAACCATCTTTGTAATTCAAAATATAAATATTCCAAAATTAATAGTCAAATCTAAAGGGACCTCTGTTGCTGGACTCTTCTGACAGTTATTCCCACTTACTCAGTAAGTCTCAGTGGCCATTTCTCAAAGCAAGGAGCCTCCAGCTTCAGGCCCCAGCTCTATTTCAGTACCAGGGCTGTCTGGTTTGTCTCAGCACTTGTTGTCCATTCACCACGCCAAAAATACTCAGAACAATCTTTACAGGGCTCTCTCTCTGTAACTGTTGCACAATCCAAGCAAAGGAAATCCCAAAGTGAATATTCCCTGGGCGGGTAGATGCCAGCCACTAAAGAACAGATTCCTGTCTTACACCCACTGATCTGAGGATGGGATGTCATGACAGATGTCAGCACAAAAAAGCTGGTCAGAAGGGATCTTGTGAAGTTGCTAGTCCAGGCCCCCACTGAAAGTGGGGCTGTGCCCCATGCTGGATCAGGTCCAGAGTTCCCTTACAAGGTTCAAGCAGGTTATTTTGCATTAAGCAATTAATTATACTCAGGGTGAGAGAGATCAGGGAAATTCAGATATGGTAACCCCAGGCTGGTTTAAAGGGTACACGTGTTCCATCACTTCACTACTGCAAAGCAGATTAACACTGTTACTACAGTCCTGCTGCTCTACTGATACATATGAGGCCAGATTTTTCAGAAAGGAAACACATGAAACCAACAGATGTACCCACAAGCTCTCAAGCTCACAAACCCCTGCTTGGATTCAACACCAGACCTGAAGAAGGAGTCGTATCTATCTCGCTCCAGTGTGTTTTATTTTTTCCAACAGAAACTGCTCAATGAGACTATTTGCAGACAGTTTTGACTGTTCTGACACAGGATTTTCATCTGATCCTTTATAATGATCATCTCTATCAGATATGTCCCATATGGCCACCACCAGCAAGCCACTAGTTCCATGGTGGGCATCAAACATTCTTCTTGTACACTTGTATCACAGGCCCCCTAACTTTTGTAGTTTTTGAAATTATTTCCATTTCCATCATCCTTCTGCCTACCAATGTGCTGCCACCTGTACATTACACCTCCACTCCTTGTCGATGCCTTATTTTTATTTGGTTGCTCATCCAAATAGTCATGATGCTAAATCACGAGGTCACAGCTCATGTTAAGTGCACCAAACTTGTTTAGGCAGAGTCCTTAGAGAGTGAATATGGTTCTTCTCAACCTTTCTTTGTGGCAGGATCAGTCATTCTTCTCCCTGTAGGTCCCTGTAGGACCACCAGTGATGGATGGTGCTCTCCTGCCACTAATCTTCAGGTCGCAATTTCAATACTTTTGGGATTCTTTTAATTTGCCTTCTGGACTTTGTACCCTTACAACTCAGGGTTTGTTTATTTCTTTAGTTTAATTTCTCTAGAGCAATGAGTATAAAGAATATTGCTTTTGTTTGTTAAATAAATGAGTGAATGAAATTGTACTTTCAAGTTATTCTGAAAAATGTAAAGGGAAAGCTTTAGTAAAAGCACTGTAGAAAGGTGCAGACTAAAATTTAAACTGTGACTAAGGCTGCAACTTTAAGATAACATATGTCTGTTGTGGAAAAGCACATAGAATCATAGAATATGCCGAGTTGCATGCATATATCATCTTAGTATTACATATATGAAGAAAGCCATGTACATATTTGATCACAGTTTAGATGTCAACACTGCTTTTTAAAAATATTGATCAAGAAAAATAAATTTGGTAATTAACATGTCATTAAAAGTTGTAAAAATATTTTCTCTTTAATGTAATACTAATAATTATATTCGTATTAAATTTATCCCAAAAACAGTTTGATTTTGGCTTTTTTTTTTTTTTTTCTTTTCATTCTAGCTCCTGGTAGTGAGAGTTTTTTATGCACAAGAAAGACTTTGCAGCACTACACAGGACAAATTATGGCAGGAGGTGTACAGCTCTGAGATACTCACATCTGTAGGAGCAGTAAACTACTTCAGTCACTGGCATTACCAGATTTGTTCAGCTGAGGATCTGGCCCCTTCTGTGTTTATTATTAGATGGAATGGATGAGAATATATTCATTTTTTTATGAACTTTTTGATGGCCTTGCTCTTTCTTCCTTTCTTTCCATTTCTCATACCCCATCCAAAATTTGTGCTGCAGACATTCAATGTCCCTGTCGCTTTTCTGTTTTTTTCTCTTGAATTGCAATTGCAAAGCCAACTAGATTTCATCATGGCTTATATGCTCTTCCACTTGCTATCTGTAATCACAGTCATTGTGAAACTCAAAGCTAAGTCAAGAATTGTTGCCTTTTTATGGCTCCCTCTTTTATATATGTTGTGTTGGAGAGTGGTTGTTACCGCTTTTTTGTCATTATTTCTGGGCTTCACTCCATTAGCTGGTGAACAGGCCTTCTCTCATTGCTTTCCTTCAGTAAATACTGTAACATTCAGCTTCCTTTCAGGCTTGTGCTTTTAAAGAAAATCTTTGTACAATTAAAGATATGAAATTGCTAAATACAAGGCTGCATTCATTGTTCTCCCTTTTTAAAGGTTTAATCACACTTAATGGCTCTCTTGAAGACTTGAATTTTCCATGTTGATGGTTTTACTCCACTGAAAGAGTTTGCTAATATACTTTTCAAGTGTTTTCTCCTTAAATGAGCTATTCAAGAAGTTTGTGCAGAATAAGATTGAGGAAGGATATATCCAGAAACAATTATGAAAAGAGTCCAGGCCTATCTGTTTATACATTGGCAGAGATTCATGAACACAACAGCAGAGAGAAATAGAAAAGAGAAAATATAGTCCTGTCCAGCACCGGAGGACACATCTTGAAATGTCTTTTGTTCCTCCCTTTGGACCAGTCTCGGAGCAACTGTTGCTCCACATTGAACCCTCCCAAGATGCATCTCATGATGTGATGAGCTTTGATAATGAGTACCTAGCCCAAAGAGCTGGTAACTTTGGTCCCACCTGCCTCGTTCCAGCCACAACCACCACCACATTCCCTGAGACCTCCTCTCTGAAGTGCCAGTAGCTGCGGTGCTGCCCATGCATGGCTGGAGTGATATTGTTATGAGGAATGGAAGCACACATCTTTAATCAGTCCTTGGGAATCAACTTTTTGCCTGTGACTGACCTGCTAAAAGTACACAGCCACCCCTGTGAGATGCAGGCTGGTCACCCTTGTGCTATTTGACTTTGAAATTTTGCTGGAGCTGTTTATCACATCTAGGAAAGAAATCACGAGCCCTGTGAAAGTTCTGGAAACTTTGAAACACGGCATCCCATTTACTCAGTAGCACAAATTCCTTTGATTTGCCCAGTGTTTCTGTCTTGATAGTCAAAGCCATTCAGGGTATTGGACTTTGCTTCCTGAGATTTCACATCTCCTTCCACCAACATGACCTCCCATGACAACTTGACGGGAACAGTCTGGACTGTGAACCAACAGGGGAAGTTTGTGAACTTACGCAATGAAATTCTCACAGCACCCAGAACTAGATTCCATTATTCTCTTTTATCCTTTCTGTTTGTCATTGATCTCTATATATTCTGCAATAAGCATGTACATCTTTTGTGGCATACCTTTTTTTCCCCAAAAAAAGTTCAAAAAACCCTGGACATTCCCACTTTCATCCACTTATGTACAAAGCCTTAAACAAGAACAAGCATAAACCACACAGGACATCTTACAAAACAACAGGAGAAGTAGGGAGACAGAGAATAAAATAATCTCTGCTATTTTATTTATATGTTTAGATAGTTGGCAGCCACTCAACTACTTTGGTAATGGGGACCATATAAGTAGGTAGGAGCAGGTTTAGAGAGATGAAGATTATAAATTAAATGTAGTAGGAGTAATATTTCATCTGTCTGTCTCAGGGATGATGCCATAACATAAATCCTGAGATACTTTAGATTATATAGATGTGATATGCCAATCTGCACTTAAATATTTTGGGTCTGCTCCCAATAAAGTTAATGGAAGTAGCATCAGCTCTTTATTGCTTCCACGCTCTCAGTGAGTCTTCACTTCCCATCAGGCAATTCATGTTGTGTATTATATTGTTGCAAAAGCCTCATTCTGCTGGTCTCGAAGTCAGTGGCTTTCATTTTATCAGTTGGAGGCCTGTTAGGGT
The DNA here is from genome assembly GCA_038090715.1 of Florisuga fusca. Classification (NCBI taxonomy): domain Eukaryota; kingdom Metazoa; phylum Chordata; class Aves; order Apodiformes; family Trochilidae; genus Florisuga; species Florisuga fusca. The sequence goes on from JAAWXA010000022.1 coordinate 9,411,203, forward strand.
ATTAGTGCTTTAAACTGAAGCTTCCGGGCTCAGTTTACATGGCTCAGGGCCACTCTCCCTCATTCAAAGTGCTCTGTCCTTACTGTGGCATGTGAAAGAGCACTTAGTTCTCAAGTGCTCTTTGGCAGGGGAGACCGAGGGACACAGACAACTTTACAGCATCTTCCTACTCTCTTCTTCTGCAATTCTAGGACTGTCTGGAGCCCTTTAAGGCTCTGCTTGCATAAGGATTATTGACAGCATCTTTAGGGCACCTCTGTGTTGGGCTGAGTTGAAACCATCAGGGCAAGCAGCATGGAGCAGCTGTACTCACTGGGGCAGCAGGAGATGTGCCAAGGACACCCCAGCACCACCAGTGTATCCTATGTGACCACAGCCAGTGTACACGGTTGTTTTAAATGAAGTTGTTTTGCTTGCACCCTTAAACTGGTTGGATTTGCTCAGGTTGGGAATGCAATGGCCTAGCAGAGGGCCCAAGGGGATGCCAGCAGAGTACCCAGGGAACTTCCCAGACAGAACTGGGACTTACTTAAGATCAGAGTGGGTTGCCTGATCATCTGCTGTTAATGGCTTCAATTTATCTAATAGCCCGCTTGCTGTTGATGAAGTAGAACTTTTAGCCTAGGAATTTGGATTATCACCTGCTGTGAATTCGGAGACCTGGCAGTCATAGGAACCTGAACAGCAAAAGTTGCACACCCTTATGCCACTTCCGGATTTGTTAAACAAAACCAAAAAGCTCAGGAGCAAAGACAGGACCAGGCAGTGCACCTAACTGGCTATTACAGAGAACCATTTCTGCATTTATGATGAACTGTTCCTGAACAGCAAATACAAACCACCATTTTGATTGTGAACTGTGTGAATGGAAAAAAAGGAAAACCCAGGCATTAGAGGTTTCATTGTGTTCCAAGTTCTGCTACATTTGTTCATCACCCCATACCTGAAGCAGCCCTGTCTGGTCACTGGAGATCCCCACAGAAGTCCCATCGCATCCCAAAGCATGTCCCCCTTCTACTCAAACTGACATGTGCTTCAGGAGGACAGTGATTTTTAAGCCCTTTGCTGGAGCTGGCTGGTGGATTTGCAATGCAGAGGTAAGATAGCACTCCCAGTGAGTGGTAAAACTCAGGTCCCTGACCTTTTCCCTCACAGATGGTCAACAGGCACAATACACTATCAGGTTTCTCACGACTGCACTAACATTCACTTCCCAATTCATCCTAGAGTGGTCATCATCCAACTGTGCTTTGTGTTGTGTTCTTGTTTTCTTGTAGGCACTGTGCTGGAGAATACTTAATCCTTTATTATCTCAAGCCCTCCCAAAACATCGCATGAGGATGTCTTTAAAAGCCACATGCCATTCATTCAGTTTGTTTTCTCAAATACAGAGTGTCTCCAAAAGTTACTTATTAATTTCAAACAGTGCAAGAAGAACTATTGATTTCAAATGTCTGCTTCTGAGCCTTTAAGACATAAAAATGCAAACAAATTGCTTAAAGAGAATATGTAGCTATTCCTTGTACCTGCTAACCTGTGACTTCAACACAAAAGGCAGCTCTTGCTGCTTTTGTTTTGGTAAACCCCAGCATATTTGGTATTTCACTGAAACAATATGCTAGCATACTAATTCCTAAGCTGTTTTTCACATCAAACGCTCCCTTTTCTGCTACATGCTCCATGGCTCCCCAGCACTGCCAGAGAGCACACAGAGTGGTGGACCTGCAACTTTGCTGGCAATGTTTATTTTCAAAAGACAAATATTGTGCCAGTGTTAACTTCAATTAGGAGACTTATTTGACAATCTGACTACTCCATCTGATGCCTCAAGGGCAAATTTCAGCACTTTATGAAAGATGTTGGCCAAAGACTGATCTATATGAATAAAATATAGTGGAGAGAAGTTTTAATGAACATTTGAAAACAAAATTATCAAGAATTAATTGCAAATATTTACACGCAAATAAAGGGTTTGTTTTATATCTGCAAAGGCCAGAGCATTCAGGATGAAAGCCTCTACTGCCTCCTTTAACTCACCCTGTTCTGCCTCCCTATTACAAGTGTCTCAGGCAGGGTATAATCAATACCACAGGAGGTACAATGTGTAACGCCCATGGGGGGGCTGATCCTGCAGCCCTGTGACAATGGCATCCTGCCTACCAGGCCCTGTGTGGAGGGGCTTCACCTCACCACATCACAATGCGTTCGCTGTAGCTTGGACCATTTGTATTCATGTTTTAACATCTAATATACTTGTATTGTGTTTCAATTGCTTCATGGTACTTTACTTGCAAAACATTTCCAGAGCATGCAAAAGGTTCCTGCGCTGTTTCACGGAGAGCTGCTCCAGTCGGAGAGAAACTCACCTGCTGGAAAGAGCCTGCACAAGGTCTCACACCACTCAGCAGCACAAATGGAGCTACATTTGACCCTCTTGCAGATTTTGCTCAGATAAAGCTCCAGAAGACTGCAGTGGGAAATTTGCCTGAAGGGAGCCTGTGCTGTCTGTTCTTCACTCTTGTTACAAGACAGCTGGGGAAAAGGTAGTGTCAGATCACAAGGAAGTATTTTCAGAATTGCTTCTACAGTCCTATTCAGGCGCTAACAACCTGGCTCCTTGGGCACGGGTTTCCCCACAGCTCTGGAAGACAGAAATTTGATCTGACTGAGGAACCCTATCTAGGGGAAAACCACAAAAGTGGAAATGTTTCCAGGTCAAACATGCAGTCCAGCCACCAGAAGGACGGGTGATGTGTTCAGCACAGACTTGGAGGCAGCACAGAGCATCTAGCCTGCCTGGATGCTGGTTGTGGCTGCCTGCACTTTCTCATCTCACACCGCTCTGAAAGGTGTTCTCAGGTCATGCATTGAGGCTCCCCCACATCTCTGGCACAGGGGCCTCCCTGTCCCGAAATCCATAGGCATGGATGACACAAACAGGAGCACCGGATCGTTTACCATTGAGAGAATTGCCCCCAACAGCACGCAGGTAAAATAGAGACAAAGGCGACTTTGTAACACTACTCTGGGTGAAATTTCATTTTTTCCCTTTCTCTCACAGTGTCTGATGTGCCGCTGCTGAAAAGCTTTCTATTTTGATGAGGCCACAAAAGGCTTGAATACTTTTCTGAACCAGTTTGGTAGTAATTGAGAGCTGGGAATTATTCTCATGAGAGTTCAGACCTGTGTAAATTATTTAAAAGAGATATAACCTTGCTAAGTCTTAATTATAATCTCTAGTACTTTACAGTAAAGATACAATCCCCTATAACTCTTTTAAGGTCATGTAAATACTCTGGGCCTGATTCCTGGATGTTGGGACCCTTCACACTGGTTTTTAGGCAGTTTCTATTTGCGTTTGACTCCATTCACCTGCTCTTATTTCACAGCCAAGCACACAAGCATTTTTTTCTATAGACTCTAATGCAGAGGTCTCTCAAACTACAGCAGCTGGGATTGTTCTATTGGAATGACTTTCTGGAGGAAAAAATATGCCTTTTATAAAACCAGGATTTCTTTTACGGGAAAAATTAGATTTTGTCAGAAATTTCTGATTTTCTATTAGGAAAAATCAAACTGATAACTCTGTGGCTGCTTGGCTGGAAGGCCCCTGTTGATTTTGTTGTCGTCTGCAGGGAGAGAGCAAAATTGACAATAGTCTTCCAGGCAGGCAGCTGGGGAGATGCAGCAGGTCTGGAAGAGGGAGGAGGGGAGGTTGAGTGCCCTGGCGCTTTGCCGGCCCTGCAGCCCAGCTGCCTCCCCAGCAGCCAGGCTAGGGGGAAGGCGAGGAGGAGGAGGAGGAGGAGGTGGAGAGGCAGGAGTGGGGTGGCCAGCCTGCAGCAGCCTGCTGACGAGGCTCCTGCCTCTCTCCCTTTTCGGCAGGCAGCTGGCAAGCCCCAAGAAATTCCAGTTAGCTTTCCCCGAAAGAGATCTTTATTTTTGGTTTGGCTCATTTGGATTGATTTGGTTTGGTTGGTTTGGTTTGATTTGTTTGTTTTTTTGTTTGTTTGTTTCTGGAGAGTATTTACCAAGAAAAAAATTCCAGTTTGAAAACAAAATTAGAAAATTTCACAATTTGAGGGAAGAAAGGAGAGGGATCATTTCAAAATAATATTTTTTTAATTGGAAGGAATTTCTGTGATTCAGCTGCCTCTGCCTTACACCTGGTGTTTTACTGGTAGGAAAAAAAAAATCTATTCTTTTTTTCCACAGTCCACACATTGTTAAAAAGTATAGTGCGGGAAATCAATGCCTCTGTGTGGGGTAGGCCAGCAAAAAAACAACATTAGGATGGATTTGGAGAGGTATACAATGAGGCTAAATATCTCCTTTTGTGCCGCAAAGAGGCTGACAAGAGTGGTGATCCCATGTCGAGCAGCAGCAATGCCTTTACTGACAAAGTCATCCCCCAAAGTCCCCACTAACTCCATGCCTTTTCCCACAGTCAAGAATAAGCAGAGAAACAAATTTCGGTCAAATCTTGTACAAGTAAAAAGTAAGCGTAATGGAATTGAGAAGCTTCAGTTTGATGCAATTTGAAATAATAAATCCTAAAATTCAAGGATTTTTATGGAATTGGTCCTTTAAGTACAAGGCAGTGAGTGTGTCTTGCTGTAACACAGATCATAAACTAGAAGCTGAGCTCATTGCAGGCTGTTCTGCCGGCTGTGAAGCCTCTTCCATTGTGTGTTTGTGTGTATTTCTCAACCTTTCCAAACATGTTCAAGCTATCCTCTGTTTAATCCACCCCGATGAAGAGCAGTAGAAGCGGTAACTGTAATGATGGGAGGAAAACATATATTCACTTCCTGACTCTAAAAAGTATTTAGCCCCAGTAATGAGTACTGGAGGGCATCTTCTGAGATTTCAAATATAAACACACACAAAAGAGCTTTCAACGTTGCGGGACTCATTATTCTTATGATCCTAAGCAGATTTTTGTAAAAGAGAAACACCCAAAGTCATGAAATCTTTGAATAATTTCAGTCTGTAAATCAGATCAATAAAATATTTCAACAAGCACCTTGAAAGAAAACAAAAAAGAAGTTAAATTGTATCCCTCTACATTCCAATAATCCATCCCTGATTATCCTATAGATACACTGCAATGCACGACACAAATATTGATGAAACATCAAAAGGTAATGGTATCAGCATAAAGCAACATCAGCAGAGCAGAAGAGCAAATATAATTTTAATTGTGGGCTCTCTATTATTATTTTACAGTGTAGGCTTTTCAGATAATTTATTAATACTAACAAAGATGCGTGATTCAGAAGCTGCATATTTTTTATTTCTTAGGAGTTATTTTATTTGATAATGACATTAAATATTAGAAACTATAACAGCTGGTGTGTTTATCCTTACTTGAGTGTATTAACCTCTTTAGCCCTTTTTTCCAGAAGAAGGATTCAGCATTACAGATTTGACTGTCAGCTGCAGTGCCTGGCGGCCCGTTGGATTGGCACCCTGACAGAATCGAAAGTCCAGTGCTGCAAGTAAACATGGATGACATTGCAGATAGATAGAACTGGCTGACTTGAGGCACCTGCAGCTGTTTGCACCAGAATAAAAGCAAAGGTTGTGGTAGCTGGAGTGGAAAAACACTGAATTTACTTCTAGTTATTTTGCTGGGGAATTTCCCCCCCCCCCCCCTTTTTTTTTTTTTTTTTTTTTCTTTTTTTTTCCTGGTTGTACATTTTGGAACCTTTCCACTAAAAGCACATTAGGCTGAAATACCTAAGTGAAAAAATTCACGAGACACCAGAGAGTTTGATAACCTATTTCCCCCCCTCTTTTTTTTCTGAAATTCATTGAACAGTTTTCCCACTAGCTTCTGCCTGGTAACAACTAGTGCTTGACTGGTGCAAATACTGGGTTACAAAGAAGGATGCAACCACTGAATAGCCAGAAACAATTCACAACAGCTGATTTTTAAAATGTTGAGCAGACAGAAACGCTTCATAGCAGCTGATTTATTTATTTTTTTTAAATGTTGCACTCACTAAAACTGTCACAAATGACAGAACAACAGCAACTCAAGCCATTTTGTTCAGTAAAAAATCTCCTGCTCTCTAAAGTGCTCCTGCTTGCCGGGACAGGTTTCCAAAGTCCTTAGAAATGAGGAAGGCAGCACGGGAACTTAATAGCTGCTCTCACTGCTCTGCTGTGATTGATCAGCATGGCAAACTCATAGCCAGAATATTAATTTCTGTAGCATAAAGGATCTCAGTGTGCTTTACAAACAGCATTTAATTGCCATAATCCTCAGTAAAGGTATTATATCTAGTTCACCAGTAGATAAACTGACGCACAAAGAGCTTAGGGGACTTGCCCAAGGTCACGCTCTGGGTCAGTAGTGAGCTGGTGACAAAGATGTGACTCTGGTGGCTGGTGCTCCTGGTGAGGCGACGCCGTGCCTGCTGTGCCCGGCCCCGGCGGCACAGCCTCACTCTCCGGAGCGAAGATCGGCAGCTGGACCAGCAAACGAGCTGGAGAGGGGAGGGTAGATAGGTATGACAGAAATGAGGTGTTTGATGGCTGGGCTTTTCCCCTATGCCACCTGCATCCCTTTATAACATCAGATCATTTACATTTTTAAAGAAAGTGTATTCTTTTTCATCATGGGCCACTGGTGAGCCTAACGCTACCTTTTGTGCAGCACCCCCGCTAACAGAGGTGGCGGAGTATCAATCACAGCTTTCCCTGGGGTCATACCTTACTATGCTGGCTCTTGATCAGAAAGAAGCAGATGGTTATTTACAAACAAAGTAATCAAGACCTCAAGACAGTTGGTTTTTTTTTTTTTTCCCTGAAATCCTTCTGCAGATGAGGCCAAAATAAGGTAAAGTTGCTTGTGTCCCCTTATGCCAGCTTTCAAGGGCACCGCCTCTCCTACCAGCACCTTTAAATGTGCTATCAGTTAAATTTGCCAAAGAAATGTGTGGCACCTGACAGAGTAGAGTTTCCTTAGATTATTCAGTGGCTTTCATGAGAATCTGTCTCTTCAACCACAATGTGAATTACTGCTAGATTATAGTGCAGGAATATTGTTATCTGCTGTACACTACATGTTTGCAATCAATTCTTTACAAGCAATGCACAGACTGCCTTTGAATCTTTTTCAGTAGCCATGGTCACCCTCCTTCTTTATTTAGTGTTAAGTGTTATTCATCTGGCAGTAAGAAATGAACAAAAGAGAAGAAAGCAGGTGCTCTAAGTTTACACTACAGCCAGCTGTCAGGAAGACACACTTTACTTATTTATTTATATTTTGCTGCACATAAAGGGGATTTATTGAAAGTGTTTGGAAAAAAAAAATATGAAGCATACGTTCAATCAGTCTTTTCCATAATCAATAAGGTTACTGAAGCAGAAAAAACTATAATGAGTTGTCACAGAATCTGAATTCCCATTTGCTTCCTTTTATATGTATTCAGGCAGAAAATCATAATGGAAAGCTAAAGTTTGGAAGGAAGGCCTGGCTATGACTCTTAGGTTGGGGTTGTTTTGAATTTACCAGGTAGCATTTGACCAACTGCTTGCTGAGGATCAGGGGCAGGCATAAGCCTCTGGCACAGGCATGATAAGTTACTGTCACAGAAAGGTGATTTCCTTGCATTTCAGGTGGAGAAACCTCCCTGTGGAAGTATGGCTGATCTCTCTTTCAAGAAGATGCTCAGCCACAACAGTGCATCTCTTTCTGATTTGACTGCAAATTTCTTCTCCCTCTCACTATTCAGCTAAGGGCCTAAGTGTCTCCAGCTCAAATGTAAAGAAAAGCAGAGCCCAGAACACTAGGACTAAAGATCTCTTGCTAAGGACATCTGCAGGAGATTTGACCATAAAATCTGAGAATCTTCAGCCTCTCCCCTTCATTCCAGCACATTGTGAGAGTTTTTAAAAAGCATTGCCAAAGCATTTGAAAAAAGGAGGCAGAGTTTTGGGCCACACCCCCAATCCCAGGCCCCCAGCTTTGTCAGATTTCTGCTGGTTCATATTTACACTTGAGCATCCGGCACTTCATTCCAGTGGTTGCATGTCCCATAGGTTTTTGTGCTGCAGGTTAGGTTGGGAACCTTCTAGCAGTCATATGAATGGGGAAAGATCTGATCCATTATACAGAGAACTACATCTTAAAAATTCCTTGAAGGACATACACAAACATTTTTAGCAACAAAATTAGTTGCTAAAACATCAATGGACATCACTGACAACCCATGGACTTAAGGCACACACTAGCTAAAACTGTTTTGGTTTCTGAAATCGCTTCCTTTAGGAACCACCCAGCATGATATAATTTGCTCAGTTTGCTGTCAGTTTATCTTACCTATTTATTTTTCATGTGCTCTTTCTTACTTATGTACCTGAATGTCCCTGTTGATTCCCAGAATACTCATTTTCCCCTCAGTGCTCACCTTTTAAAAAATTTTCAAAATGTTCATCCGATGGTTGTGAGTTTGGATTTCAAAGTGTCATGGTACTTCATGGGCTTCTAGCTCAGTTGTTCTGTAGTCTAATATTCTGATAGCTCTTTGGTTCCATGATTCTCCACTTCCATCAAGAAACTGAGGAACAACCATTGCTGTAAGAATATATTCTATGTCATACAGAGGATGTTCTAATCTCAGTTTACAGTTCATCTGGGGAAAGAGAGGCAGAAACCTGGTCTACATAAAAGGATAAGAAACTAAGGTGTCTGAATTAAAATTTCTACCAGCAGATATGGTGGGTTTTAACATACATGCTTTTCAGTTTAGAACTAAAAATATTTCACTTGTGTGCTTGCAGATATATATAAAGAGAAAACTTGAAAAATTCCACAGTAGATAATTTTCACGAAGTGTAAAATGAATTGGTCACCCAAAACAATGGAAATAGAAACTTTGTGTCCAGCTCTAGACACAGTTCAACATCTCTATTTGAATGCTTGTGAAGTGTATTATATTTATCATCACAGTGTCCTTTGGGGATGGGGATTTAGACTTTAATCTAGATGATCAAGTCAAAGTGAGACAGAAAAAGCTCCTCTGAATGGCTCTAATCCTTCGCTGTTTCTCCTCTTGTTATTTTTTTGTTTTGGTTTGGATGGGGGTTTTTTTGGCATTTTTTTTTCAGATCCAGACAGTTGTAGAATTGAGACAGGGAAAATACAGCACATTGCCAAAATCACATAAATTTTAATGGCTTTCCTGTTCACTTAACCCCACATCAACAGCGTGACCTTGCTAGCCTGAACCGTGAACCATCAGGGTGTGGAGGCCAAAAGCAGGGTGGATCTGGCCCTGCTCCAGTACCTATTGCACAAAGGAAACAGTGGGACATTTTGTGGGATATTTTTGAAAACATTGTGTATCTTTTTCAAGACACTTGTGTACTAATTATATGGAAGCTTGCAATAGATTTGGTAAGCAGTCAGCACCCACCTCCAGGAAGGCTAACGCACACTTAATACTCAGGCAGTCAATGCTGCTCAAGGTCTGTCTACTCTGTCAATGTCTCTTCAGTATACCTTAAATTTTATGATGGCCTTCATTTCCAGGATATCTATTCATCCCAAAGTCCTTAATTTGTTTGTCCTGTAAGGTGTGTGATTTTAATTATTTTTTGCAAAATGGAAATCTAAGAATGGTGAAAGGTGGAAGGAAAATTATTTCAAGGTGTTTGAGCATCACAAGACGTAGAGGCTTGTATAGTTAGTCCAGAAAGGACAAAAGCAGTGATCTTCTCTGACCTCTTGTACAATGCAGACCACTTGACTTCCCCAAATCAGTGCATTTTAAGTAGAGCAAATCTTTTGGAAAAACATTCCATCTAGATTTTAAAATTTCCACTGGTGTAGAAAGTGCCGCAACCCTTGGTAATTCGCTCCAAAGGTTAATTACAGTCCCTGAAAAAAATGTGCACTTGATTTTTAATCTGAATTTGTCCCTATAAAACTTCCAGCCTTCAGAGCCTGTTATTTAGCAGACTGAAGTAGCTCCATTTTAAAAATCATATTCCCCATGGAGGCAATTAGTGTGGGATTATCTCATTTAACTTTAACCATGCAAAAATGAAGCGTCTTGTTGCACCCAGTGTTTGGGGATCATTCTGTAATCAATTGAGAGAAACAGGCACTAGTGGAAGAGAAGTCATTGCAGCTCTCTCCCTGTGGGATTTATTGCCCACTGGAGATACCTAATTTCTGCACTGAGTGCATAAAGGTGTAAGGCAGTGAGCCCAGATCATATTCCTATCTTTTAGATGGAGAAAGTCAGGCAAAACAAATCCCATCATCTTGGACACCAGTCATCTCATCAGTCCTCTGTTTTCTGGGGGAAACATTGAGTTCTTAATGATAAATCACCTCTTCCCATTCCTTGAATGTTCTTGGGGGTCTTCTCCCAGTGTTCCTCAAGCTTATCAATGTCCATGTTAAGGTGGGATTCAGAATGGGACATTGTACTCCCCAAAGGGTGGTATTGATGCCAATATTAGTAGTAATAAAAACCCACTCTACTGAGACTTGACTTTCCCTACTGCACATTCAGTGATGATCCGTTTTAGGCACCACACTGCACTTGAAGTGTTACTTTGCTGCTTTATCTATCTGTAATGAGTTCTAAGTCTTTTTAAAAGTCACACCTACTACAGGAAAGGTCCTGGAAGGTTGATATTTCCAGACAGAAACCATCAGTCTCTCCAAAACATCTAGTTTGTTCCTTACTAACAACACAGTCACTTTATTATTATCTACTCTGTTAGTGTTTTATTGGTCTGCAATTTAGTCTATAGTGATTAATGGGTTTAGGTTTTTTGCTTGGGGTTTTTTTAGGACATGGTTAGAAATGTTGAACAGCTTTGGATCTAGAACCATTCTCTGCGGGACTCCAATGGAGACACACCTGAACAATTAACTTTTTCGTATTTAAAATTACATACTGAGATGTTCCAATTTGCTACTTTTTAAATCCGTTTTTTGTTTGCTGAAATGGTTTTGTAGCATCCTCTTTTCTTAACCAAAACATTAGGTGTACCAAGTCAAATGCCTTACAAAAATCTAAGTACATTACATCAGTGCCATTACCTTTCTCAACCAAGCTTGTAATCTCATAAAAATGGTATCAAGCCACTTTGACAAGATCTATTTTCCATAAACCCATGTTGAAAGGCATTAATTATATTACCTTCCTTTAATTTCTTATTAATCAAGTCTCATATCAGCTGTTCCAGTATTTTGCCTAGGATCAATGTCAGGTTGACAGGCCTATAATTACTCAAGTCATCCCGTTTAACCTTTTTAAATGTTGCCTCTCTATAAGCTTTCTTCTAGCCTTCTGGAACCTCCCCAGGGCACCAAGACTTGTTGAAAATCATCATTAATGTTTCAGAGAGCTCCTTAGCTATTTCTTTAAAAATCCTTGGATAACTTCTGTAGCCTCTGCTATAACCATATGTCATTATTGTTGCAAAAAGGTCTGATACCTCCACTAAGCACTTACTGCATCTTCCAGTACCCAAATGCCTTTGCATGTCTGGCTGGCACTGAGTAGTTTAGAAAAAGACAACTGAGAAATATGTTTATCCCACTCTCTGTCCCTTGTCACTTTAGATAATGTTTATTCACGTGAGAGCATATGAATTCACGTGCCCGCTTGACATATAGCACTCCCTTGAATAGAGCCATCATATGACCCCACCTCACCCTCACAAATAGTGGCCGTCCCTTCCAAGGAATGTCACAAATTTCTTCCCTTCTGTGATATTCACATGCCTAGTATTGTAGCACCAGCCTGGTCTTACACACTCTGCAGCATCCAAGCACCCGATGCCTGTACCTTTTGCCTTCCAAAGGCACAGAAGTTTCTCTCTATATGTATCATGGCACAGCTGGGACTAATTCAGGCTATGGAGATACCCCAGTAATCTGACAAGTTCAATTACATTTGAAAATAAGAACTTTTGATAATTTGTACATGAAAGAAAAAAAGCCTGTCTTGTGTATCTATAAAGTACTGTCTGACAGAAGAGCAAATGTCAGGAAAACAAAAACATTTCACAGGGACCTCTATTTTTAATAATATTATAAATATTCCATTGTAGGCTATCTTTCCAAAACAGTGCAACTTACAAATGGGACACTGCAACATTATCAGTGGTGGCTATTACACTACTCTGATAAGGAAATTGGTTCTTCAGTATAATTCATTTAAGAATACTACAGCAGAAGTGCATCCTGTTCTAGTTTTGAAATGTGTGTGTTGAAGTCCAGCTTTTCTACCAAGAATTTGTTTTGTGGATACCCATCCAGATCATCTTCTGACAGACTGAAGATCAGGTATTTGTGTGTTCCCACTCCCTGGGAACTAGTAGCCTCAGTGTGGCAGGCAGAAGGGGTGTTTTTAATTCTAAGTGTGCATGCCTAATTTAACTTTGCCTGTAATTTAGCTAAGTTGTGCACTGAGATTTTTTGTGAACAAGTAACAAAATGCATGCACAATTTTCCACATAAACATTTTCTGAGTTACTTGCACACCGTCTGAATTCTCTACATATTCCTTCTAACAGATGGAACCCCCAAAGTTTTTGTTTCTGTTGGTATTTTGTTCAGGTATCCTTGAGATTAGTTAATGAATTAATTAGTTTCTAAATTGCTTTGTGCCAATACAGCTCATGGTCAGGAAGCATGAAAGCAGGGTTATTTGAAAAGCTGTCTGAAATAAGCAGAGCATTCAGACATTTATATATACATATATACACAAACATATACATAGCCAGATTATGTAAGTATAAGTACAGGTATAGATATAAATTATATAAAATGACATAGGTTATATAAATGATACAGATATAAATACAGATATAGATCATATAGATGCCTATAAATATATATGTGTGTGTTTGTATATAGTAGTATTATTTGGATAGACATAAAAAAGATCACCCCAAATTTAGAAGGGTAGAACTACCATAAAAACTAACAAACCTTTAAGCAGATGAATAGTTTAAAACTAAATTTTAGCAAATAGGACATTTTTCTTGAGCTGTAAAGCTATGTTAAGTGAAAGACAATGACACAAAAAGTACTGTATTGTTAAAGAAAAAAAAACAAACAATGAAAACAGAAAAGCGTCCATTTAGCTAGTGTCACGGATCTGGTTGCCTCAGTGAAAATGGTGCAGCAGAAAGAATCATTACCAAGAATGGAAACAAAAGTGGTTTGATGCAAGGGCTTTCTTCCTTCTGGGCTGCAAAATAGTTCACCTGAAGCTGAGCAGAAGTGTGTGGATTACTGAATAATCTACACAGGATAAATCTGAGGCTCCCAAAAAAACTATTGCAGCAAAATTAAAACTGGAACTGCAAATGTTTTACACATCATACATTTAACTTACTGAACAGTCACTGCTGGAGTATGTTACTGAGAAAAATAACCAAGGAGATGGCTAAAAGAAAGCAATGGGAGCAATAATGACATAAGCTGAATCACTATCAGCAGACACAAGAAACTATCCAAATACCTAATATTGTAAATGATGGGATCATTCCCTCGGTATCTATATTTAGTAGTTTACCTATTCTCCAGAGCTGTTTGTGTCGTCATTGGTGACAAAATATCTAACTACATAAACTATGGACTTCTCAAAATTATTACCCAAGAGATAAATTTCCACTGTTTACCCTAGACCACACTGCCAAAAGTGTACAGTTACTCCACATGTAGCTCCTAGCCAAGCAAAGCTATGCAGTAATGATGCTCCCCTTATTGAAAGAGCATTTTTAATAACATTGGAGCAATCAGCTCCAGGCATCAGCTCTACCTGGGCATCAATTGGTACCCTGAGCTAAATGAGACACAGCTTCAGTGTTGGCGCTTTCTTGTTTACAAACTGCACCAGTCACAAATAAAAGTTGCCGTTTTGAAAGCTTTGTTTTGGCAATTCACACATGTGGAATAACAGTCACAAATCATAAATGTCACACCTTTGTCACCAGGATTTGAAGAAATCTGCAGGGTTCCTGTTTGGATGCAAATCCCAGTAGTCACACCTCCTGCAATTCACATAAAAAAAAAAAACAACTTTGAAACAGGTTTTGATTTTGGCAGCTACTGTCAAGTCAAAATATTCTTTCAACTCTTGCCATGCTAGTCTGGGGAAGGATCTACTTCTTTTGCACAGAGGTCTTAGCTTCCATTCTCTTGCATCCCAATCCTTGAAACTTAACAGGTAAATTAAAATTTGGTGATAAGTGTTTTTTTCCAAGGCAAGCAGGCCCCTTTATTGATTTCCAGTAATTGTTAGTACCTTGTGACATACTGACAAAATGTTCCTTTTTCCACAAAAGCCTCAGAATAATGAGATGTGTCAAAATAAACTGCATCTGCCTTTTGTCAAGTGTAATCTTGTTTGTTTGCTTGCTTGCTTTTTAATGTTGAATGGGTTTTAGGGCTCATGGGAGGAGCCATGTTGGCAGCCCAGGCAAATGAAGTTTTCCTTAAATCTACAAACCTGCTGCATTCAGAATGGTGCCAAAAGGAGCTCCTCCACATGGTCACATACCTGGCACATACCTGCATGGGAGGGAGAGTCACCACTGCTGACCAAATCACACATTTCCTTCCCAGTAGAGGAATTAACAATATAGGTCCAGGACCAAGTCAGAAGAGCAAAATTCCACAAGGAGCTGTGTGGGGCATTCTCCCATAGAAGCTGGGTGCTGGCACCTGGCATGGCACCACAAATCTTACTTCACCCTGGGATGCAGGCAGAAGGAGCTGGGTGAAGCATAGTTGCTTTCATGAGAATCTCAAACAAACTAGTGGTGGGGAAATTTAATAAGACATGGGAGTTTCCCTAAAACAACCCCCATCTGTAAAACACCCAGCTGTCTACAGGTAGTATATTTCTCCTCCCAAAGAGAACAAAATGTTAAAGCAAACAAGTTGTTTTCAAGTTTCCTCCTCTGCTATTTTCCTTCTGTACTGTTCAGCCTCCACATTCAAGCACTACATGTTTCCTCTTGAGCACATTTAAGGAGCATAGACACAATCATTTAAGTGCACACTTTTCTTATCTATCCTTAAGAACACAAAATAGACCCAGAAAAAAAAAAAAAAAATACAGTGTCTGTATGCTCATTAAAACGCTTTCAGCACAGGGCAAGGATTTGATCAAAAGGTTTCCTGCCAATGGAAGGGCATGCTGGAGCCATTGTAAGAAGTTGTGTGTGAGCGTCTGCCTTCCTTTCCTTTTCTTTCTTGTGCCCTGTCCCTTCCACTGCCACCTCTGATTTCTTTTCTTCCAGCTGAGGGAACAGAAGAGATTTTACTTCCTTGATGACAATTGTGTCCTTTGAGCAGCCACAGCAAAAGGTACTTTGAGTTCAAATGAGACTGTGACTTAAACCAATATTAGCCAAGACCAACACATGTTTATTGTAATATAAGTAACCTTCATTCCGATCAGCAGGTTTTCCTCACCCCACTGCAGTTCTACTCATTGCCTCTTTCATATTTCCAAAATGAATAAATGAAATAGCTGCACATTTTTATTCACAGCAGTGGGTTTCAGAACTTCAAATCAGAGAGGCGTTTTGATTTTAGAAATAAACTCCAGAGGAAACAGTTTCAGCCAGAACTTTCATTATTTTTTTTTTTTGCCAGTTTAAGGTAACATCAAAACTCACCTTTCCAAAAAAATGAAACCTCACAGCATTCTTTTAATCCAAATTAAATAAAGTGTCATCCCTGTGTCCTCTTCCTTCATATTTAGAGGGAAAGAAAACTATCCTGCCCATACTTTAATGGTTTTGTCTGCAAATCCTAAATGCTCTGCTGCTGCAAATTTCAAATGATCTTATACAGCCAAAGTGTCTTTGGTGTCAGCAGCCACCCAGGTAGCAACACAACCATGAGAACGCTGCTGATCAGAACAATGAATGCCTGATCTACAGATGTCATATCAAGGTAGAAATCTTGATGAGCATTGTAGTGACATTACAAAGTGGCTTACACATATTGTATCTGGGTCAGAGAAAGAGTTATTTCAGTAAGGTCAACAAAGGACTTCTGACCAAACTTATTTTTCTACATTTCGAGAGATTCACTTTTGTTTGTTACTCCACATTGCACCTAATAACAAGATTCTTTCTGTATTACTGTATCAGTTTGCAAGAAAAGTTAAAAGGAAGGCAAAGTAACCCCGTGGCTGAGATTATGCAATTTCAGAGGCAGGTTTCAGCTTCCTGCTCTGCTTTCCTTCATGACCAGAGGCCCAGCCACTGCCTCCAAGGCTCTCATTGAAGTGTTTAACATCACTTCAGAGAAGTTTTGAGCTACAAGCTCAAAGTACCTTTTTCTCAGTCTCTTGATGCCTTCATTCTCCACCCAGTGAGAGGAAATAATTAGGACTTTCTTGCTTTCCAGGTGTGTTGGGTGGCAGGGAAACAACTACAGCCAGCTCATAATGTCCTCAGATACTCAAGCCCAGGGGTAGTGCAAGTAACAGAACATTTAATTTTGGATGTGTGGATCTCTATATGGCAAAGATGTCACTGAAAAGTACAAACACGTTGCCTTCAACCATCTTATCACCTTTCCCAGAAATGGACCAGAGGCTTAAGGCTAAGGTACTTTGTGTATGTGGCAGACAGAAGATAAAGTTGCCCTGTGGAGGAATTTTTTTTTTTTTTTTCCCCTGTATCAGCTTATTGTCTTGTCCTAATTTTGAATTTTTAATTGTGTGAATTTTTAAATATATTTTTTATTAATGCAAACCAAATGTAGTTCTCAAGACCGGATATCTTGTTTTTCCAAGTGCAATAGGCTCCCTGGGATGCTGACAGCCACAAATGAAACTGGAAAGGCTGCCCATTCCTGCCAGCTGTGCTGGTGCTCTCAATGCCAGCAGCTCTGCAGCACCCACATGCACCCTGAGCCTCCTGGCTCCCCAGCCCTCTTGCAGAGGAGAGCCCAGATCCTGTGCCAAGCCAAGGTATGGCTTTAGCTTGAGATAAAACATTGCAAGATGGTTGGAAAGTGCAACACCCTTGTGTTGGAAAGAGAGGCTCTAAAAGCATGCTTGAGCCCTCTTAGACCTTACCCAAACCACAAGGTAGGGATTTAATTTAGAGGTGCACTAGGAATCACATCAGCTAATCCAGAGGCTCTCCTTCCACCATGAAGGGCTTTGAAACTTTTCCCTAATTTCAAATTAGGGTTGGACTAGATGATCTCTGAGGTCCCTTCCAACCCGGCTAATTCTATGATTCTATGATTCTATGAAATCCTAGGAGAAAGGTAATTTCATGCTCAAGTAGCACTTACAATGAGCTCAGATATACTGGTAAAAAATGGTTAATTTATATAACTAATTACCAACATAATCCAATTGTGTTTTGGGTTTTTTGGTTTTTTAAAGGAAAAAAAAATTAGAGGGCTGCTTCTTAATTGAAGCATCAGGGATCTTAACACCTTAAATCTGCACGTTTTGGTAAGAGTCAAAAATGGAGACCAGATCTGTAATTAAAGGCCATAATTATCAAGACTGGCCTTTCCTGAGAAATTCAGAATGTGAAAAAAAGAAATCATTAAGTTAAGAAAAACTGTTCAAGACCTTAAATAATTGAAAGCAAACAAAACTGCTTCTTTTTTGCATTGCTATCCTACATACTAAACCTGTGAAATCTTATGGTGGTAGTAAGAAGCCTATGCAATATTTACTTCATTCCAGAGCAGTCATACATTGACCAGATATATCTGATTCCCGGTGGTATGATCCAGCACCCAAGGAGGAAAACTAATGTTATCCCTTTGATTTCTGTAGGCATTCCTCCAAGCTAATACCCTCCTGGTGCTACACCACTTTTTTTAATGGATAATTTTGAGCTCTCACAGTTTTGAGCTATGGTTTAAAACCTGTCTCTTATNTAAATAAAAAACTCCACAGAGTCCAGTGTTAATTTCTTGTTACCATTGCGTTCGATACAGTTCTCAGGCAACCTCACAGTATCTCTCTGCCCTCCTTAGAAATACCCAACTAAAACTTGTCTTTTGAGCCCTGTCACCCACCTTGGAAGCCAAAGGCAAATCTTCCTGTGCCTCTGTCGAGGTCTTGTCCTAGCTCCCACTATCCCCCTCCCAGTCCCAGTGGCACATCATTGGCTTATCTGTGGTTTTACAACTTTGGTCATGCCACACTTTCATAATAAATTTCTCTTTCAATCTGCACCTGGACCCTGTCCCTGTCCTGAGGGCAACTCTGCTGCTCAGGAAGCCAGAGTGGAGGCTCTCTTCATCTCCCTCCTTTCTTCATCTCCTCTCCCTCTAGGATTAGTGGTAGCAACCTCCTACAGAGACACAAAGGAGTCAGGCATGGGGAGAGTGGCCACCTACTCCAGCTCTAAGGAGGGACTGAAATCAAGTATCATGGCTTTTGTTACACCAGTTTTGACCCGGTGTCACCTGCAGATACCCAGGTTGAACAAGGTCTGTATTCCCCATGCCTGACTGGTGGCTACCACAGCAGGTAGGGCCCGGCTCTGAAAGGAGTTTGTACCTCTTCATTAACCCAGCAGGAAATGTGGTGAGCACCTGGAGCATTAGTCAGCCCACATCTTGCTCTACATTCCTCCCCCAGCTAATGCCTCGGTTGTTTCCCTGGGGAAATCTGCCTCTCCCCTTCAGTATAGCAGAGATGACTGGGATGAGCCCTTTTTTCCCCCTCCAACCTGCTAGCAGTGAAAGGAAAGCAATTTTCAGGGTCTGTTTGCAGACTCGGCTTGGAAAAATCTCCCTTTCCCCCTCCCGAAGGGTGCACACACCAGTGCCACAGGGAAAACAACAAACACAGTGTCAGTCATTTCCTCCCTGCTGCCAGCTGCTGAGGGTTTGCATAAGAAGAACCCTTGGACTTCAGATTATTTCTTAAAACACCTCTTGCCCCAAATCTTTCAGCAAACAGAGGCTGGATAGCTGGATCGGTGCCAGCGAGGCTGGGCAAGTTCTGCTCCCTGGATTGCGCTGCCGCCTTCCCCGCACCTTTCACCTCCTGGCAGCTGTCACACCAAACATCTGGTGGGAATGGTAGTTTTGAAGCCTTCTGCCTATACTGCAGATGTACAGACCCAGAGCAGAAACTCAGTCTTAGCTGCTTCTTTTGCAGTTAATACTCATGCGATGGTAGCATCTAAAAATTTATGGATCGGGGCCTGTGTGACAGTCTAGGTCTGGATGACAAAGGAGACAGCCTTTGTCCCCAAGAAACAGACAGTCAATGAGTCNAAACAGAACATTTAATTTTGGATGTGTGGATCTCTATATGGCAAAGATGTCACTGAAAAGTACAAACACGTTGCCTTCAACCATCTTATCACCTTTCCCAGAAATGGACCACAGGCTTAAGGCTAAGGTACTTTGTGTATGTGGCAGACAGAAGATAAAGTTGCCCTGTGGAGGAATTTTTTTTTTTTTCCCTGTATCAGCTTATTGTCTTGTCCTAATTTTGAATTTTTAATTGTGTGAATTTTTAAATTTATTTTTTATTAATGCAAACTAAATGTAGTTCTCAAAACCAGATATCTTGTTTTTCCAAGTGCAATAGGCTCCCTGGGATGCTGACAGCCACAAATGAAACTGGAAAGGCTGCCCATTCCTGCCAGCTGTGCTGGTGCTCTCAATGCCAGCAGCTCTGCAGCACCCACATGCACCCTGAGCCTCCTGGCTCCCCAGCCCTCTTGCAGAGGAGAGCCCAGATCCTGTGCCAAGCCAAGGTATGGCTTTAGCTTGAGATAAAACATTGCAAGATGGTTGCAAAATGCAACACCCTTGTGTTGGAAAGAGAGGCTCTAAAATCATGCTTTGAGCCCTCTAGACCTTACCCAAACTACAAGCTAGGGATTTAATTTAGAGGTGCACTAGGAATCACATCAGCTAATCCAGAGGCTCTCCTTCCACCATGAAGGGCTTTGAAACTTTTCCCTAATTTCAAATCCTAGGAGAAAGGTAATTTCATGCTCAAGTAGCACTTACAGTGAGCTCAGATATAACTGAAAAAAATTGGTTCATTTATCTAACTAATTACCAACATAATCCAATTGTGTTTGGGTTTTTTGATTTTTAAAGGAAAAAAAAATTAGAGGGCTGCTTCTTAATTGAAGCATCAGGGATCTTAACACCTTAAATCTGCACATTTTGGTAAGAGTCAAGAATGGAGACCAGATCTGTAATTAAAGGCCATAATTATCAAGACTGGCCTTTCCTGAGAAATTCAGAATGTGAAAAAAAGAAATCATTAAGTTAAGAAAAACTGTTCAAGACCTTAAATAATTGAAAGCAAACAAAACTGCTTCTTTTTTGCATTGCTATCCTACATACTAAACCTGTGAAATCTTATGGTGGTAGTAAGAAGCCTATGCAATATTTACTTCATTCCAGAGCAGTCATACATTGACCAGATATATCTGATTCCTGGTGGTATGATCCAGCACCCAAGGAGGAAAACTAATGTTATCCCTTTGATTTCTGTAGGCATTCCTCCAAGCTAATACCCTCCTGGTGCTACACCACTTTTTTTAATGGATAATTTTGAGCTCTCACAGTTTTGAGCTATGGTTTAAAACATTGCTGGTGGCAAATAAAGAATGAGTTTATTTGTTTTTATTACAGTGTATAGTTCATATTCTATCAATATGCCATAATCCAAGGTTTAAGTCTGATGTTAAATAATACATGTATTTAAGGAGAGAAATTAAAGCCACCAGCCCTGTGTTTTAATAAAGCTTTACTACATATATAAATAATGGGCACAATTTATTCCCATTAGGATGATAAGCTTTCTTCAAAGCAGTTCACTGTTTAAGGTTTTAAATTTTGCCAGCACTTGCACAAGGTTGCAACAAACCTTGACTTATTTACAGAGAGATGTCAAGTGAAGATAAAATCACTTAATAATCCACCAGTTCTTGCTAAATACATTTTCCTTCCATGCCCTCTCTGAAAGCAAGTAGGGTAACACTCTTCATTGGCATAGTCTTAAATTACTTCCATATCTTTTTATTTTCCTAAAAGCTCTTTGAACTAAAGGTTTTACAGAGCAACTCAATTAATAGTGCTTATGTTTTTTCCAAACAAAATAATCCTCAAAGTGTCTAGGGTTAAAAACAACAACAACAACAAAACATTTGAAAATAATTATACAGTATCAACAGAAGAGGGAATAGAAACAGTATAAATATACCAGAAGTTTGTTTTCTTTGGTTTGGTGACTCAATGAAGAAAAGTGGCCTCATTCCTGACCAGGTGGCCTCTGCAAGAGAAACCCTTGACTTCCAATTTTTTTCAACTTTTGTTACATTTGTAGCAAGAACAACAGCAAAATGCCCTCAATACCCCAAACATTGAGGAGAAAATGTTCCCATCAACAGAAACATCTGACTTTTGCTTGTCTGAGTGCATTCCAGCTTCTCTGTCTTATCCCACAGGGACTTTGCTTTATTGGACACCAGTTCACAGCTTACTTAGTAAAAAAGATACTTGCTCCAGGGACCCTGGCGTGTTCATCAGAATTTCCCTTTTGTGTTCAGTTGCTCCTTAAATGGCATAAATTGTGGGTGGGTTGTTTGTTTTTTTTTTAGTAAATAAATAAAAAACTCCACAGAGTCCAGTGTTAATTTCTTGTTACCATTGCGTTCGATACAGTTCTCAGGCAACCTCACAGTATCTCTCTGCCCTCCTTAGAAATACCCAACTAAAACTTGTCTTTTGAGCCCTGTCACCCACCTTGGAAGCCAAAGGCAAATCTTCCTGTGCCTCTGTCGAGGTCTTGTCCTAGCTCCCACTATCCCCCTCCCAGTCCCAGTGGCACATCATTGGCTTATCTGTGGTTTTACAACTTTGGTCATGCCACACTTTCATAATAAATTTCTCTTTCAATCTGCACCTGGACCCTGTCCCTGTCCTGAGGGCAACTCTGCTGCTCAGGAAGCCAGAGTGGAGGCTCTCTTCATCTCCCTCCTTTCTTCATCTCCTCTCCCTCTAGGATTAGTGGTAGCAACCTCCTACAGAGACACAAAGGAGGTAAAATGGGGAGAGTGGCCACCTACTCCAGCTCTAAGGAGGGACTGAAATCAAGTATCATGGCTTTTGTTACACCAGTTTTGACCCGGTGTAGATGACCCAGGAGCATTAGTCAGCCCACATCTTGCTCTACATTCCTCCCCCAGCTAATGCCTCGGTTGTTTCCCTGGGGAAATCTGCCTCTCCCCTTCAGTATAGCAGAGATGACTGGGATGAGCCCTTTTTTCCCCCTCCAACCTGCTAGCAGTGAAAGGAAAGCAATTTTCAGGGTCTGTTTGCAGACTCGGCTTGGAAAAATCTCCCTTTCCCCCTCCCGAAGGGTGCACACACCAGTGCCACAGGGAAAACAACAAACACAGTGTCAGTCATTTCCTCCCTGCTGCCAGCTGCTGAGGGTTTGCATAAGAAGAACCCTTGGACTTCAGATTATTTCTTAAAACACCTCTTGCCCCAAATCTTTCAGCAAACAGAGGCTGGATAGCTGGATCGGTGCCAGCGAGGCTGGGCAAGTTCTGCTCCCTGGATTGCGCTGCCGCCTTCCCCGCACCTTTCACCTCCTGGCAGCTGTCACACCAAACATCTGGTGGGAATGGTAGTTTTGAAGCCTTCTGCCTATACTGCAGATGTACAGACCCAGAGCAGAAACTCAGTCTTAGCTGCTTCTTTTGCAGTTAATACTCATGCGATGGTAGCATCTAAAAATTTATGGATCGGGGCCTGTGTGACAGTCTAGGTCTGGATGACAAAGGAGACAGCCTTTGTCCCCAAGAAACAGACAGTCAATGAGTCAGTAAGGAAACAATCTGTGTGTGAAAAACAGGTAGAGTGAGCAAATAATGAAGATAATAGATTTAGCAAAGAAGCCAAAGCTTGTACTTGTAAATAAGATTGTAATTTTGATCTATACCTTGCTTCTGAATCAGTGGGTACAAGGACCATGACCATTACACTTTGCCTGCTTACCTTGTCTCTCATTTGTTCTGGCACTAACCTCTTTCCTCCAACCTTTCTTTGCCCTCCTAGTAGAAACATGCCTGGGGAGACCTGGCACTGGTTTCTCTAATAAAAAAGTCAACACCCCTGACCCAAGTAATTAGTGCACAATAGGTCTTTTTCCTTGAGGAGATCATCATCATCATCATCATCATCATGTCTAAAGATTGTTGCCTCTATTTTCTCTTCACACCCAGGTGGAACATCTCCCCCAGGCAGATGAGAGAATGTGGTGCTGACACACAAACCTCCCCCTGGTGTGTCCCTGTAGTGTTTCCCCACATGGAGTGGTAAGAGCTGAGGTGGAGGCACCAGGAGGCAGGACAGGGTGGCTGATCTGTTCCCGTTGGCTCTTGCTAGGAAGATCATCCTACAGGTGCAAGCTGCAGAAGAGCACTACAGAGTTTCCAACAAAAGATAAACAAAACAGAGTTTTTGTCACTGACACAGTCACTCTGCTCCTCCCATGCACTCTACTCTACTGAAGGCCTCGACTTTCTGCCTTGCTTCCACAGAAGCTTTCCCCTTTTTGTTTGGTTTTCGCTTCTTGGTAATTTAATTACTGGGGTTGTGTATGACTCTTAGGCATCATACTCATTTAGTTTAGCCTACAAATATATGTTTCCTCTCTGTCATCACTTCATCCCTATTTGACTGCTTTTCCCATTTCTCACTTCCACCAAAACCCTTCGAGTAGTCAATTGCCAAATCTGCCTTACTTATCTTAACAGGAAAGCCATGTCTTGCTTCACTCCTAATTATAAATCAGATGTTTTCTCATTGTTTTTTGGGAGCTTTCCCAATTTCTTTACCATTTTTTTCCTGCCCCTTCTCCCCAGCACAAACCCAGGAAATTATTTTCTACCTTTGGATCTGTTGCCCATCCTCTTCCACAAGCATACTGAAGTAATGAATCCATCCATGTTTCTGGCAACACCTACTCATGCTGTCTATAAATTATGTTCGCTGCATTACCTTCACTGACCCCCTGTTCCTTACAGACTTCAATATTTTCTTATTATTCTTGTTAGCCTCCTCTGCAATCTAATAGCATTTTTTTACCTATTCTTGCCCTGTCTTTTTTTTTTTTACTGTCCCATTTTTTGTAGTCAAGCTCAGAATGTATTTTTAATATCTCATAGGCAGCATTTCTCAAATATTTGTTATATATTTACTCATTAATCATTGGCCCTGGAAGAAAAAATCTTCTTCACTTATTTTTTCCTTTTGGAGCTAAATGACTGACCTCTCCATCTTCGCTTCCTTCTAAAATACCCTATCAGCATTAACACCAAAACACAGTTTTTATCTGAACTCAAGCTGACCAGGGACATTTAGTACTCAACCCCCAGAAAATTAGATCAGGAACAATGGAAATTATTATAAAGATTGAAGATCTGCAAATATGGGTTCCAAAGCTGGAAACTGTCTGCTAGGCTCCTCTAATCTGTGGGTACTCCCCTGGGACAATTTTTTAGGTCTAATACAATTAACTCTATTTTTAGGATTACCAGTCTAACCTTTCTCTTTTGGTTTGATATTTGGTCTCTGCCTTATATTTCCTCTTTGTTATTCCTTCCCTACCTCCTCATCTCTTCATATAAGTGGAAAGAGGAGGTAGAATTTGGCACACAAAGAGAGACACATGGAAACACATGGGTTGAGCTACTCCCTAATATTCAGACGTAGGATTCTGTTGGTGTACTAGAACTACAGTGCCTAATACACCAGAAGAAAGGCTATTTTCATAGTATTCATGCCAAATTTGCAGATGCTAGTCTTTGTAACCACCCATGCTACTGAAGCCTAATGAGAACTAAACACGTATTCCAAAGAGTGAGGGAGTATCCTAAATATAACTCCTCTGACAACATTAGAGTGATGTGTTTTTCAATACTCGCAGAAAAGGGCAGCTGCTCAAGCTAATATTACTTATGTTTGAACAAACTTTCCATGCTGTGTTTTCTAATTCTCTTATTCTGATATTTCTTGAGAATCTGGGAAATGGTCTTTGACTTACTTCCAATTACAGCTGCGTTAGGAATGACTGAAGCAAACAGGGTTTTACCTGCATACACCAAGATGAACCTTCAGCTCCTGATACATTTTCAAGAACTATTGCACAGTCTTGCCAGTACTTGATTAGAAAACAATGGACAATTTTATATTCTATGTTTATCTATACATATGCCTTAGGACACTCTCTCTTTTGCTACATCTTCTTTCATATTGAACAATGGGCAACAAAAAAGGACAAATTTGCAAGCAAATGGTTTCTTACCAGAATTCACCAGGAATCACTCAACTGAATGATCTAGTCAGAGCAATGCCTTTCATCAACACTGACACTATTTATTGACAGGTACTGAAACAGAGTGGAAGGGCACAACCCTATCCCAGACTGCCAGAAGTCCAGTGGATAAAGCAATAATGAAGGAGGCAGGAGACACCAGTCTGAGTCCCTGCTTTGCCTAATATAATCAGGGACTTGGCATCCTGCAACATAAACAGTTGCCCTGATAGTGTATGCTGAGTGTTTCATCTGGCCCCTTATAGATACCTTCAATACAGGCTTTTACATCTGAGCTCACCATCCATACTGCCTTACGGCTGCTGGAGAAAAGCATGGATTTTTAGCAAATTTTATTTAATCCTAAGTATAACTGTTGCTCTCTATCAGCTCTAAGTGGAGGCAGAAGGAGTGAATCAGATGGAGAGATCTACTTTGTACACCTTGCAGCTGAGAAACAACCACCCCACTGACAACTCAGTCGATTCTACAAAATGAAAATTTGAGGAGGAAAGGTAGATAAGCTCATTCCACCACCACAGGTATGGTCACCTGTCTGGGCCAGTGTCTGTCTTTTCCAGGTGTTTGCTGCTGCAGCCCTCCAACATCATCAGCCCTTCTCTGTTGCATGCAGGCCACTTTCAAATACAGAATTTTCTTGACAATGACATGTCCTGATCTGTTTCCCTGCTTTCTTTTCCTGCTCTAATCCAAAGTCAAAGTCCACACCAGACCATATGCTCATATTGTAGTCTTATGTTGTGGTTCTTTTTATACTACTATTCATGCTCCACTGGATGGTTTCATGGGCTAGTCTGTGGTGGGAACAATCAGGTACTGTCTAATGATTTCTTTTAACTGACAAAAAGTTTAATATCTTCGGTGCCTGCTGTTTTACCACCTGTGACATTTAGTGGGTTTTATTACTTATCAAGTAAGGCATTTTTTCCTCATGTACTGATGCTGAAAAAGAAGGAGCAACTGTTCTTTTAATGCTGTAATTGCCTAACCCAATTAAATCCTCTTTCATTCTTGCATTTTGGAACAAGATTTAGTTTTCTTTCATGTTTCTATTTTTGCCACAGAGACACTTATTTCTTCAGACTATTCATGCAATAAGAAAGAGAAGGCTATGTTTTAGAAGATTTGGAGCATCAATTGATGTACCTGAGAGGGACCAGGTGTAAAGGTATTATTATAGCTGCCAGGAACAGACAGAGACAGCCACATAATTTAGGGCAGTGCCAGACCTTCTCTAAAATATGCAGGTGTTCATGACCCCTGCTGAACTCTCTATTAGCCAAGGATCATTGCCACTATTAGCCTCTGCTGCTGTTTTCCCTCTCTGTGCTGAACTAGGATGAATTTCAGTTACTGCTCCACTCCCTTCCCTTCCTTCTTTATGGCTTCTTTCAAGAAATATCCCCTATCGCATTTCCAACACATTACAATATCCCAGTCAAATTTGATTAGGACAACTTTCATTGCTTAACTCCTTTCTTCTTGTGTCAGGAGTGTTTGTGTTGCCTCTTGAGCATTTCCTTTCTAATGATAGTTGGTGTCACTGGATCCTAACTACTCCCCAACTTCAACTTAATTGATCAGACTTGGCACATTTCCTAGAATTAGGACCTGAATAGCTTCAGACTATGCAAGCTTGGCTGTTCAGCTAGCTGTG
This sequence comes from Florisuga fusca, assembly GCA_038090715.1. NCBI lineage: Eukaryota > Metazoa > Chordata > Aves > Apodiformes > Trochilidae > Florisuga > Florisuga fusca. The sequence goes on from JAAWXA010000022.1 coordinate 9,438,221, forward strand.
TGAGATGGCAATCTTGCATTACTTCTGGAAACCCATTCCTTCACTTCTGCATCGTGGCTGTCCCAATCAATAGCTGAGTAATTAAAATCCCTCATGATCAATGTTCTAGCTGTTTTACAGACTTATCTTATCTGTAAAAACATTTCCCAACCTACTTATTTTGCCTGCCCTAGGGGTCTGTAGCAACATCGAAGAACAACACGACTGCATTCATTGTCCTTCCTCAGCTTCTGCCCAAACAGCTTCTTCTCTGACAGGCAAAACATTTGTAGTGTTTCCTGCTCTGGATATGTATATATACTACTGCCTCTGCTGTGACTGAAGAAGGCAATCTGTTCCCTTTAATAAACTTTTCATCTCCCTACTCTGTTTTCAGTTCCTTCTAGCTCACACATTCCAGTAATATCACCCTTAGCCTTGGAATTGTGTATTTCCAATTGGTGACCTTATTAATATGCTTACAGCATTTGTACAGAAATTTACTCCTCCCACCTTTGCTTTACATTCTCATTATCTCCTACAACGACAACCAGCAGGTACATTACTGAGAGACCCATTCATCCCCTCCTTTAAATTCTTCTCCTCCCACACCACTAATCTAAAAAAATGGCTAGATCATTTCCTTATTAGTGGACAATCTGTTTGCTCCCATAGGGTTGGGAATAATACAGGCCATCTCTCCTTTGCTGTTTTTCTTTCTCTGTTTTGTTGTTTATAATTCCCCAAACCTCTCATATGCCCTCCCCCAGATCTATTAATTTATCTGTGATAAAATGAACCACTTACATACTAGAAAACACCATTATGCTGCTTTCTTCTTCCACTGGCTAGCGAAGGGCTATAAGGCATTATTTTTACAATATCTGCCTTCCCTCTACATCCCTTATAAAAATCACCATCCATTATGCTAGTCTCTTTCAAAAAAACATTTATCTGCCATAGCCCACTGACTAAAAATCCCTTGCTCCTTTTGGAAGTGTTTGACTCATGCATTCGTGTGAGGATTTGGTGTTTTAAACAGCAGCGACTATCTGCAACATCAACTCTGCCATCAGCACTTCCCAGATTTAATTTTGCTGCAGATTTCCCCATGCTCATTTCATCATTTCATGAGATTCTGTCTTCTGAATTGTTAAAACTCTGGGAAATGCATGGGGTGCTGACACAACCCCCCCTCTCTTTATCACACTTCTTCCCTCCTTTGCTACCTCTTCTTAGCTACCCAGCCGCTGCCCTTTATATCCTCCTGCTTCTGCTGGAACAGGGCAGCTTCTCCTGCACAAGGCTGTGCTTCCAATGCACTCATCCTGCAACTCGCTCACAGCTGGTTCTCCTCCTCCTCTGTCACTCCTTCGGAGTATGAAACCAGCCATCTGTCATCAGTGAACCTCTCATATTCATTGATCTTCCCCAGCACATCAACCTCTCTTGCTAATTCCACTCTCCAGTTTCTTAGTGCCACAGCTAACTCTCAGTGCATGTACATGCACGTGTGCATGAACACACACACACACACATACAGAGCGTTGTTCTGTCTTTTTCAGTCCACAGGTTGGAAACAGACATCGTCTGAAAAAAAAATAAATCTTTTTTAGCTTTTTGTTTCTGAAGCCAGGACAAGACGAGGATAATTGCAATCCAGTCACAGACAAATCACACATCATATTATGAAATAATGAAGAAGCCAGAACCCAAAAATACCATGAAACACCCCTGGTTGTTAATAAACTGCATTTATGGGGAGTGGTGCAGAGCCAAGCTCCTGGAGAAGGTGCTGCAATGAATTACAGAGACTCCTTTTCCCTCTAGCAGGCAGCGCAGCACAGGGTGGGCTGCAGAAACAGAGATGTGTTCCCCGCATTCCTCTCTCACTCACTGATACAGATCCATTCCCTCTTGACAACTTCCTCAAATCTTTGCCTAGATGCCTTTTTTACCCCTTGGTTGTAAGTTCTTGTCCTGGGTATAAAGCCTTGCACAGCTGGACCTGGACCTCTCTGGACCTAGTACTACTTACCACATTGGTGTAAGAAATGACAGTAGTAATAACAATACTAATATCCAGCCAGTGTGATGGCAATCCTCCCACAGTGTATTTCAAATCAGGAGAAGCTACTACTGTTGTCTGGCTTACAGAGTTCTTTGGTCTGGAGCTCTCCTAATAGCTATTGCTTGGATCCAAACTGCCCTTGTTCCACTAACTCAACCCCAGACTGCTCAACAGGGAAATCAGGCTGGCTGAAAGTTGTGCACAGGCGTTCTGGTTCTTGGATCTATTTCTCTTAAAGGGTGTGATAAAGCCCTCTACATTATGGGTACAGCTCTGCTGAAACCGATCAGACACCACAATGAGTGACTTCAGTTCCTGAACAGCATGAAGGCATTTATGTTTTTAAAACAAAAATCTACAAAAATGCAATCCATCTTCTTTCACATGCCACTAAATCACACTGCAGTCTAGTGTTTTCCCTACAACTGGTGACATCAGATTAATAAAACCTACAGAGGCAATGAAGCTCACATCAAAACCTCATGGGTTTGATGTGTAATCATTGCAAAATTCTTATGTGTCAGCCTGACTGCTGCATACGAATATTTTACTGCTCTCTGAAAAATCCCTGTGACATTTTGGTAGAAGATATTTACTGCACATGAGCAGTAGTTGATTGTTTTTCAAACCTTGGGTATCAGGTCTGCTTATATTTATTTTTTTCTCAAAATGCCAAAACTGATTAAATGTACGATCAGCTAATCATTGCCAAATTCCATCATTATGGTGAGAGGACTTTGCAGCTGTGTAATGGGAAAAAAGGAGGATATTGTAATACCCAATTTTGTTTGTTGCAATTCTATACCTCATCTTACTTCCTCTTGAAGCCTGACCTTAAATGGTGTACCTGTAACCCTGCTAATTCACCTAAAGTTTCTGGGAATACAAGCTGAGAAGATAAGGAAGATGTTTCTTTGATGTTACCCAGTTTATTTACAAAGTATACATAGAAACTCATTTCTCTGAAAGAAGCTATGAGAAAAAAACAACTTCCCCATTCAATAATTCAAGCCTGCCTCTCAGCAAGGGCTTTGGCCAAAGTTTCTTCTCTCACTTGACTTCCTTCCAAGGCCACCTCACCCTACTTATCCTACCTCCCACTGCACTCCCATCATCTGATGAGCACCCAGGTCTTTATATTCGCAATGAGAAAAAGCTTTATTTTGAATGGATTTGTTGATTGGATTTCCCTAAAATTTAGCTCTTTATGTGAAGTCTTTTATTGTCTTCATCTATATTTCTTCATAAGGAAGCCTTTTCTTCTATGTAACACCAGTGATATGTAGCTAGCAAGACCATTTGCTTTAATGTGGTGAGCAGCTGCTTGCAGATGAAAGACAACTCAATTGCAGCCATTAGCACATTCTAGCATGACAAACGCATATTTTAAGTGAATGTTTTAGTAAAAGGTGCTAGATTAACACTTCTGTAAACTGAGGTTCTCTTTTGACCTACAAAGTTGCTCCTACACATGCATTTTGCACATTTCACTCTTGTCATTTTGCACATTTCATTCTTGTCATCTACTCATGCATTTGGCAGCCCCTATGGCCAGTTTAAGGCACCCTGACTTGGGCTGCCTGTCTTTGCACCTGTACAATTCTCTCTGCTGGAAGACCCACTTGCACCTGGAACTGGGCAAGGGAACTGATCTGGCTGAAAAGTAACAGGAAATTAATTTTTCTGAGCTGGTTCACCAGACCCCCGTAAGAATCATGGGTTATGGCTGGAGACTTCATGCCTCTATATCACTTCACTTTTGAATGAGGTCCTGTGGAAGTTTTAATCAGCCAAAGTGCAAGCCTGCCTCTTGCCATTCCAGCTCCTGCCCCTTCCTCTGATGTGGGCTGGCATGTGGTGAATGCCATGAGATACAGTGACACATGTGCAGTGAGAACCAAACTGATATTTTCTACTTATTTCTTAGAGTGCTCTGATAGCTGACATTGATTTAGACTGAATTCAAACAAATTACCATTTCGTCCTTCTCACTGATACCTAGTAATAAAATCTTTTTTTTTTTCAAATTTGTGTTCTCACCAAGAGCTTCTAACTTTTTCTACAAAATTTCTACCTGATAAAAAAGTCTGATTTAATTTCAGTTTGTTCAGAAAGTGTAAGAGGGTAGATTTAAGTCAGGTATTAGGAATAAATTCTTCAGGGTGAGCATGGTAAGACACTGGCACACATTTCCCAGGGAAGCTGTGGATGCCCAGTCCCTGGCAGTGTTCAAGGCCAGGTTGAATGAGCCTTTGAGCAACATGGTTGGTGTCCTTGCCCAGGATAGGGGGTTGGAAATAGATAATCTTTAAGGTCCCTTCCAGTCTCAACCATTCTATGATTCTATGAGTTAGTTCCTGAGCAGTCATATAATTTGACTGACAAAGCTTGCTACATGCCTGCAGATGGTAAAAAAAAAAAAAAAAAGGACAAACCAAAAACCCAGATAAGAACAAACCCTCAGTCACAACCAAGATTATTAGAGATGTTATAACAAGGATAACACCCATTCACCACGTATGTCACTCACAGAAATATCACCCATGTCTATACCTAACCTTTCTAGCTTCGATGCCTTGTACTTCTTCAGTTAAAACATACAAGAGTCCCAAAAGACTTACGGCCAGTTAAAATAAATTTCCTCACCTCTTCTTAGGCCTATACTGCATTTTCTACGAGACTAACATCAGGGGCGCAATTGATTTGCCTAATGTAGGCATCTCATGCCATGGGAGATGATATAAGGTATCCCACTTGGTAGTCATTTCTGCTCCAAAATATGCTCTGCGTATGGGTCTCTCATAGGTTCATTATCATACCAGTGGACCCTAAGGAAATACCTCAGATAAACATGGATGTCCCAAATAGCAGAATAAGACTAGGTTTAAGCAACTGAATTTCTTCTGTGTTTAAATGCCTGTTGAAGCTCAATGTAATTGGGAGGGAGGGAGCACTTTCAACCTTTGTCTCCAGACTCAGATATGGGCTGTGGTAATGGACACAGAAGGAAAACCCCAGGGAGATGTGCTGTAACAAGTTGTGCCCGGGGCTCTTACATGACTCACCGGTAAAGCAAAAATGAACAAGAGATCAGGGAACTGATTCTTTTCTATAGCTGCAATTCACCCACTTCCTCAAAGGCTGAGCATGCCAGAAATTGAGCCAGCTCTAGTAGTCTGAATACTTGTTTGGCTCAGTCTCAGCCATCACAGAATGAAGCAGGGCCTTCTGATAACTGGGGACCAGCCCATGGTTGCCCTTTCCTCATGTTAGCATCACACAACCTTGCTTCTTAGTGTGCTTCTCCTGGAATTGCCCTCATTTCTGCCACATTAGAACAATGATATCAACATCTTTAAGTATGGCACTGGCCTCTTAATGACACTGCAAGATTCTATGGTCTCCCAGCCTACTGTTTTCACACGCAAGGTGCAAAATTCTGGCTGCCAGAAATCCAGTTCATTAACTCACAAGTGTATACAGAATGCTCTTCACTAAGGATTCATAGGAGCATTACAGTTCCTCACTTCTATTTTTCCATACCCTAAGGCTTTCCTGCACGTCACAGAAAAGCTTACCTTTTTTCATTCTGAGTTGTTATTCTATCTCACTTTCCCTTCAAAGCTGAAGACACAACTGAGCTTCATGTAATCTGGGGAAATAGCCCCACTGCAGTGACGTTCACCCCACAGTGCACCTCTAAATGAGGAATGTTATTAGGATTGACTGCTCAGGGAAAAGACAGAAATATGTGGGCTGTGGGTGGTGAAAGGGAGGTAGCCAAAGTTGGGAAGAGCTGATGGGCAGAATAGGCTGATGAACAATTTAATTGCTTTTTCTGTTTTGCTTTGGTAGAATATGTAGTGTAGCAACCTTAGTTCAGCTACTAACTTTTTTCTGTGCATCAACATATATAATTAAGCATAGGTAGTTGCACACTTAGTTCTGCATTATTTAAATTCTCAATTGTAGAATATTGTGTCATACTTCATTTCCACGTGTAAAGAAAAAGCTATATATCTCATGTGGGTGCCAGAGATCTCAAATGACTGGTCTCTGTAAACCCTGGAGGGAATGCTAAATTGAGCTGAAAACTTCCATTCCAGCATTATGCATCCACTTTCCCTGTTAACCTGTTTTTCCCTCATTCAGAGGTTTTTAGGTTTGCTCCAGGCTTTATGTTCTCAGGAAGCAGAATCTTGTCCTGATTTTGAAAATCACTTCAGTACAGGAAACTTCAGTGACTCCAGGATTTTTTTCCACTCTGATATCTAGAGTCATGAGGAGAGATAAACACCTAAGTAGGGGGATCAGTTTGGCGTATGAAAGATGGGACCTCATATCCTCCATCTGCTTACTGTGGCTTGAACTTATATATCCTAGTTTCCAGAAATTTGTGCTAACCAGGGGCCCATAAAGCAGGACACTGGGAATCCTCTGTTAAAACTGTTTCACTACATATGGAAGATTTTGGTATTCACTTGGCCACTGGAAAAAAGGAGCATGACTCTGAAATTCCCTGGTCACATCAGACTCCTAGCCTGTATTTTGGAATAGATAAAGCAGAGATGCAACTTACAGAATATCTGTTTGTATTTAAATTCAACACAATACCTATGGATAGGAGCTGAGGTGTCCACTCAGCATTGTATGAGAACCCATGTAGAGCCAATCAAGTCAGTAAATCACACCTCACTCTTAGAGCCCAATACATTGTTTAAAAGTCTTCTGAGAACTTGAGGTGTTAAAATATGACTTCTAAAAGTGGCAGTTTGAAGTTTCTGGATGAAGACAATACCTTGCTACTTCACCTGTTGGTCATCTGCTTTTCGAGACATCCAGCAATACTGCCTGTACTTTCAAGGCAACCATTACAGGGATGGAAAGACTCTTTGGTTAATAATGTAATATCAGGAGTAGAGGCACTGTGTTACTTCAGAGAGTGATACACAGCAGCAATACAAACTCAAATAATAGGCCACAAAAATACCATCAAATGAGAAAATGTTTGTGAGACTTGAATACTGGCTAAAAGATTAATTAAATCCTTCATATTCTCATCATTGTTTCTTATTTCTTGTCTCAATTCTGTCTCAGTCAGGAACAAGAGGCTGCAAAGCACTTTCCCAGGAGTAAGAATGCCAAGATACTTCTCAGTACTAGTAGTTAATATCTATTTTACTTCCAATTAGATCTGAAGTGGTTGCTTTACATGAGTGAAAGAATGTGAACAAAGGATGAAGTGAAAGAGTGGTAGAAGTCACTACAGCTGCCTTAGACTTCTGAGAAAACAATTCAGTAGGAATATTAAAAAAGTTGTAACAGAAGGGGTGAGAAAACAGCCAAAAAGTTTTCCAGTTTTGGTTTGGATGACAGAGACTGCACAAAGCACTTCCCACAGAAAGTTGTACATGCTGATCTCTTTAGCATTCCTGACTTAGAGCTAACATGGGTCATCAGCAGACAATTCATTTTCTTGGATAAATCATAATAGATTTCCAAAGCTATGTGTAGGAGGAGCAGGACTGAGCAAGGCTTGTGTATTAATCATCATTCTGAAAAAAGGCTTCTATTTGATCCCAAAAGCTTGGTCACAGCTTCCATGTGACATGGTGGACATTACAGACTGATGATGAGTGTGAATCTTATTTCATGATCCATGTGCTCACGCGTGTGGAGAGACAGTTCATACAGCCATCTGGTCTCACTGTGCAGCCTTGCAAGAGTTTTTCTTGCAGATCTTAGTCTTCTGATTTGCCTTCTTTCACTCCAATGTCCTGTCTTGTTTGAGCTAGGAAGGACAAACTACTAGAAAGCAGTGCTCACTTTTGTCTGTCTGCTCCCAGCATCAAAGGAATGTACTTGCATCAGTATGAGCTACAGATCACTTTGCAAATATGAAATGGGACAGAACAGCCTTAGGACATACCTAAAAGGGCTGAAGAGAGTTATTTTCCCTTTTCCTTTTAATTCAGTTGTACTTCATCTTGGTACATATGCTTAAAGAGGAGTAAAAAATGGCAATAAAACCAAGATGTATACAAGTTCTTTAAAACTGCAAAGTGATATGAAGCAATCCATATTTTGAATCTACTATTGTCCTTCTTCCACCTTATAATAATAAGTAGATCATGTCTCTTATTGATCCTCTTCCCTTTGTGCTGCAGATAAAACCCACTCTGGTCCCCAGTTTGTGCATACAATGGAGCTGGTAAAGTAGTAGGCCTGGTCCTGCACCCATACAATGAACATCATACTCATGAGGACATTCTTAATAGATGTTAGTACTAATCAGTGATTTCACTGATTAGTGAAAGCTTCTGGGCTTTATTACTAGATGCTGCACACTGTCTATTAAAGTCAGTTAAAACAGAGAAGTCAATTAAAACATGCTGAAGTCCCCTTTCAAGCCTTCAAGGGCAAGTGTTTTGTGTTTTCCTCTCTGTATCTCAAAATCCTGCAGCATCTCAGACTTCCAACTGTCTTATCTTCATCTTGAATAAAAAAACAAGGGGGTAGCAAGAAACCCAAGATGGACACAGATTTGTCAAAAAAAAAAAAAAATTGGCTAGGCACAGACCCTATGGAGTCTCCAGGAGCACCCTATTTTCCTCTCACTCCATTCACTTTCTGTGATGGATAGACAACTCACTAACAACCTGTATGCCAGTCACTTTAAAGAGAGGAAAGGGCAGGCTCAGATGTGAGAAGAGCCAACCAGAGTTATAATTCAGACTTTCTGAGAGCTTTTAGACTCAGATGCTCCTGCTCCTCATTTGTAAAACCGTACAAAGTTTCTCACTGAAGGAATATCAGCAGTGATACCATTGTAGGAGAAAGGAAAGATCTCAGGCTTTGAAAATACAACCGTAAGTGCTTTGCTGAATAGTGTTCAAGTGGGTTTGAAACTAGGAAAAATGAGTTTGTCTGTCCCTACTTAAAACACAGATTAGATAAGTATGAAAACATTTTCTCTGCTAAGCTATCAGCATTTGACTTCTCTTTTAATTACACTCAAATAATGTAAGAAAGGGCAATTTCCATAACATTTACTCTAACCAATTTTTACATTTTACATTGCAAAAGTATTCTAAACTTTTATCAGGGCATGTACAACATCTGCTACCTTGCACTTTACCTTGATTCTGATTCCTCTGAAAGAACAGCAAAAGAAACCTGCTAGTTCCCTAACATCTTGTTTTCATAGGGCTGCTCTGAGAGATACTCTAACTCTTGGACACCATGATCTTAAAACAGCAGCATATGTCTTTGCTGATAGGCCATCTCACAATCTGGACTGAAATCACTTGATTTCTGAGAATGTATTGACTCTGTTGTCTCAATTTCCACTTCTCAGCCTGGCACTTCTTCAGTCATGAAGAGACTGTTCTAAAAAATTACGAAGACCAATCAGTTGTGCCAGCCTTGAGTTGTGTCCTGTCTTCTCCCAGGGCGTGAATCAGGTGCTCCTTCTCATCTTTCACAGATGGAGTCTTATTCCAATCACTGGAGAACTTTGGCTTAACAGGGAGTGTTTCATGAAAATATTGATGTCATCCTTTTTGAAACTAAAGAAATTCTATACTTGAATAAAAAAGGGAGACTGAGGGGTCTTTTATATTATTATTTATTGAAATATAATATAAAACCAAATCATGAAATATTTATAAACTCTGCTTTGAAGACCCTTATAAAACTGCTACTGAGTTTCTTTAAAATGAATATTCAGTCCACTATTTCAAAGCTTACCATATCAGGGCCTCAAGGTCCTTTTAAACAATTTTTCCACTTCATATATGAAAGGGGAAAATGAACGTAAGAAGTCTCAAAGAAAGCTCAAATCTTTGCATTTCAGGTTATGGTTTTGGTTGGCTCCTTTTTATTGCTCATTTATGTACTAACTCTAAGTTGCATTGCTCATATTTAATGTCATATGCTAGAAAAGCTGTTCATCTAGGATGTATTTAAGGCAATAAAGTATATTTTTTACACTTACATCATGAATTTCATATAGTTCATAGAGAAAGCCTCTGAAACACATTGCTCTACAATAGAAATAATGCTGTCTAGTAGAGATCTTCTCAAGAAAATTCAGATCTCAAATGTCATTTCTTCTGTTGTTAAAGCTTAACCCAATATAATTGTCCCCTCTACTACAGTAAGAACATTGTCCCTCATGCAGCCAGAGCCAGTGACAACAGACTTTTTAAAAACAAAATGTTTTATGTCAGGCCTGTTAAAAGGAATGAAAGAAACATATGAATTTGAAGCAAAATCTCCTGATGCTGCTTCTTCAAAGGAAATCCAATTATTTGCAAGACAAATCACCATTTTTTCCACAGCAGATAGGGATTTTCTTTCTGAAAGGATATTGAACTCCTAAAATGTTATACCCTATCTGAAGCCCCAAACTCCTCTGTTCACAGAACATCAGAGAAGTAGTTCTTTGTTTAATGGAAACAAAATCCCCCCAAAACTAAGACTGTTCATCCTCCCTTCTCAGAGCTTTCTTAGGAGGTTTAAGATATTTTTCTGCTGATGATTTTGTTCATTTCCATCTGGGAGGCTTCAATTTATTTTTCCATTTTCTGAAAGGAACTGGAGTGAACATGGCTGTTTATTTTTCTACTTAGATAGTGCCTTACCATGCCAAGACAACTCTGAGTACCAGCCTCATCAATTAATATCAGCACCACTCTGAGAATGGTGTTTGCTAAGAAACTGTTGCTACAGAACAAGCAAAATGAGGACAAAACATTGGGCCAAATGCTAGAAGAGGCAGAGGGGAGCCAGGATCTGTGGATCCTGGCCCAGGGAGCACAGACGGGGGAGTGCTGTCTCCCTGGCATACTCCTCTCTTCTGCAGTATCCCCCCCCTCCCTGGGCATGGGCTCTACACCTGGGTAGGAGGGGCTGAGCTGGGATGCCATTCACACACCATATGGAGCCTTCCTCCATGTGCAAACCAGCATAGCTGGATGCTGACTCAGCTGGGGCTGTGAAACTGCACCTTGTAAAGGGATCTGCAGTGCTTTGGAGCTCTCCTTCACCTAACCGGGGGTGAACAAGCCTTGCAAGAGACCCTCAGAAATAGTGCTATATACCAGCTGCCCTCCCTCATATGTGCAAAAAGTGAGGGGAAATAGCAAGTTCACCTTCCTAGGTCACACACTGGATACACTGGAAGCCTTTATTTGCTGCTCCTGAAACTCTGATGAAGTGGCAGCATTTGGACAGACGGTGGGCACTTTCTGTGACACTTCCCACAGTCTTTTTCTTCGTCTGGATGGAAGGGAAGAGGTTGCTCAATGGACTTTCTGTCCCCGGTATTAGCACACATGTATCCATGCACACATGACCCTATCCATGCTGCACTCATGTATTTCTTCTTTCCCTGTGGTCCCATAGTCTCGCAGCAGGCGCACCAGAAGTGCTATGCTACTGACCTTTAGCAATTGCTTTTCTTCATCTCCACAAGTAACAACCCAAGGTATCTTTTCTATGTGATGTGGTGGTGAATAGCAAAGAGAAAACTCTATTCTTTGACCAGTGAGGCAGAAATGCCTTTTGGGGCCATAAATGTGTGTGTGTGTGTGGTGACAACCAACTGCTCATGGAGGAGTTTACAGACTAACTTGGAAGGCAAAAAAACCCAAGCAAACAAACATGAATGGAGAGAAGGGGAGGGGAGAGAGGGGCTAAAAAAGCAGGAGAGGATTATTTGTTTAAGATCCCACAGCAAGATAAAGAAAGAGGCAGTGATAAAACTCATTTCATTGCTCTGTGTATTGCAGCACACAGGCTTGGCTGCTTTGCTGCTACAGCACGCTGTGTATTGCACACTTCAAAGTTGACATTAATATTTTCTCTGCTACTTTACACGATCCCATAAAAAGAAATCTCTCTGCCTGAATGTAAAAACTATTGTCAGGCATGCAGTTGACCAAACTCTGCCCAGATGTTGCAGTGTGGTTGCAAACTATACGTCAGCTGTTCTTTTTGCTGCTCACCATGCAGCCAGCCTGTTCATCTGGCCATATGGAAGATCCATGGGAAAAAAAAAGAAAAGCTATTTGTGCATTGGTATTGAAAGTGGAAATAATACAGCCTTTAAGATTTAATGGGTACTCAAGCTGGCTTACAAATAACCTGCTTTGTCTGCATTATTTCGCCTGCATCTTCCCTTATGAAAAACAAAGAATAGAAAAGGAAGATCAAAGATTGCAAATGCAGCTTTGTTTTGAAAGCCAAAATGCCTTACTCCCTTCAAACAACAGGAAGGCTTCTGTGTACAGGCTTCAGGCTCACACTGCATCTTCACCTACTGCAGCAGATGAAGGCTCCCTGAGAAGTATTTCAGCTCCCAGCACCTCCTTGCATCTTCTCCTTCCCCACAAACACAGAGTCCAACAAAGCCTGAAGTTCAGTCCTCCTGCCCGAGGTCACCCTAACAGCCCTCCTAGAGAATCTTCTGCACAACAGGATTAGCAGTGGTTCCTAAGGGAAGGGGAGCACACACATTATGAGAAATGGATATTTCCAGGATAAGGCAGAAGTTCATAATGTGATTCCCAGATGTGACTGAAGCCAAGGGGATATCTGAGGTGGCAACTGAAGCTTTTTGTCACCACACTGCTCAGCACAACATAACTTACACCTGATTTGCTAAAGCCTGATGTCTTGCAGGCAGGAGAGCCCCAGGGCAAAATAGAGCTGCAGCTATGCCAGTTCTAGGATTGGGGTGGAGAAGAAACCATCAGGGGCTTGGTCAGACCAAATTTAAGCAGCCAGATCAGGTACTCACAGACTGTGAACTCCCAGAAGTGGCTCAGAGTGCCTGGGTTGGACTGGCATCAGTACTCACATGCTACAGAACTGCTTGGAAGACCCTTTTAACTCCTGTTGCCTGTTCAGGGAGTTTGGGCTCATAACTTAGACACTAAACTCACAGCATAAAGCTAAACTGTGCAAACCATTTTTTTGTTTTTCTTTCTGGAAAATGACTGAACAGGTCAAAAGTCTGTGCTTCTAACACCAGGAACCTGTAGGCACCGACATCTCTTAGCCATAGTCTTCAGTTGTGCATATCTGGGGAGAGCATTCCTGCAAGAACATCTTCACACATACGTGCAGCTCTTTGTATGCAGTTATCTGCTTTTCATGGGAAAGAGTGAGCCTGTGCATGGCTACATGAGCACAACTTCAGAAATTTGATAATTTGGCCCTGGCTGCTCTGTCAGCTGCTGTCACTTTCTGTTTGGCGCAGCGTTCATAAGGCAGCAGCTAATGGGACGGGAGCATGGGGAGGAATTCTGGCAAAGACAAGTTGCTGGGGTATTTATTTGGCTGTCCTTATGTAAAAGAGTGCAAAAAATGGAGCAGTAAAATATTGTAAAACTCAAGCTGATACTTCCACTAATTCAAAGTGGCAGCTTTTAAATAGGGTTGCTTCTGTTTGTCACTTTCAATCATAGGATGCCGATAGTGGTACTTAGAAGGACTTAATAGTCTTAAGAAAACAAACTGGCCCCCTCCCCCCAGACCAGAACAAACAGAGACATATTGTCATGCCTTGAGATACATCAAGAGTGCCGTGCAGGGGGTGGCCACGCATTTCCTCCTCAGCCGATGGAAGCAAAAGTGACAACTTGTCAACTCTCTCATCCTGCTCACTTTGTGTCCTGCTCTGCTTCTGGTGCTCTCTTGCCTTTCCCTGTCTGCTCTCCCTGTTTCCACTCCCAGCCTTCAAAAGAAAAGGACGCTCCCAAGTCGGCAGCTTTTAACTGCATTTCATTTCTGCACACCCTTTTCCCCAATTAAACATAGCTCCTTTCCCCCACTACTTTTCACATATCCAAGGGATTTGTACTTTAACTGAAGCAAGGCACAGGCACAGCTTAGGCTTACTCAGAGAGGGAAGGTATTTTTGCAGGTAGGAGAAAGGCAGAGTGCCTCATCTCCTCCACACAGGCCAAGACAGAATGAAGCAGCACGCCTGCCAAGATACAGGAGCCTTCTGAACCTCATCCTCTTTCCCAGCAGAAGAATGAATCTGTGCCATTTGCAGTCATCATTTGCAAAGCCAAGAAAGCTACACGAGCTCCCCCACACCTCCTGGTGAAGGTCGGTCTTGGCTTCATGGACAACCCTGGTCTTCTTAAAGGGTCAGTGTTGTGCTGCCTGCTCAGGTTTACACTATGTAGGAATACAGGGCAGTACCAGCCATAGCACCAGAAGTGCACTTTGCTTTCCACATAGCCACTTCTTACTCATCATCACACACCCTGCTCTCCCCACTCCAGCCTCAGCCAATTGCAAACCCAGTGCCTTCTCTCAGCAGCAAGCAGAAGTGACGAGTGAAACAGCAAACAGAGTTTGTTTTCTTCATGCCAGGTGGACTTCCTAGATTGTAGTGAGGGAAGTGAGGGTCTGATCTGCCTGGAAAGATGAGCACAGGTAAAAACCAGACATGTCCGCCTGAACGTCCTTTGTCATCTCTCTCCACGACTCATTCAGAATCAATGCCTGAATAATTTTGCCCAGCAAAGGCAAAAAACATTAGCAAGGAAGATCTGTGAATCCTACAGGCACAGGGCAGAGGATCATGGGGTGAGGGCTCCCTCCAACACCACCAAGGAGCTGTCTCACTACAAAGAGCACTTTGGTAGGGGCTGGAGAGGGACTATGCAGACAGAAAACAAGGAATTTGCCTGAGAGAGGAGGTACAGGCCACTTCATATCTCTTTCACATCAAATCTTTTTGCTTAATAAATAAACATGCAAAAAACAAAACAGAAAAAAAGGCAGTTAACAAAAGTTTCATTTGAATCAGAATAGAAAGAGGCAGATTTATATTCAAGAGCCAAACTAGGTCTAATACTACGATAAGAAAACACGTGTGTGTGTGTGTGCGTGCGTGTGTGCAAATCCAGGAGGGGGAGTCAGATAAGAAAGAACGATTAAGTTCTTGCCTGAAAGTAGTCAAGCTGTCATCTTAAGCTCACTCTGCTAGAATTATTGCTGTTTATTCATGAGGCCACTAAGGAACAGATGTTCACCTGGCCAAGCAAACCTTCTGAAAGGAAGATATCCATATGTGTCAGTGATCAGAGTGTGCTCTGATTCTTAGAAAAAAAACTTTTGTTTCCTGGTATTGGTTGGAGCTTAGAGTGGGAAGGAAACAATAAAAGGTAGGTGGAGGAGCTCAAGAGGGAGGAAAAAAAAGGGGGGGAAGAGTGCAAAGACACAAATAGGAGCCAAGGTGAAATTATAAAAGCTAGAAGAAACTCAGGGATGTTTCTTGAACATCAGTAAAAACATTTGTAAGGACAATAGCTACACAAGAAGCAGG
Organism: Florisuga fusca; assembly: GCA_038090715.1. Lineage (NCBI taxonomy): Eukaryota > Metazoa > Chordata > Aves > Apodiformes > Trochilidae > Florisuga > Florisuga fusca. The sequence continues at coordinate 9,453,622 of JAAWXA010000022.1, forward strand.
ATAATTAAAAGAGCATAAGCAGGAAAAAGAGAAATTAATTCCTTTTCATAGTTTCTTAACATTCATGCAAGATAGCAGACAAAATGTGCAAGGAGTGTCAGTTCTCCTCTACTTCCTAATGTGTTTTCTTTGCTTAGCTTTTTGTCTTATCTAATGGATTTAGAACACTGGCATCCTTTTGTGCTGAAGCTTCCTGAATCGGTCTGTCTGCTACAGCCAGGGACAGGCACATCCTCCAAATGTCATCCAGAGTATAAATCAAAGTAAACACAAGAAAGACATAGGTTCACAGGTACCTCAGCAGTCCTGTTTAGTAACTACGTAGCTGCTTACAGCAGCTTGGGGTAGTTTGGGATAGGAGCGTTCAGAACAAGCAGAGGATCAAAAATTCAGGGGGAAACGGGAAAAAGGGAGGGCATACAGGGCTGAAAGAAGATTATGCATACCCTGCACTAACCAGGGCTCTGCTCCCTCTGAACTCACCACCTGGTAGCTCTGGAAACATGGGTCCAAGTTGATCCTGAGAGAAGGTTCAGCACTTCTCATGCAGCCGGGAATCAGGACATAAGCCTTGGCCTCAACAGCAACAAATGTTGGGGATCTGAAAAATACCATGGGGAAGACACAGTGACCATGTTTGCACTTGGAAAATTTTTTAATGAAAAAAGCTTATTATATTACAGCTTGCATAATCATCCCTGGAAAAAAAAATTGCTTCTTCAATTAGTACTTCGCAAGAATCCTATTAAAAGGCAGTAAGCCAAAGTGTAAGTCAATTTTGAGTATTTTTTCACCCAGTTGGTTCCCCTTTTGTTCAGAGCAATGGGCAACAAAACTGCAGCCTAAACCATTTCAAGCTGTTCTGTATATTCTGCAGTCAGTCGGATATTCCTTCTGCTGGAGAGATCACTAATTATTCAGTCATCATTTGCCTGAATAAGGCCTCAAGATTTGGTCCAAAGAGAGCAAATGTTCCTTCTTGATTAGTTTTGCAAATTAAATGAGAAGAATTTAGAAAGAGAGCATATGAAGCTTATTTGTAAGACAGATGTTAAACCGACCATCAGCTTCCCAGTATCGCTCTAATACTTAATCCCAGCACCAAAATATATTCCCTTAGCATTTACGATGACACAAGACTATTTAAAACTTCATTGGTAGAATCCTGAAGACCTTTACGGGTCAAGAATCATGAAATTATTAATGTTAATAATAATAATGTTTTACATTGACTTCAGGTCATTTTGGAGTGGACAGAATTTTTTCGGTTACTTAATTCGTGCACTGAGAAATACAGTTTTGAATCTATTAAAGTATCCATCAATCTAAAGAGTCTCAAATGGGAAAAAAGAAAGGAACATTTTGGAAAAGTTGTTTTTGGTTTTAGTTTTTACTTCTTTTCTTTTGGATGCAATTTGCAGAACTATAAGGAAAAGCTCCTTTTTGTTTAAAAAAGAGATTTCAAAAAGCAAATGTGTGCCTGCTTTGTCTGGCATACTGTTAATTTTCTTCATAGTATGGGACTATGTTTCAGATTTGTGATGAAAACTGTGTTGATAACATAGGGATGTTTTCACAATTGCTGAGCAGTGCTCACATGGAGTCAAGGCCTTTTCTGCTCCTCAACCAGCAGGCTGAGGGGGGCACAAAAAGTTGGGAGGGGACACAGCTGGGGCAGCTGACCCCAACCGCCCAAAGGGATATTCTGTACCATATGGCATCGTGTGCAGCATCTAGAGACTGGGGAATAAAAAAAGATGGGGATGTTCAAAGTGATGGTGTTTGTCTTCACAGGTAACTGCTACACATGATGGAACCCTGGTCTCCTGGGTATGGCTGAACACCTGCCTACAGGTTGGGAGCAGTGAATGAATTCTTTGTTTTATTTTGCTTATACATTGCCCAGCTTCTGTTTTAGCTATTACACTGTCTTTATATTTTTTTTTATTTTTATATTCAGAACAAGTTTTAACATAATTTTAAAGAAGAAATCTCTTATATTGGCTGAACTAAAGGATTACTTTCTCTCTTTTTGGGGTGCCTGGGCCAATAAGTGGAAACAAAACCCCAAACAAAATACGAACAAAAAACCCAGGTTTTCCTACAGCTCTGAGACAGTCAAGCCTGTGAGCTGCCTTGGGGAAGGACTGTAACTTCCTTATAGTGATTTCAGAGTGCTTCACCCCAGAAGCAATGGGACAGATGTGCACAGCTCCTTTCCCCCACCATCCAAATCATAGAATTGGCTGGGTTGGAAGGGACCTCAGAGATCATCAAGTCCAAGATCCAACTGTCCCCTAACCAAGTGCCAAAGACTTCAGCTTCCCCATGGCAACTCTTGCAATGCAGTTCTGCATTTTTGTTACAGCATCAAACCGTCTAGGGAGTGAACATCAGCAAAATAGCATCAATTAAATTGATTTTAGTATCAAAATAAATAATACCAATTGCTTCATTCATTTAGATATTTAACTGGCTAGACCAGTTTTTTCAACCAGTTTTTCACCATGCTTCACCTGCTTGCAGCAGCCTCTGAAGTATATGAGATATAACAACTATTAGTACACAATTTAGTAGACATACATTTTCTTTCTTCCCAGACCAGCCAGTAACAACAGTGATAACAGATTTCAAGACACAGCATATCAGCACTGTAAGGCAACTATTTGTTAGCCCTGGAGCAAAGTCAAAATATTACTCAGCAATGTTAGGAATAAGCAGCCAGTATCTGAACAATATTAGGACAGTAAAATAGATCTATTAGCTTTTGCTTAATAAAGTGCATCTAAACTTCTAGAAAGCAGTAATGTAAATAATAAAGAAGAATTCTATATATTTTTTTCTCATTGTGTCCTTTCAATATGAGCTTTTGTTCTGTCTGCAAATCAAAGATGATTTTTCTAATTGCCAGCTCTGTCCTTACATAGTAAAATTTGAAAATCTAGCTGCCATCTCTCTGCTGTTAAGATCCCCATCAGTGTCAGGGTTTCTGCTGCTCAGACCTTCCTGGAATCTGCACTGACTTGGAGACCCAAGGGAGTCCTGTTTGCTCTTCCACAGCTGTGTGGACATTGAAACATCAAGAAGGACTTGGTCACACAAGACCTATGTAGCACCCTAAAATTTGGCATAGAGTCTGCTTTCAGTATGGTGAGTACTTTCATTATGATGATGGGTACTCTATATGTGGCTGCTTTGCTATGTTTTAAACCAAAGAATCTTTTTACAGGAAGAATTCATGTCAGGTCTTTGGCTGCTGTAAAGGAGCATAGTTTTATCAACCTCAGTGAAGTCCCACCAGTTTATACAAGCTGTAAACTTGTGTAAACCAGTACCAGCCCAGAAATAAAGGGAACAAGCACCATGAAGGAACATAGAAGACCTTTTTTAAAGCTCAAACTTCCAAACACTGTGGGTGAAATCTTAGTTGAAGTGAGTCATTCTTCCAACATGCACAGAGCTCCAAAAAGGTCCACAACACATAGTGAATTTGTCCAGGCTCAGAACATTTGACACTGAATCTGTCACAGTTCAGATTACTGCACTGTCCTACTTCAGAATACATGGGGACATTATCTTAGCATTCTTACAGGCCCGTCTTGAAGACGATAGCCAGAGCTGTCAGCATGTAGAGGTGACAGATGATGTTTTGCTAAGGGGATGGCACTCCCAGAGGAAGAATTCCTGAGACCCAGAGATATGGATGACACAGACACATGTTGCTTGCAATTGCCAACAAAATCAGAAGCTTCGGTTTATTTATTTTTATATTCTATGAAATAACTTGATTTTTAATTCTGTCCAGTAATCATATAAAAAAATGTATTCCATCTGTAGCATTATTGTAATATGATCAATAAATACTGAGTGCTTACCAACATATAACTGCTATTGCATTCTCTAGAGGCTGGACTGAAGCACACAGTAAACTTATTTAAAAAGTGAGGAAACCCAAAGAAACTGAAGATTAAATTTTTACTGTGACATTTTACTGAGAGACACAAACCCAAATCAATTTTTGTATATCTCTGAGTTGATACCTGTACCAGAACCATTCAAGCCACTGACTTGCACTCGCCAGTGACCCAACTGATGCTCTGGTTTTCTCCAGAGTGAAGAACTAGATCTTATCACTTCCTCCCTGCTTTGAGCCCTCTCCCACTTTGCTCCTTCCATCAGCAAGGTTTCTGAGACCATTCTTGATAACACTGGGGAAGTGCTCTGGAGGAAGAAGAGGCTATTGTGGCTTTTGATTTCCCCAAGGAATTTCTTCATACAACATTTTTAAAGGCTTGTGAACAACCCTGTAACATTCCATTTCATTCTTCCTTACTGACTAGCACAAAGCTGGTAAATTCCTCTGTCCCAGGCACCATTCCTTCTTTCTTATGCTACCTAATCCCTCTTTCCTGCCATCTCCAATTAGCTTTGAAAGTAGACCACTTTTGCACATTTCTTCATCACAGCTCATTTATACATGAAGAAAATAAAATCTATCACAGATTCTTGTTTCATCTCATTCTTTACCCTCTTCCCTTTGACCAGAATCCTCTCAATTTGCAAATGTATTCTTTGATATCCCCATCGGTTCTTTTCCATTGATGTAACTCATATCCACACTTGTCTACTGACCTAAGAAGCAACTTTTTGTGTCATACCTGATCAAAAAGGTTTCTTGAGGATCAGATCAGCTCTAGACTAACTTCTTCTCAGCCAATCTTTTGTAAGCCTCCTTAAAAATTCCAGTAGATGATCTCTTCTTTGCACTTTTGAACAGCATCTGAGCACGTCTCTTGGTCTTTTTCCTTCCTTCAGAGGCTGATTTATGATTTTATTCTCTTCTGACTACGAAAATAAATCAAAACCATAGACATGCAATTTTCTCTATCTTCCCAAGATATATTTTGAACTATTAGTAGAAGTTCCTGTAGCTTGTGATATTGGTACTGTGGAATACACCAGATCTTTCCCTTATTGCACAACTGTGTTTCAGAAGTAAAACTTTCATGTTATCTTGCTGAATTCTATGCATGTGAAGATAACCTTGAACACACTAATGAAGCATAAAACAATATTTATCTGACATTGCAGATAGCTTGAAACTTTAGCTTCGAGAGGTGTGGATGGCTCTATTCCCCTCAAATAGTGAATTAATGATGAAACAAAAACTGACAATTTAAATTCCAGCATTACTAATGATTCCACTGATAATCATTTTAGCAGAAACATACAGCCAATGCATTTACTTCACAACCCCAAACTGCCTCCTTTGCCTTCCCAGGTACCAAAAGATCCAACTGTCCCCTACCCAAGTGCCAAAGACTTCAGCTGCCCCATGGCAACTCTTGCAATGCAGTTCTGCATTTTTGTTACAACATCAAACCATCTAGGGAATGAACATCAGCAAAATAGCATCAATTAAATTGATTTTAGTATCAAAATAAATAATACCAATTGCTTTATTCATTTAGATATTTAACTGGCTAAACTTTTATATAAATTTAAACAAATCTGCTGTTGAACTGCAGGCTGCTTCACCAGAAGGCTGCAGGACTAAGGACCCTGCCAAATAACTGAAGTCTAGTTTTCTAGAGTCCATCATCCCCAGAACAGAAATACTGTTTTATGAAGTTAACCTCCAGCATCATATGCTGGGTTTTTGGGGTTTTGGTTTGTTGTTGGTGGTGGTGGTGGTGGTGGTTTTGGGGGTTTTGGTTTGGTTTGGGTTTTTTGTATGAATATTTTTTATGCAGTCCACAAAAAGCTGACAAACATTACTCCACCAGAACCTTCCCATGAAGTCCACAAGGTCCTGATTCACAGCACCTAGAAATACATAGCCTATCAGCCAACTCCTTAGCCACACACTTTTCTATAAACTGGGTCTTAATGAGCCAGTCTGGGGTTATGCTACTTTTCTTGATGCTTTCTACTGAAATCGGACTGTGTCCCATCTGAGCAAGCTATTTTGCAAGACTTCAGATATTCTAATTTCTTAACAACCTGTTCTGGCATGATCTTGATTTCCTTCAGTGTTTCGTTCTTCTCCCTGGAGAAATCTGTGCTTGTTTCTGACATCTGTGCCTTCCACCACTACCTTCTTTTCAGAGCATGAGGGCAAGAAATGCATTGAATATTTTAAACAGTGCCTACCTTTCCTTTCAATAATTTTTCTCTGCTGTGTCTTAAAGGCCCTTCTGTCTCTTTCACAGATCTCTTTTTCCTTGTGTACTTGAAAAAAGTCATTATTTCTCACAACCCCCAATGCAATCTTTTTTTTATTCTCTACCTTTGCTTTTCTTACCAGTTTTAATACTTTCTGAACTTCACTTTGTAATCTTTCTGGTCTTCCCCTGTACTTGATGTTCAATACCTCACATATGCCTCATTCTTACCTTTGATTACTTTTCTTGGATGGCTTGTTCATCATAGTGTGAATGTATTTTTTCAAGCCTGCATACTGGATAGCCCTTGGGCATATATTAATTTCAGCTCTGCACATTTTCAGTTACTCATCATAGTTCTTGCCCTCTCCATTGCTTTTTGGTCAGTCCCTCCCACAGGCTTCTGAAACTCACTGAAATTTTGCAAAACCTGTTGCAAGCTCAAAAAGAAAACTTACGATGATCAACACCATTGTAAATAAGTTACTCTGGATGTGCCAAGCAATTTCATGCTGTTACCAGGATCAACACAGATTAAACTGGAAGCAGAAGCATTTCATGGTTGGAGGGCCCCTCCTGCCAGAGGAGGGTCACCAGACTGAGCATATCTCTGTCTTTTCTACTTCCTCCTTCATCTGGGCTACACACAAGCCAGCCAGCCACAACAAGGTAACAGTCTATCAAGAAGATAGCTTGTTGACTTGCTTTCACCATAAAAGTGAAAAGGAGTTTGCTGGGCCAAGGCTGTCCCCTCCTACCTGTGCTGAAGTACTTTAGACCATTGAGTCTCAGAGCTGAAAAGGGAAGCTGTTTAAAGAACATTTTAAAATATCTTTAGGCCGGCATGACTTTTCAGCAGTGATGTCCAGATATCAGGGCAGAAAACTAAAATAAGCACATGATTATGAATTTACCCTACTACCTCCACTTGCTCCCACTACAAGTGGATGCTCTGGCATGTGGATCAGGAACCACTGAACAAGGCAGCAGACATGGACACACAGAACTTCAGCCCCAGTGTCTTAGTAGGTCATGCTCCTCTCATTTTCCTCAGTCTCCTCAGAAAAATTCCAGCAGTTAGAGGTGCCATAAAGATTCTATGGCCTAGTAATGAACAAGTGGCACCCAGTGCTTGGCATTGCTTCATGTGTGATAGATGTACCAGCTATCTTGAAAGTGATGTTACCTTTATAAAGTATTTTCCAATTTAATATATACCATTTTTCCTTTTAGATACCAATTTTCTTTCAATAAACACTGCTCAGATATACAAACCACAGCCCTGGCTGAAGACATCTTTCATCATCACCACCACCATCCCACAACCAGGTCCAGAGACCAACTCTGGCTTCAGAGAGTTTGTGTGAACTCCTCAGATACTGCACTCTGAACCAAGGGAATCCCTGGGAACACAGACTAAGGGGGCACAAATTCTGCCACATGCTCCAGTGAGCACCCAGAACAGTGATGTGGCAAATAGCAGGAAGTTTTCCGGTGGAAAGAGTTGAAATATCTTGCTTTCTTACCCAAAGCGGGGACAGAAGAGAAAGTCATTGTTCAATATTTGCACTGCTAAGCCACCACAAACACCAAGGACCCACTCTCCTTCTTTCATATAATCCTTCACAAAATTAACTTATTATGAGATTATTAATTGTTTCACAGATGGACACATAGAGTACAAGGAGCATTGACATCCTAAATCCTGCAAACATACATTGCAGTTAAGGGCCTCCTCATATTTAGGTAACACAGCCCCCCTGACATCTTTTCCAGATCAGCAAAGTTTGAGAAAGCAAATTTTCAGGTTACAAATACATACTGATACTTTGAAATCTGAGACTTAATTCTGCCCCTTGAGGTCAATGTCTTGAAAAATTCTCATATATAGAGGAAAAAAATGACATTTTTTTTACCTAAATGCAAGAAGGAACATAGTCCCTGCCCAAAAGACCTCACCTTCAATCTGGCCAGTTGTGGGGACAGACATTCCAGCAGTGTGTAGGTTTGGGTACTGAAATAGATGTAACAGAAACAAGAGTCTGACATAAAATCCGTATCTTGTTATCAGCCTGAGAAGTGTACCAAAAAAATAATCTTCAGCTAAGATGGTAACTTGCTGACTCCTGGGACCAAGGTATGAGCCAAGGGGGAGGTGGTTGTTGAGAAAAATGCAAAATGTTTTTTTCTTGAGTGTAACTAGAAAAGCCCTGCTCACTGTCACATCTGCACACACCCTCACAACTAGAAGCAGAAGAGGACAGTGTAAGTTCCTCTAGTCCTTACAGCAAGCAGAAATTCACCATTTTTTCCTAGCTATTCTTTTTGTCTCTTACAAAGTTCAGATTGAGCCCTAAGGGCACTAACAAAGGAAAAAATGCTTCACAGCATTTCCCCTTGCTATTGCTTTGGGGTACGTGTAGGATGAGATCAAGTCAGTGTTACATGAGGAGAATTCCCAATTCACTGTGCGATCTGCGGGCAGACTTGGATTTGATGATTTATTGCATTTTGAACAGAAGCCTTGTGAAGTGAATGCAGGAGGCACTCTCATCACATCAGCTGGCCATTTGCCATGCAGTCTTCTTGTAGGCTGGGAGAAAAGACAGAAGATTTAGTTGTCTGCCTTTGGCTGCCTCCACCTTGAACACTGTGAGAAGCCTGGTGTCTTCTTGAGGAGAGCTTTTGCTACTGCTGGTTGCCCTCCTCTTTCTGATGTGTCCCAGCTGGCAGTGCAAAGGTCCAAGCATGCCCCTGCTGACTTCACTGCCTCTGGTCCTTATAGATATATTCCATAGACAGATGACAGCATCATAACAGAAGGCTGCCTTTAAAAGCATTACTTCCATGTACCAAAGTGATGAGCAATTACCGAGACTGTGCAAAGAACCTTACTCTCTCAAACCTTAAATCTGTATGACGGTGTTCATATATGCAGTTGCAGATGAAGCTAAGTCATCTCCCATCCATAATGAAAAAGTATACAATGCATATTTCTTGACCAGAAACCCTCAGATCAGAAAGCCACAGACAGTCGAGTCACGGAATTAGCTCAGGAAACACTCCAAGCAAAGGCAACCCCTGTCTTGCTCTGATCTGGTTTATTCACATGCCTCTCCTGTAAAGTAGGCCTTTTATCACCTTTTGCAGAAGAGAGGAACAGACATACACAGGAGTTCCCAGTGTCATCAAGGAAAACCGTGAGGTAGCAGGAACTGGGTCACGAAAACTGTACTACATTCCCCATGTTCAGCTGTCAGAATCTGTGGCTCCACAATTGTTTCATCAAGCTTTTTTTAAATTCCTCCCATCCACTCCTCACTAAATTGTTCTCCACATGCAAAACACCTGGTTGATTCACAGGTTTTAAGGCCAGAAGAAAATACTGTGAGCCACTACTCTGTGCTTTAGGAAATCCAAGCACTTCAGTCATCAGTTCATGCAGCAAGTCCCTGGTTTTGGCCAGGAGTCAATATTTAAAATGACAACCGCCGTTTCTTTGAGTGTGTTCTGAACATTAATTGCTCTTTCAACTACAGATTTATTCCCTATTTCTATTCCATATCTATTTGATTTCTAGATGGCCTTAAAAAAGAGACAGTGAACCTGATTGGCCCAAACTCGTTAAATTCATCGACTAAGGAGGCTGAAGAAATTGTGGTGGAGATTTCAATTCCTGACTCACAAAGTTTATGTTAAGAATGCCTCTCTAATTTTATCATCAGATTTAGAAACCTAGAAGTATTTTAGAACAGTTGCATACAATACTAGCTAGTGCTCTATTTTAATTAAAGAATTTTAGGAACCAACACATGATAGACAACTCAGAAATTAAATTGGTTGTTGACACACAGTGAAATATCTACATTGGATTTCCTCAGAAAATCTGTGTCTGACCTGTTTTTTTGGAACACAATAGCTTCAGAGGTATCTGCCTGTAAACTCTGGCATGCTTATTGCACCTGCCTTGTTATTAAACAAGTCATTAAATCCATAGCGTTCTATAAAACACAAAAATTAGATTGTTTCAGCATCTACTACCCTGATCCTGAAAAGGGTCTTGGTGTTCATTGTGTACTGAGGAGCTACATTACTATTTCACCAGTCAAACATAAAGCAGACAAGTGCTGTATATGTATAAACATACAAAAACCCCAAACAAACAAAAAAGAAAATTGGTGTCATCTTATTTCAGAAATGAGATAAAATTGTAGAATTACAGACTGTGATATAATATGCAAAGATCTTCCATCCTGCTATAGCTAAATGAAAGTTAGTGCACAATAAGCAGGGGTGGCTCTTGCTGGTGACTCCTTCCCTAGCTCAGGTATATCTACACAGTGCAGTAAAGCCAAAATCTATTCAGTTTTGCTGAATAAGGATAAACTTCTGAACTGAAGCCAACATATAGTTCAGTTCTCACATTTACAGCTGAAGTGTCCCTGGCCTGTGACTGTCTTACAGCTGTCTGTGAGAAATAGTTGTCCATTATTTGGAAAGCAAGCTAAAAGATATAAGGAAAGCTCATCAAAGAGTCAAAACATGTTGCATCTGCAGTTAAAACATTTTAAAGGATCATAGTTATTAGAAATTCAAGTTTTTCAAGTATTAAAAATAAATCTTTAATTCCCCTACGGATTCCTAGTATCCAGAGTATTTTATAGAAACATCTGGATAAAGGAATAAAGGCAAATCCATTGTGTTTCTAGACATTCCTGGAGCACTGGTGTTCTTGAGATTATGCTATTGGATTACTGGTATAAAAATAATAAATATTTTCAGTACTTAAAGCTGTAATGCTTTATGTTGGATTTGGATTTTGGTCTCATTTTAGTAAAAGGTGGATGGAGATTCAGAGCCTCTTCCTTAGCCAGAAGGACGTAGAGAGTTTATTGCTTAGTGACCTATATTTTTCTCCTCTACGATATTTGAAAAGTTATTTAGCAACTTCCCTGCCCTTCAGTCAACCTTTCAAAACAGCTGCCAAGACAAAAAATGGTTAAGCCTCTGTTCCTCATTCCCATGACATATGAAAGTGAGGGTTTGTTAATCTATGCTAAGAATGCTGTAAAATATCCCAATCTGTAAAAGACGCATTTATTTGTATTTATTGACTTAAAGGGAGAACAATAACATATCAAAAAGAAGTTAGGTCTCACACGGAGAGGGTGAGAGAGGCACTGAGTTGAGATCTTTGGTTATGTTTTCACAAGGTTTTGCAATATTACAAATATATTTTCTACAGATCCCTAAGTTAACCAGGAACTTAATGATACCACTGGCTCGGGCTTCTGTTTGTTAACAGAAAATGCATACAACCCTTGCCAGAGGTCCAAGGATTAAACAAACTTCAGACTGTGCCCAGAATGTCACTGCACCACAGACATATGGTCCAGGTACACACCCACCCTCTGCCTTTCCCTGCCTGAGAGGAAAGCACAAGGTGTGGCAGCACAGGGCAGGATTTCAAAGCTCCACTTGTGCAAGGTCTTCACCCTTTCCACTTACCATTTCTCTGGGGAGCAGCAGAGTGTTGTGGAAAGTCCTGGTAAGCAGAGACAGCAATACAACAGCCTAAGCCTGATGGCTCCAGCCCAGTTCTTTCACTTTATCCCCCTTACTGTTCTCTCTCCTGTTGTTGCCTTTTTTTTTTTTTTTTTTTAACATGCAAGTTGCCATGAAAAATTTGTTAATGAAATATTTGCTTAGAAGTCTGCTCTGGGCTAGGCTGATAACCTATCTGTGTTTGAGTTTGGCTTCCCATATTCTAAATACTCATCTTCTCTCTGTTTAGCTTATTGATTGGTTTGGCAGGAAAAGCAGCCTTGTCATCAGTGACCAAGGTCAAACCAAACAAAAAGGGACAGGAGAGAAAGAAAAAAAAAAAAAAAAAGGAAAGAAGTTGGATGGATGAGCTCAGCAAGACAGGAGTAGAATGTCTGACCTCCTACAAGTTTCCTTTGGGAGACGGGTCCTGGTCTGCCCAGGGGCCTGCTGGCTTTTTCAAGGTCACAAGAAATCACTGGCATCATCACAGCTAGCATTTGTACATCACAGGAGAGTGCAGATCCAGGAGTCAGGCAGAATTGACAGAGGGAAAAGCTGGAAGCGACCACCCCAAGGCTGGGTCCAAATGCCCATAGGAAGATGTTCCGAGAACTCTGGTGCCGAGCAAATAGGGCTCGGAGTTAGATACCTCAAATATCTAAAATTAGAAGCTTAAAGCCCATGTCTACATATGAACACAAGAGTGACCTGTTCCCAGAGGTGCCTGAAGCTCTGTTTCAGTGAGCACAGCGGCTGCACTGAGAAACGGGACATGGTGATGGGTTCTGTTTTTTCCCTTCAATACTTTTAGGTACGGGCTTAGGGATCTAACTCTTCTGGCACAGTTTATAGATTTTGGCCTCAGCTTTTCAGTTCCACTCCTAACCTCTAGAAACAGAAATCTTAGGGGAAAATTAGTCATGAAGTTTACAAAAGGCTAACTCTGATACAAGATACAAGCACAGGCTCTCTGCAACTCAGTGCGTGCCTTCCTTTCATGTCAAATTCAGCCTTTTTTGGGGGAAGCTTTATTTCACCTGAAAGTCCTGGTTCACCAAATGAATATAATGCCCTTATAACTATACAGTGCACTCTACCTAAGGATGCAGATTTATCAATGAAAGATGCCCAGAAATGTATAAAAATCACTGGAATATCCTGCGAGTATGCCTTTGTTGCACTATCTGGATATTCCAAACCATCCTGCAAAATATTCCTACATTTACATAATTCAGTGAATTTGCAGCATGCAATATCACATAAAATATGTGAAAGTACAACAGAGAAGGTTTTATCGTGGCTAAGCAAACAAGCAAACTGAGATCAACTCTATTGTATTGTGGTGCCTTACTATAAAGAAAATGTACATTTTGGTTGTTGCATACAGGACAGCTAGGGTTTTCTGAAAGGAAGCTGCAACAGAATAGACAAGTAAAATACCTGGCAATATTGTTATCTAGTAAAATATGTTCATGTTAGGGGTCTTACAAATGAATAAGAACATGACAGAGGCTAATAATTATGTGACATGAACTAAGTGTTAAATCCTTCAGTCTTTATTCAATATTTATACAGTTCTGACTTCTGGGGAGTTTTAGCTTGATAAATGCCAGAGTAAAAGAAGAAAAAGAGAACTAAGTCTATTCCCAGGTTTCTCTTTAACCTTGTTATTTTCCTTCCCACAAAGGAACCAATTCAGTCATCAGTGTGTGATTCACAGTCTATAGGAAATATTATTTTAGCAGAAGTATTTAATAGTTTACAGCACATTGCTACAGCAATTGACAAATTCAGGTTCACTGGCCCAGTTATACTGATGAGAAAGAGTCCAGCTTCCTACCTGACAGCACAATCTCATTCACAAACAGAATACAAAGGGTTCTCACCACCACAAACAAAACAGATGCAGAAAAATACTGCTTGTTTTTAGATGGGGGGACCAATTTATCAAGGAAGCAACTCTTTTTTCTGCATCCCAACCCATATTTCATAAAAAGGACCACATTCTTCAAGGAATGCAGAAAGAAAAACAATCTTTTTGAACCCAAGGTAGCAGACACACCATTAGCTGGCAACTGGCTGATAGGCATAAACTAAAGCCCAAGGATGCACTAGTACATAGACCTCTATTTTTAGCAGAAGCAAGTTCTTTGGTGGATCGATGCTGAAACACATTGTAGAGGATGATTTTAAGGGTGGGGTGCAGGCAGCATCTCTGAAAATCAAGCTGCGTCAAGTTACATCATTGGGAGCACTCGAAATCACTAGTTGTTCTTCATCCTTTGGCGTGGGAGGACCTGACTGCCCCAAAGGGCTGCAGGAGGACCTCATGAGACGATTTCAAAGGCCTCTCTAATAATCTGGGCCTATGTGTATGGTGCTGATTTCCACTGCAGGAAGATTTACTCAGGATTACCCAAAGAAGATGGAAAACTGGGTAACAAGATCAGAAGAAATGTGATGTCCCTAAATAAACCAAGGCTCTGGTGTCTGAAATGTGGATTTAGCTGCCCCTCGCCAAGAGTGCTTTAATTTGTATCACTGTAATCGGGTTAAGAATTATTGTAGCCAAAGTAATTAGCAGCAAGCTATCAACCAGCTTCTTGACACAGAAAGCAAACGGGTTTCTCCTCCAAGTGTCTGCCCCCCTGAGGGTTTGGAGGTAAAGAGCAGAAGGAGGGAATTCAGGATGACCTTGCATTAACGTAGAGGAACACACTCCTGGACCAATGGACAAACCTGGCATAGCTGAGGAAGGAAGCATCAACTGTGTCATCGAAGTGCCTCTGATATCCATGGGGGTTTTGCAATGGATGCTTATGCAAAAGAGGTAAACACAAATGAGGCTGGTGCAACAGGAAAAAAAAAAGAGCTACAGGAAGAGAGAATGAAGGTGTGAGGATGCAAATAAAAAATAAACAGAGAGATTGCCGTGGGATGGTTTATTTAAAGAGCCCCTACATTTGCGTTATTGGATTAAGCTTTTTGACCAAAGTTTGTAGAATTTATTTTGGCCAAAAATGACTAATATGAATATTGGACTCATGCCTGAATAAAGGAACGTAGTTTCTGTCTCTAATCAGGTTGCAACAGATAAAGGCTAAATAGAAATGAGTAATTCACCATGACTCAATATTACATGAGCTGTATTTTAAGAGCTGAATTTCAAGTGTATTTCTGTTCTTTATTTCAGCTATGCTATCTTCCACTCACCCTCGCTACGCTGTGTGTCAGCCTAGCTTGGCAAACTGGGAAACATTTTCTTCTACAAGCCTGATGTACTTTTTAGGAGACTCTGTCTTCCTGGAAGCAAAATCAATTCAAGTATTCAGGAGGCCTCTAGTGGCTTATAGTTTCAGAGGAAGTTTCCCCTGAAGCTGAGGCTGTGAAGCTGGGAAAACACACAGAAGGTCAGGAAAACAAAAACAACTCCCCACTTGTTGATTAATGCCATTGACAATAAATAGCAAAACTTGGTCTCTGACTTCAGTATCTAGGAATCTGGCCTTTGAGGCCTGAGATACATTTGCACACAACACTCAGAACGTGCAGAACAGAACAATAGGGTCTCAGGCTTGTTAGTGTTTTACATGTTTCTAAGCATATACTGGGAAAGAATTATAACGTGATGAGCTGTATATTTGAAACAGCTGTCAAAGGAGAGCCTATGCCAGTTTCATTTTGATCCACAAACGTCGATGCTCTCTATTACTGACACTAGAATACACAATAGGTTTCCAATGTGGTGCGTGGGTACGTAATTCCCCATTTGCAACTCTTTACCCAGTTCTCACACCAGGCTGAGCATATAGGACTGATCCTGACTGGGGTAACTGGCATGAGTCAAGCTATCTCTGTTTCCAACAGCTGAGGCTCTGGCCCATAGCCTACTATACACAAATACATAATATTACATATTAAGTGAGCAGCTGGATCACCTGTACGCTATTTTCACATGCAGGGTTATTAAAAAGTAAGAGAAGAGAAATCATAAAAGGAGGTGAGAGAATTGAAGTCCCGCTGTTCCTCTGAGGAGTTTTGGCCTAGACAGTCAATTCTTTCTTCATCACATATGTATTTCCCTTGGCCTATTTTTATATGTCATAGGATAGTCGAAGAAATGTCCTTAATACCCAGCACTTTGATTCACCTCCACAAATTAAGCCTTGTTGTAGGTGACTTAGCAACCATGTGATCCACCTATTATTAGAACAGAGTTAGCCCTCCAACCCCCCAAACTCCTGCCTCCCCTTGTCCTTATATATATATCTGTCTCCTAGCAGAAAAGTGGCACATGACCTCCTATCCTCAAGAATACTTGGCACAAGTCCCTGCTTCTCCGCCGAACCTATTGTTCTAGGAGAGAATGACACAGGCGTGCAAGAGTCTTGCTGACACTTTTGACTTTAAACATGAAATGCCATTAATCAATCAGCTGCATCTGTTTGGAAAAATTAAGTGTCTGGAATCAAGGCAAACACAATAAATAATCCTTAGGCAAACAGGAAAGAAAAGAAGGGAAGACATGGCTTTGACTTCTTGTTACTTCAAATTTGTTTGATTTGTCTTTCTCATCCTCCTTACAAATATTAGGCTTACCAAATGTACAGAATTAAGATACCAAACTCAGAAGGCTTATGCAAAGTATTCCCAAACAACTAAAGGTGCTAAGCTTGCAAGATATATGTGTCTGCAATGGAATTTATCCATGACATGGCAGCAGAGGGGGTCTGAATTCACAGCAGTGAGCTGCACCAGACTAGCAAAAGAGTGTGCCCAGGTGTCACTTGAAAGGTTGATTTCTCCTGCTATACAGCAAAGTTGCAGATGAGATTTATGGTGCCAAGAATATGCTCATCCCTGCTAGAAATGCTTCAAAGACTTAACACTACGTGGAAACATTCCTGACAAGTGCTGACATTCATCAAAATCAACATTTAGTGGAGTTTCAAAGAAGACATAGTTCATTGCAAGATGGGCATCCACACAAACAGCAACTCAATATTTAAGCACCTACTGCGGTCACCTCTGTTTGCAGGAATGAACAGACATAAGCTTTACCAAAGCCCTCTTGCATTGCCCTAGTGGGACAGTATCACTGGCAGGGGAGGGGGGGACAAGGAACAAGGTGTTGGACTCCAGACTTCTACACTGAATTGATTCTGTGTCCCCTTATGCCCAGATCTCATCTGCACAGCCAGGAGTCCAGGGTAATAGCCCATCCTTATTTGCCCCTATAACTGGTTCAACACACAGGGCTAGAAAGTGTGTGAAACACTGCTCCCTGTGAATCAAACAGTGTTTAACACTTCCCTAAACCACTGGGTTCATGACCATGAAGACCTGAAAGCATGGTGTAAAGAAGCCACAGAGAAACCTCATCCCCCTTCTCAGCTCTGAGGCTGAAAAGCACTGCTGCTCCTGGCCTGCCCAGGTTTGGAAACACAAAGCCAACCAGTTTATAGTGTAGGCATGTGCAGAAACTGAACTGAATTCACCTACCTATTTCACACAGGCCATTAAAGGAGAGCTATTTCAATCCAGGCTGATGACACCCTTGAATTTCCATCTCGCTACCAATTCTTGCTACGGGTATTTACCTGAATGGTTTAAAGTCAGGACATAAGTGATATAAACTGGTCAGAATGCTACAGGAGCAGGGGATGGGCACACTCAAAGGAGCAAAGCATTGTGAGTGAGGTATATTTCAATTGATGAAACAGAACTAGTATGTCTTTGGCTTGACCAGAAGTATTTTATTTGGATCGATCTGGAATCAGAATTTCTTTCACTTCAGGGGCTCCTTGATCCTTTGAAAAACAAGATTTCAAAATGAAAATTTCACTCTGAACTCCACGCTTGCTTTGTACTGCCTGAAATACATTGGGGCAAAACACTTCACAGAAAAACAAATAGAAATACACTGTGAGGAGGGAACTAATCTATAGATATTTTTGGTCCCTTACACAATCCACATTTCAGAGTGAATTTCCTGTTTGCTCAGCAACAGGGCTTGTCATGTTCTGTAGAGTTCTACATGTTCCTGGAAAGCAGTAGGTACCTATGGCTGAGCCGTGAACTGAGTTTCAGCTGGCATCAGTTTAACTCTCGGATCTGGTTGTACCCTTACAGAGTGCATTTTACCTGTCTGTGATGCTTCTCTTTCCTCTTCCGTGGCAGTATTTAGGGCAGAAACACCCTATTGCTCTCATATGTTCCTGCTAAACAAGCTGCCACAATGTTCAGAGTACTGATAATAAAATCTAGATAAATAAGGGTTCATAGGAAGAGATAATATCTTTTATTAGACTAGCTGATACAACCAACAGAAGTGAACAAGTTCTGGGGTTAAGGGTCCTTCTCTTACGCTGGAGAGTAAGTGAACACTAGAGGATATGCTAGAGCACTCCATTTCCAACAGTATCACTGCTATTGGACAGATAAATAGATAGAAACCTCACTTTACAAAATGAAGTGCACATTTGAGATGTCCCTCACCACTTCCTCCAGAAACATCAGAAAAAGAAATAGAATGATGCACAGATTTTTGAAGGAAATAAAAGGCTAAGAAAATAAGTGTGAAGAGTCTCCTTTACCCCCAAAACCTTTTATATATGTAAAATAAGTCTACAGTAATAGCTCTCCACAATGTCAAAAATCCAAACTGCTGTCAGTCATTCTACTAGTGGTTGCCTGGGGCAACTGCTTTCACAATTATCAGTGGTTTCACAACTTGCTGCAGTCACAAATAATGGAAATGATTTTTTTTCAGTGGTCACGTTGCAAGTTAGGGAAAGAACATTTACATTTTCTAATCAACGACATTAAATATATGAGATGTCCTCTGTATCAGGCACTTACCAGACCAGGCCCTGTCAACTGGACAAATATATGGCAAAACATGGATAAGAGAAACGTAAACTAGATCTGTCACCATGATGGTGCTCCAACCAAAGTAGTAACTCCAGTGAGACTAGGATGAAGCTGGTACACAAGACAGCACAAGTTATAAACCCTGAGGAAACCTTAGCAGATTCCTTTGACTTTGCTGATAACTGTTACATAAGCTCTTTCCTGTAGGAATAAGAAGCTTAGTTTGCAATTTTTGGGCTTTAAAAAAGCCCATTCAGGCATGAGCCCTCTTGCAACGCGAGTAATAAAACATACTCAGGGTCAACAAGTTCATTATAGGAAACAGCTGAAATTTTTTCTCCAGAAAAGTCAGATACTGAGTCCCAGCAGAGGGTGACATGCCTATGTGCTCATCACTGCTTTGCCATAGCTGCTTCACAAACCTTATTGCTGTGACAGAGCTCTTATAAAGACAGGAAAAATGAGGTTACTCTAAGTTTAATTTAAGGAAAAAAACTTCCCCAATGGATACTAAATCACTTGAGCTATTGCAGTAATCACCTGCCTTTAAAGTTTAAGGGGCATTTGAGGTTTTGCCTTAATTTACCCTACTTTTAAAACCAGAGTTTTTCAAGCCAGTTATTTCTAAATGTCCTATGTAGGACTCAAGGGAGCTTTGAATGAATACATTGAGACTCAATAGTGAAAAAAGCCAAACGTGCACAAAACAGTAAAAGCTTTTGCAACACTTGTTATCTGACATGACTCCATATAACTAAAGGTCCAAGTAATGACACAGTGGAGTCCCTTGCAGATGACAGGAACAACCACCATTTTCATTGTGGTTAAAATACTTGGTAAATCTAGTTAAGGGACCTTTCTAGGAGGCAGAACTTTTTTGGGTGGCCTAATTTACTAAAACATGAAAGCCAAGAAGGACTAGTGGTCACTCTACTACGGAATGACAACAGACAAAATCCTCAGTCACCTGATGAAAAAGACATCTAAAAGTGTCATCTTTTACAAAGCCATCTTTCTGGAGACAGCTAGCTTGTGACACACCTAGTGATAATTAAACTTTGAAAAATTTTTATCAGTATCCATTAGGCCTGGACAGATTGTGCTGCTTTGCAATTAATGTTATGTCAAAAAAATAAAGGAGCCTTTTAGAGCCATGGGGACCAGGTTTCATTCGCATTTACAGCAGTTTTATCTAGAGATATTTCCATCGTTTTCTCTGGAGTCACTCCAAAGTGACATGAGATTAATGTGAAGGAATAAAAAAGACAACTGTACAACTAATGTGTAAAAACTTCTATCCTAGTTTTGGTAAGAGGACTCTGTTTCCAGGAGCCTCACAGCCTAGACTGGCAAAGCTGTTCATTACCTTCTGGAAGAGCTGAAGTCTCTCAGCACTTCAGCTGCTGATAAACACAGATTTGGTAGAGAATATGAAGTATTGACAGGTGGGCTCTTTACTAGCACTACCTAGCAGTGGCTTTCCATGAGTGGGACCAATTGGAGATTCTCTAACAAAGATTTCCATCTCATCTGGGTTGTGTTTGAGCCATTTCTACCTTCATCTTAGCTATACCCAGACAGGTACTTCAAACACAACTATTTCACATAATTTAATCTCCCCCTATTCGGCTTCTGTATGAAATACCTTTGAATTTTCATCCTAACCAGACCCTAACAATGGTCTCCCCTAGACCCAGGAGCCTAATAGTGTACACTGAGGTACAGGAGTGCAGATTTCACAACACACAATGAGGCATTCAATGAAAAGGCTTAGACACTCACAGATGAAAGTCAATTTCTGCCTTTCTTATTTATTGTATGATTTAAATTTGTGTTAAACACTGGTTCAAAAGGCTGCAAACCACGATAAAGCTAGTAGTGATATTTATCATCCTTTCTCAGACATGAATCAAGGCCCTACTGCTGGGCGTAGACTGACAGGGAAGACATGCATAGGCATTTTCTGGGCTGCCTCAACTCAGCAAAGAAGAGAACTTGGACTTTCTATGAGGGGAAAAAATGACTCAGATTTTTGCAGTCTATAGACATTTCATACAGATTAACCCCACAGGAATGGAAATGATTACCTGTACTGCACAGGAGTATAGCTGGGAGATTTAAGATGAAATGAGAAAGACCAATAGAGGAAATTTTCCAGCTACAATGAGCAGAAGTGACAAATTTACTCCAGTTCTCAGTCAAAAACTGAGAGGACACTACAAACTACTTCAGAATTGTTATCCACAAACACACCCTTCCCCCCCACCCCAAGCTGGGGAACAAACTATGTTGACCAGTGGTTTTTAGAAGGCCTCTTCTTGTTTCCATCAGCTGTAATTTATGCTTACATGGTGTATTTTGCTCCTGATGCAGGTTAATGCGTTTTTCCTCATAATTACACTGGACTACTTCATTAAGTCTCAATAACCCAACTGTTTTTGCTTGCAAGTTCACATGCTGAAGCTGAGCAAAAGACCTATAAGAAGAGCAGCAGAAGGTTGGCTGCTTGAGACTTTTGAAACTAAATTAGAAAGATCATCACAAAATGGAACATAAGGACGACTGTACTGGCAAAGAGATAGCCCAGGTGATCTAACAGGTCTTTTCCATCCCTAAAATTCTGTGTTCAGGAACAACCCATTTAATTCCAGACCAGTCATTTATTATGACAGAGAAGCAAAGTAGAAGGACATATCTTCTACTGAGGAAAACAGTATTTTATTATGCCAACTGAACTCAGAGGACAGGCAGTGAAAACATTCTTTCATTTTGTACCATTAGCTCGGCCAGGCTTCTGCAATGTAACATTCTGTCACTTTCTGTGGATTAGCTCATTTACAAAAACGTTCTGTTTTACTGAAATTAACACAGAGAGAATATTGCGTTTCTCTTGCTGCTGCAGCATAACTGTGTGTCAGTAGATTTATGTAATGTATTGTTTTCCTGCAATCCAGGATAAGGGAAATACTTAAACAATAACTGCCATGGGGAGTGTGGACAAGGCAATAATTACTTTCCATGGTGTTAATAAACCTCAAGGCTACTGGCCAAAGTATATTTGCATTGAAGGAGACGTCTATGGAGATTACATAGGAAACTTTAAGACAGACAGGGCCAGGAAGCCCATTGAGGCTTGCTTTCTCTGTTGCATTAACAGCCAACCACCCATAACTGTTCTTACAGCAAGGGTTTTTTACTCATATACTGTCATGGGTTCACTAGTTCCTCCTTTGCTGTCCTCTGCTGTATGATTTGCTTAGTACACAAACTAGGAGTAGCCATAACTTCATAGAATCAGAATTTTCAGGGTTGGAAGGCACCTTTGAGATCATCTAGTTCAAATCCCATTGCTCAGAGCCCTGTCCATCCTGTCCTTAAAAATTTCCAGGGATGGAACTTCCACCACGTCTCTGGGCAGCCTGTTCCAGTGTCTCACCACCCTCATGATGAAGAGCTTTTTCCTAATATCCAATTTAAATCTGCCCTCCTCTAGTTTGAATCCATTCCCTCTAGTCCTGCCACTACCTGACATCCTAAAAAGTCCCTCACCAGTTTTCTTGTAGGTCCCCTTCAGATACTGGAGGGCTGCAGTAAGGTCTCCTTGGAGCCTTCTCCTCTCCAGACTGAATAACCCCAACTCTCTCAGTCTGTCTTCACAGGAGAGGTGCTCCAGCCCTCTGATCATCCTCATGGCCTTTCTCTGGACATGCTCCAGCACGTCCATGTCCCTCCTGTAAAAGGGGCTCCAGAACTGGATGCAGTACTCCAGGTGGGGTCTCACAAGAGCAGAGGGGGAGAATCACCTCCCTTGACCTGCTGGCCATGCTTCTCTTGATGCAGCCAAGGATACAGTTGGCTTTCTGGGCTGCAAGTCTACACTGATGGTTCATGTTGAACTTCTCATCCACCAGCACTCCCAAGCCCTATTCTTCAGGGTTGCTCTCAAGCCAGTCACTGCCCAGCCTATATCAGTGCTTGGGATTGCCTCGATCCAGATTCAGGACCTTGCACTTGGTCTTGTTGAACTTCATGAGGTTGGCATGGGTCCACCTCTCCAGCCTGTCAAGGTCCCTCTGGATGGCATCCCTTCCCTCCAGCATGTCAGCTGCACCACACAGCTTGGGGTCATCAGCAAACTTGCTGAGGGTGCACTCAATGCCACCATCCATGTCCCCAGCAAAGATGTTAAACAGGACTGGTCCCATCACTGATCCTCAAGGGACTCCACTTGTCACTGGCCTCCACTTGGACACAGACCCATTGAGAGCCACTCTTTGGGTGTGGCCATCGAGCCAGTTCTTAATCCACTGATTTGATGGAATGGTCCATCCATCAAACCCCTGTTTTACCAGCTTGGAGACCAGGATGTTGTGGAGAACTGTGTCAAAGGCTTTGCTCAGGTCCAGGTAAATGATGCTGGTTGTTCTTCCCTAACAGCAATTTGGTTGTTACGCTTTTAGGTTGGGTTTTTTTCATAGGGAAAACTTGAACTTCCACTCCACAGGAAGTGCCTCATTTATGTAAAAACAAAAAATATTTAAGAATCATTGAAATACTTAGAGCCTTAGTGATCTCTGGGAACTCAAGTTCTGTAGCTCAGCTCACTCATCACCTTCAGGAGTGTTGTTCTCCCAGATCTCTATCAGCCTTAGCAGGCCATGCTGGGGAGTTCCACATCCCTAGGGCTCAAATTGGGATTTTTCAGGCTTCCAAGGCTCATGTCACAGCAACAAAGAGATAAGCCTTTGCTAAAATTAGAGGGTTTTGAGCTTTGGACCCACAAGTAGACAAAAACAGGCTCAAGGCCTTGCAATGACTTTAAGATTCAATAGCATCTCATGCTGGTGCCTGCATACTTAACAGAGACCACATAACTTTCTGTTTTCAGTGGGACATCTCCAGATGTACAGCTTGTTGTAGCAGACAGTCAGACACCCCAGACTGATGCAGACTGATACATGGAGATCCATGCAAAGCAGATATTCAGACTCTGACCACTAGTCTGCAGGGCATTTCTGTGGAAATCTGCCTTCACAGCCACATTGTCTTTCTTCTGTAGCAGAACAAACAAGGAGCGACTTCACTGAAAGTGATGAAGTGACACTAGCACAATTTTGGAACCAAATAAATGTCAGGTCCTCCATACCAACCTCTGAAAGTTATGCCATGCAGTCTACTGGCAGATTAAGCCAGTAAATGGTAAATTAAAGGTATCTCAGACTGTTCTCTGGCACAAAACAGGCTGCATCTACCACTAAACTTTCACTGTCTGCTAAACTGGGTGGCTGCATCCAGAACACCTATTAGGAAGAGTCTCTGGGCTGTGCTAACCCCCAGCCACCTCAGGAAAATTTTGGAGAGTGCTGGTGGCACAGGACAAAGATTTTTCTAATAATACAACCATGTAGACAAGCAGTTTCCTGTGCTTGCTCTCACCACCAGGTCTGCGGGGATAGACTGGCCTATAGTGTATTCTACTCAGGCCTCACACATGGTAGTATGAAACAGTGAAAAGCTAGTCACTTTGTTCACCCACATCACTGGTGAGCAGGGCTTTAAAAGGAAACTATCAGAGAGCACTCTGGGACTGCTTATGCCCACAGAGGTCTCCAAGGAAAATGTGCTTTCAATTTAAAAGCTGTGTCAAATAACTAAGTGTTAACCAAAACTGATTGGATTCCATGAGCTACGTTCAGCTGAGGCAACTGCCTTAGACCTCTCATTACAGAAATGACTAATTACACAGCTCTTTGTGTGGCAGAGCTCATCATCCATGTTCCCCATGAGTAAGCACCAGCTCACACAGATCACCTCCATGGGAGCAAACAGGAATAATCATGGAAACTCTCACCAAAGGAAGGGCTGCATGATCTGGTGGTATAAACTCAACCTACCTGCAGTGAAGAACACAAAAAAATACTATTGCCTTGCAAACTCCAGCCTGGCTTTTTCTTTCATCTGAACTGCCCCAGGTAAAAAGAGGAGCCATTTGTGGCTCTTGTAACTCTATTGCATTCTGTGTTGTGTTGCTAGAGTGAGTAGGTTCATACCAGCTGACAACTGAGCAGAACAAAGCACAGCTGCATCCAATTCCCAGGATACTCCTTGTCTTCTGCCTTATGCAGGGAATGGAGAGAACACCTGGTGCAGGAGACAGATCCAGCAACTCTCATTCCTAGAGATTCTCCATTTTCAAATAAATTCTTCATTAGAAACTGTCAGACAAGAGCTGAGAAAGGCCTTAGGAGAAAAAAATAAACTTGCTTCTTAAGTCTAGACTGAGAAAAACACTGTGGAAACCATAGGGAGATTTTATAAGGGCCTTAGAAGCTGCAAAATGACACATAATCAGAGTATTGCACCAAATTCCATGTTCTGTTTGTTCAGTACTACTGACTTGAAACAGCTAAGAATCAAGCCCCAGGCTTTTTCAAGAAGAGATCTTTTCTATGAATACCCAGGAATACCTGGGTAGGAGGTAAATAGTAAAATGCAGCGTTATAAAAGTAATTTGGTTAAAGTTTAGAGTTGTTATTTCTTCCTTTCCTATCAAGAGAAAGTTCCCTACACGCATCTATAGAGTCATAATTATATCTCAATGAGTAAAAAAAAATTCTTGGCTTGAAGCCCTGGTAATTAACAGTACCATGGGAAGTCATCATTGTCTTAAACGTATTCCTCACAACAGTTAAGTGTTTCCCTTATTTCAGGACTTATTGCAGGAAAACAAGACGTGTATGAACTGAGTAAATTACAGCTAGCTGTGACTTCAAAAGCATGTTATAGTCTTTTCACCTCCATTTGGCAAAATTTCCAAACAAATTGGTTCCCAGAGAGTCCATAGGGTGCTGCACAGAAGTAACTCAGATGGGTTAGTAGCGGCCTGAAGTGACAGACTGGTTTCGCTTTCAGTCTCTTCAATTCAGCTGAAACAATAATAAGACATTATTTTTCTCAATTAATAGCCCATCCTGACACTGTTTGCTAGCCTTCAAAGGTCACAAGGAAGTCCTGTGTCAGCCTGACACCTTCACCCCTTCCCCATATTTCTTCTTCCTCCCTGGGGAAATTTATGTCCGCCTGTGGCATCTGTGCCCTGTCCTCCTTTTGTGACTATCAAGCCACAACCTACATTACATTTAGAAATATTTTCTGACTATAAATTACCTTTGCAGTTCTTAGAGGCCTCATGCTCTCCTTCACTGACCTCATGACCCTTACACTCTGGAAATATTTCTCATTATCTGTCTCAGCCTCCTGTATAATCTTCCTTACAATTCTCAGCCTTTGCTTTCCTTATCACTTTTTTGCACTCTTAACTTTATTCTGTAGTCTGCACAGTCTTCTTGTCCATCTGTACCAATCACTGGAATGATACACAGGCTTCTGTTCTCCGTGGCATGCATTGCCCAGGCAAGCTCCCTCATCTCACATACTTCTCTTATGCCCTTCCCCTTCATTTCAGCCTTCAACATCTGAAATTTAAGTACAGTCCACAGTAACTGCATCTTCTCCAAAACTTTAGCAACTCCCACATTATCAACCTCTTATGCTTGGGCCCTGAAGCTGGTTTGCAGTGATGTGAAGCTTCTGTCCAGCGTGAGGCACCAAACTGGGATCCCAGGAGTGCACTCATGTCAGAGCTAACCCACTCCAGTCATTCATTCCTTTACCCCAGCCTTCAAACCCCTCCTTTAGCCTAGCACCTGAAGCAAAATGCCTTCTATTTCTGGGTTTTGACACAGAAACTTTTTTCTTCCAGGATTTCCTCTTTACACTACAAATTGTGTCTGGCATGGAAGGAATCTAGCTGCCATGGAGGGGAGTTACACAAATTTTAATCCACTCTCCTTTGAAACTCAGATGGAGTTTAGCCTCAGCCCAAGAAGTAGAGAAAGCCTCCAACCGGTTCTCATTTTAGTCCTTTCCAAGCAGAGGTAGACTAAAAAAAAGTGTTGAAGTTGATTCAGAAAAAAGAAAGGATAAAGAAATTCAATCTCAGTATTAATAATATTAGTTTTTTCCTATGGCACCCTTTTAAATTAGTGGGATAATACCATTTCCATTGATTACATGTAAAACTAATCCAATTGACTCATAAAATTAAATAATAAACTTCCCTTTTTCCACTTACATTTCCCTGGAGATGTTTTCCAGCAGAAAAATCTCTTCTACTGACTGAAGAGGGAAGCAGCCTGCAATTTGCTATGAAGAAACTTAGCTTCTGTCTGAACCAGCATCCTTCTAGTAAACACAGGGAAGCAGAAATCCCATATTGCTCACATTTCCCAAAATCTTACAAAAAAGTGACCTTCCACTGGTTTCACCACCAAAAACAAGATGCTTGGTCTCCTGTCATGCTTTGACTGCTTTGCTGCCCGAGCTCACTGTAAACATTGTCTTCTATTTTCATTAAGAAAATGTGTATTTAAACAAAACTGTGGAACTGGTTAGCTGGCAGGTAGTAATGTATAACGTATACACACACTCAGATCAAAAAATTATTTTGCTAGGGATGGTCTTTTCAATACCTGATCAGCCAAAGACATACTCTTCCATTTCACTTCCTCATCAAAATGTGACAAATTTAGTCCTGTTAAATCCTAGAGACAGTGATCTCTTCTGACTAGAGCTGGTGATCATATTATGCCCTGAAGCATAATGACTGATAACACTTCCCTCTTTCATCCCAGTTACTGGCCGTTCCCCAATGCAGCTACCCCATTCTTCTGAGAAGCTACTGCAACAGGCAAAAAGAAAAATTAATTCCAGTTGTACTCTGATAGCTATCTAGCTACATTTTTATATTGATAATTACTGAATAATTAATTATCTTGTAAAGATGAGATAGATTTTTCATCAGATCTCCTGGAGAAAAAATCCATTTCCCCAAAATTGCAAAGACTACATTTGTCAGTAAATAAAATGGACCTTTGTTAAATGTAAAGTACCAAAGTTTTACATCCTTGAATTGAAATGTCATCAAAACCAAGAGAAGACACCTTCAGGCACTGAAAACCAAATATTTTCAACTGTTAAAAGACATTAACTTTGAACTTAGTTGCCCTTTGAGACTCAAGAAAAAAACTGTAAAACAGAAAAATACTAGGGAAAAACACAAAGCAGATTAAATTTTAAACTGTATTATGAAAGAGGAACAATCAAGCAATAAAAATACTGTCAAGGTGTGAGAGCATTTCAAAGGAACACAAGGGATTATCACAGTCTTTCAGACCTAGAATCTAAGAGGTAGAGAAGAGGTAGGCAGACCCTGCCTGCCCCACTGGATTAGATCTGAAGCTCATCGGCTTCCACTAGCTTGAACCAATGAATCTCTAATAGCGGATCAGTGTTTAGCAGATCTCAGGTCAGATGCAGCATATTTCATCTTAAATCTTTGCCTTTAGCTATTATATAATTTTTAGGAAATTCATTAGCCAAATAAGAATTTAGTCTAATCTTTAATCTCACTGAATTAATACTCTCAACAACATCCTGTTGCACTAATCACTACATTTTATATGCTTTTTTCCTATGTGTTTTCCCTTTGTTTGACTCCTTTCTTAGGAAGGCAACTCGAATCTTTTTATTCACTCTTGAAAGAGCTCTTCCCATTTGTTCACACCACCTCTGTTGCCTTAACTGAACTGTAAACACCACTGAGGAACACCCCTGCACTGAGGAGCAGCTCCTTCTGACCTCATATAGGACTTTTTAAAAACAGTGTTTCCCTTTCTTGTCTCAGAATATTCACAGGTGGGTGCATGTCCTTTGCAAGAAAAAGCTATTTAGAAACAGGAGAGTATGTGTTTAAAGAATTGTCTTTGGCTTTTCTCATGAATGTGACCTCAGAAATGCAGGTGAGCAAAAAGAGGATTCACATAGCTACTGGAAGTAATATCAGGCCATTTAATTATGAGATAGTTTTTTCCATATGTGTTTATTTGCCTTTACTTGCAGTATTTTTCACTGCCACTACTTTGCCCAGTTTCATCCAATCCAGCCAAAGCAACGCCCTGCATGCACTTTTGTATACTCAGCAGACTGCACCAACACAATAATGGTTTTTCCTTTCAAATGCTAAAAGTAATAAACAGTGTTTATTTGGGGCCCTGTTTTCTGGTTACATCCAATAGATACTCACTTTTCACATTTCCGTATCGGTGCCGGGACACCCCAAGATTAGCTTTCACCACTTCCACTTCCATGTCCACTCACTCCCTGGCATGCCTGATGACTCTTCCATCCACCCTGCACACTGATAGCACCCCTGGTCAATACTTTGGGTTTAATTTTTGTCTCCTTCTGTGTCTGGCCATTCGCAGCCAGCTGAGCACCAAACCATTAATCTGTTCCACACCTGCTTCTCAACAGCTTCCAGTTAATAAAACTCTTGCTTCTGACCCAGTTCAGTGGGGTCACCTAACAACCTAAAGATGTTTGTTACCCAGGCCAGTCCCCTGAGTCTGCAACTGACTGATCTATTAGTAAAGCTTTTGATTTATGTAGCAACCTTTTTCCTTATCCCTATGGTCAAGGGAACATTTGGATACCTCCCCACTGTCAATTTACCCTCCCATTGTCTTTGGACCTAAACCATAAGAGTTACACTTCAGCCATGGTCTTCCAAGCCATCCTTCACCGCTTGTCACAAACTACCCACTCCTGGCTCTCCCTGCTGTCCTACCCCTAGAATTTTCTTTCTTATTTACTAAACTATCACTTTCTGTATAATAAGTAAACACTCAGATCAAACTGCTCTGCACTAAAGATCACAGAGAAGGAATTAAATATTGTATGTTCTTCATTCATCTTTAATATCATTACAAGTCTGTTAAAGGATTTGTGTCCATTGAACAAAAAAGCTAGAGGCATTACTGGAGCTGAATTCAGATTGCTAAATGTTTAACAAGGATGCTGACATTACAAAAGCTGTAGTCTCTGATCTCTCCTCTTGAAAAGCTATTCAGGTTGGTTGCAGGGGAAAACTATGTCATGGGCACCTGGGCACCTGCATTTTATTCTGTCTCAGTAACCCTCTCTCAGAGGAAGTGAAGCCATAAGGTCCTGTCCCAGTAACAATGAAGAGAAACTAATGAAGAGCTGGTTTATAGCCTTTTCCCAATCCTGATGTCCTGTCTGTGTCTGGAGGGCAAGTATAAAACATGTTTTTCAGTGCAACAGAAGGAAGTACAAGTAATTAGTCCTCACCAGGCAATTCACACATGAGGTTAATCAGGCCCCTTGCTGGTTTTAAAGCAGAGAGGACAAACAGTTAGCAGGCTGAGCACTCAGTGAGATGAGGAGGTCAGCACGAGCATTGGGGGAGGTAAATGGGAGCCTGTGTGCATCAGCAAAAAAGGGATCTGGGTGAATGATTTTAGGGAGCCTGCCCTGGCCCTTTCTCCTATCCATTGCCCTGGCTTGATCAGCTCTGTGCCCTGTGAACAATTACTGGAGGAGCCCATTTAAGCCACTAGTCATACGGCTGTGAAAAAGGTCTTGCTGCTCCACAGAGGTGCTCCCTCAAGCACTGAGAAGACACCACAAAACCTCTCACCATCCCCAGACCCCCAGCCCACTGCCCTTCTCCCACCTGCAGTGGGAGGTGGCATTTTGGCCTCTCCTGAGGTCAGATTGCTCAGCTGATAGCACGCCAGGTGACACAGGAGGGACAGACCACGTGCAGAACTGCTATTCCTGTATTTCAGAAGTATCAAAAGTAGAGGTATTTCATTTGGAACAAGCACAGTTCCCTCCCAAGGGGGAAGATTTTCCTCACCTTATTGCCCTGTGAAGGCTGAATTTGGAGTTTTCTTTCTTTAGCATGGCTTTTACTTCTTCAACTTGCACACACAGAACCAAGCTAGCTCTGTGATGTCTTGTGCAAATCAAAGATTTTGTAGTGAGAAGGAGAGGCTCTCATGATGCTAATCTTTGCTTCAGGGCTCTGTATATGGCACAGCACACAAGGCTGCACCATGGGGCCTGTCTGCCTTCCACTTCATTGCTGAGTTTGTCTACCATTAGAGAAACTGGATTGGGACCCCTCTGGGCTCATTAAACTCCAGTAGGTAGCATATGATATCAGAATTTCAGTGGTGTTGAACACAACATCCTCTGAAATTAGGCATCTTGACTAACAGAAATGTACTCCTGAGTTAGAAACACCTAATATGCCTATTGCTGGATTTAACTCTGGCCTCTGTTTCTATGTTTTCCTGATTGCAGAGCACTCCCCCTCCACCACCCTCCTTAGCTTTCTATATCAATCAAGCATACTAGCAATGTGATAAAGATACTGCTGTATTGTCTGAGGTAAGAAAAATGCATCCAGTGATTATCTTTAAATGTAAGTAGTAGTCAGTTGCTGTACATGGGTTTGCTCAGGTGAAGAAACTCCCAGGTTTTAAGCACACAGGGTTTACTGCCTGTCCCATAAGAAGCCAGCAAAAGAATACTGGCTTCTGCAGAAGAACCAGAAGTATTTTGCTTCTTCTGCACAGTATTTTTAGAGCAAGTAAAAATTTTTTGCTCAGTTTCTACAGGACATTCACAATGTTCTTCTCTAAACAAGCATTACTCAATCTGTCTTTGTATCAGCCCTTAACTACTATAGGATTTTTACAGCAGTGTAGTCTGTACTTATTCTACGACCTTGGCAAGCTTTCCTTATCACTGGTGCCTTTCTTTCAGGAATATGTTTTCACCCTGATTTCTGCCACCTTCAGTTTGAACACTCAGCTGTAAAATCTTTGTACCTATTATACAATTGCATGCACATAATCCTTTCAGATTTCTCAGCACCAGACGATTCAAAAGCTGGTGTACATAGTCCTGTTTTAGAAGCAGAGGAAGAAAACCTCCGACTTTTTTGTAATTCTGCTAAATGCAAAATGAGATATTTCCTCTCCCTCTTTCAGGCATTGTTCAAATACTATCAGGCTTTTCCTCCAAATGCCCTTATTCATCCTGAATTGTATTTTACTGCTCAACTAGTCCTATTGACTTCAGTCAGGGTACTCCAGACAGGGTAAAGGCTTTGTCAGTGGGGATCAGATTGCAAGGTCAAGGCCTCAGACTGTAAAATCTTCCTTTCCTGGCATACCCTTGAAAAGTATTGTGAACACCATACTCTGAGATGGATGCCCAGCATAACAGTATCCACAGCCTTGGAAAAATTCATAGTGCTTTTCAGCTCTATGTCAGGCAAGGGAGATTTTCAATCTGTGGCCCTCACCCTGCAATCCAATCCTTGCAGATAAACTCTAACCCTTACACAAGACAGGGTTTCAGCCACAAAAGGGCTAAAATTTGATAAAGACAGTTCTGCCTTACAAGAGTGGTTCTTGTTTGTAGTGCTAGAGAACCTTAAAAGAAGAGAGCTGGTCATAAGGCTTTTGAAAGTGACAACACAGAGAAATAGGAAGGCTAACTGTCGGTCTCTTCCAGAAACAATTTGAATTATTGCCCACAGTGCCCAAACACTCACACGTCTTCACTTTTTATGTCACTCCTCAGACTGGTGTTCACACATACACCCCAGACCCGATCCTTCTCTTCCCGTGCAGCAGTGCAATGCTGATTTCTGCACCCACCCTCCAAGCTTTAGCCCTGTGAAGAGCTTGTGCCCATGTTACTTGAAGCATGTGAATCTGTGCTGTTGCCATTATTAACTCTGCCTGAGTGTCTGCAGTTACACAGATGCTTAAGTACTTTGCTGGATGAGTGCTCTTTGTTTCTGGAAGGCAGAGGAGATGCAGGCCTGGAAATGCCAACCAGCACAAGCCCACCTCTCATTTGTCTCACTTCTATAACTTTGAAACTTTTCCTTCACTTTGGTAATAATGTAAAGTATCAACTAAAAATTGCAATGCATGCATTTCATTTGAGTTTTATTGCCTTAACAGACAGCATTAGATTACAAAAGAGGACATTTTTCTTCTCAGTTTTAGCTTATTCTTATGATTTATGATTAGATACAGCAAGAGTTCATAAACTTCCCTGACCTGCTGACAGTTTTTACAGGCTCCTTGATTTATTTCCATCTCAAACTTAACAGCTTTCATGTGACTGATATTCCTAGAGTCCTGGCATGGCTGCAGCACAGCCTGTGAGAGCTTCTCTAATCTCCATGTTACTAATTTAAATGAAGTCTTGGTCTGTTGTTTAAAAAAGACATTCGTCATCTCACGGAGGTTTACAGATCCTCTTGTAATGTAATGTCAGACACTTCTGAGATATGAGTTTTATAAAGCCTCCTGATACTGAGCGTTGTAAGACACACCAAGGTCACTTCAATATGCCAAAGAAAAAAAACATTTGCAAAACAAGAGAAGAGGAATTCCTAAGAAACTGCATTGTACCGAGGACATTTAGAAATGATTTATACCATCTGTGAGTACATTTCAAAGATAAATCTGGTACTGAGGAGAAAAGGGGGGGAGGATAAATTTGAATCCAGAAAAATCCACAGACATCCAGCCAACAGCTATGAGTTCCTGATAAAAAACAACTCACAGAGCAATATTCTCACAGTCATAGAGGTTGCAGCATCAACAGTTTCCCAGTGTGCTCCGAAGCTACTGTGCTAACTAAGGCTGCTCTTTCAGCAAAGATGCAGCTGGCATTCTGTTTTCATTGTACACTTTCCAAACAACAAAGAAAAAAAGATACATTTTGTAATAACAAAGACCCAACTAGTAAGAGAGAGAAAAGGGAAAGAGAGAGCAAGCGAGATAAGAAAAGTGGGTGTCTCTCTAAGCTCACACACTAACCAGCTAAAGACAGAAAGATATCATTATTTTTGTTTCAAGAACCTTTGGAAACTGACAAAAGGTATGTAACATGAAGGTGGAAGGAAACTAACTAGAAAATATCAGGTAGGTTTTTTTTTATTATGATGGTTACAGCAGAGAAAGTACAACACCTGTAAATATTCGTGGAGCTTTAGAGGTTCTCCAGTGAATATGCTTAGGTGTTCGAGGTCAACTGTGATCAAGCCTTAGTCTGCCAGAAAATTGCTTTTGTAATATTTGCAGATCAGATAAGAAATGACAAGCAACACTAGGTTATGACACACCGGAGATAAAAATACAGGTTTCCCAGATCATATGATTGATGGAACCTTTTTATTTTTGCTGAAGGAATTTAGCTAGTGTTGCTGGCAACACCAGAACACTAAATAAATGTTACATACAGTAGCTTGTCAGAATTTATAAAAGAGCAATCGACATTTGCTTCACTGTCAAAACATCAGCCTACGGATTTCCGCTCTTTGGAAGGAAAATCTGGAAAATAAAAGAATGCTATACAGAATAATACCTTCAAATCACAAATGCCACAGTGAAGTCTGAACCAGAAATGATAGCTGCTCTCATGCAATGAGCTCCTCATGTCATCAAACAAAAACAACGTGCCTGTGAGTCTTATTGCGGCAAGCCACCAGAAGTAGCTGCTGTACAGCACAGAATATAGAGACAAATGTGGATTTATCACAGAGCTTCCTATTCTACAGTCCAAACACAGATACTTTCATTGCAGATAGAGATGGAAAAATAGTATCACTAGGGCTGCACAATGCCTGCAAATATATATCACAGCAAAGTGGATTATTAAGAACACAATGCGACTTTATGTTTAATGTTAGAGTTTGCATATATATAGGAATTAAGGTCCAAAGATCTCATTCACAGTTACACTGAAGAACTAAGATTTCTTTCCATTCTCCAAGTAACATGAAAGAGTCATGTTGCACATGAAATAAAAACTCCCAGCAGTTTATCTTTCTAGGATTACATGGTGTTTTCAACATAAAAATCACATCCTCTGTTGGGCAAAGGTTCATTTTGCAGACCAGATCCATTGGATCAAAACAAAGACTGCAGTAAATCAGCTTTGTGGAGCTACGCAGATTTTCCCTTGCTGATCTGTATCTCAAGAACCACCTTTCAGCCATTTGTGTAGGAGGAAAAGTTTGTTAATAGTATTAACCTGGGAGATGGGGATTATCCTACAGGGAGCAAAAGAAAAAAAAAAAAAAAGAAAGAAAGAAACAGCATCTCATCAGTTAACTCTTTTCATTCTGATAGGGGCACAGAACATGCCTGCAAGGACAGATCAACTATCAGCAAAACTACTTCCCTGCTGATTTTAAACACATTGCTCACTCTTAATTTATGTGTTACTAAAGAAGTATATTTGTATCTGTATGTTTATCTGTCCTATCTTACAAGGAATTTCCTGTCTCTCTCTGAGAGGTAAACCCACCTTCACCAAGAGTCTGGGGAGTTAAATAGGCCTCTGGCATCCAGCAATAAGCACTAATATCCACTGATACATCTGCACAGACATTCCCTTCCTCATTTCTTCTCATGAGCTAGCCAGGAGACAGCAGACATGGGAAACAGGTCAATAAAGAAAACTTTTAAGACCTAATCCTTGTTTCATTCCTAGCTTTCTCTTACATTGTTCTACTTCTGCCTGTTTTGAAATGATTAATATTTGCATTTTTGGTCATGTAGAGCAAATGCTTCTCTGGCTGGAGTCTTATCCATGCTCTTCTACAGAAAGATTTGAGGTCATAAAATCAGAAGCATAGTCCACTACTTCTATGTTAACCCTCTTTCCTGTTTTTCACTCCTTACAGAAAAATGATAATTCATTGATAAGACATCTCAATGTCTCTTGCTTAACTGCAGAAATACCAACAATCACAATCTTTGAGTTTTAGCAGAAGCTTGTCTTCTTGATGTTTCCACTCACTCGAAAGTAAAAAAGGGTATGTTTGGAGCACATTTCAGGCCAGTCAGTGATACAGCAACTCAAGACTAGACAAATTAATGACCAGACAACCTGAGTCATGTTACAAACAGCCTCCACATATTTCAGTCAGGCAAAATACATCTCTCTCTGGGGCAGCACATAATGTCATTCAGCTTCTTCCTTTATTGAATGGAGTGTGAATGTGTCAGTTTGTGTGCAAACTTCCCTATCATTGTTAAGAGCTGGTACCAGTCTCCCAGATTTCATATTCTTCTAATGGGAAAAGTCAATGCATAGCAAAAGGCAAAGTATGAAACAGAGCAGAGAACATACCAAAAGAGGGAGAAGAGAGAAAAGAAAGAATTTCAATGCCATAGACTAAATATCCAGATGTTAGTTAAAAGAATCATCAATGATTACTTGAACAGAAGGAACTCAGGAAAAAAAAAATCTCTTCATTGTGCAGCATTTTGCTTTGTAATTCAATTGTATCCTTTATATGAGCTTTTCATCTTCCCAACATCTAACTTAGGGCATATTTACAGTAAAAATAGAAGCTGGATTTGTTACAATTTGTTGAGACTGCATATATCCAATTAAAGGTAGTGTTATTCCTTTTCTGTATAGTTTTTACTTGACTACTGAACGTAATCTAACTGACCCTTTAGAATAGCGTTTAAAAAAATCACAAACACTGGTCGCCTTGAGAACTCATGAGGGATGAAAGAGGAGAGCTTCTGCTTTGTTATCTAAGGTTTACTCAGTAAAAGGTAGAGAATGTGAGACTTCACTAGTTGTATAGTGACTGTACAGCTTTATTTCCTAGAACAAAGACAGTACTCCTTCAAAGAACACTACTAGTAACACAGGAAAATCATTTTAATATTTGACATCCATAATATTTAACACTGTGGCTGGGTTTTGTTCAAATGAAAGGAATTTACCCATGCCAATTAAATAATTCATTGCACAGTTCAAAAGAGCCTGATAGGAGTTACACCACTGCTTTTCCTGCTTTAATTATGAATTTGTAGCTTAAGCACATGACAGGGTTTCAGGGCTGGGTTCAACTTCCCATTCTGTGATGGGTTACTGGTAGAGATTTCCTTCATCTCAGCCTTCTTGGGCTACATTCTTTGCTGTGAGTTTGATTTCTTGACCAAGAAAAAAAAGGGAATGAAAATGCATTTTCTGTCTCAGAAGAGTTACTTGTTGATCTTGCTTGAGGCATTTAAGAAGTTGCATTCTTTTTAACAAAGGAGACTAATATCTGACTTCACAGGAACACCTAAAAGCAGGATGAAGCTAAGTATTTTAGAGCCTTTGGAATGACAAAGTTGTGTACTACATTTAAGTGATGAACATCATACAGAAACACATTCCAGGAACAGGATACCAAACTCCACTTCAGAATTTTCTATTCATTTTCTTCCTTATATTTGACTGAATATTTCCATTCTTTGAGACCAACAGAAATATAAATGCCTAGATCAGCTCTGAAAAAAATATCTTGCCGCTGTTTCTGTGGCTACTCCTATTTGTCAGGTGTTTTAACTAACACAGGGGAAATGGCTATTTCTTTCTGATGGGACTATAGCATGAGTAACTGAACTTCAAAGATGCCGGGCCAGATTGGATAGCAAACATCAAAAGCTTTTGACTCGTGCTGAGTAAACTTTGTATTCTGACACACAAGTTCTTATCTGTTCTGTTCCAGACTTGAGAGAGAGAGGGGCTGAATCTAACCAAATCACATTGTTTTTCCTTACAGCTGCCAACTTGGAAAAATATCAGGGCACAAAGGAACCATTAAAAAGGAAACAAAAAAAGACATGTTTTTGTTAGTTCCTAAGCAACACAATATTGCCAAGATGGTGGCTCCTATGAAAATTAGAAAATATTAGTTACACATCACACTGTTATTTATTTACACTGCTCTGTGAAGCATTTTTTTCCTTCTTGCAAACTGACAGAGATTATGGAAAATCTGTTCTTTTGAGTGGGGTGTTTACACCACAACTCTTCTGTATGTTTTGTCAGCAGTTTATTCCATTTGTTATTTCCCCTTTTTATTTTAACATTTATTTCATTAGTGCCTGGGTTATTAAAAAAAAAAAAAAAAAAGCAACAGAGAATGGGGGAGAGACGAGACAAAGAAAAAGTGAAAGAACGAGCAAAAGAATGAAAGAGCACAAAAAAGAGAGAAAAGGAGAGAGAGAGTTAAATCGAGAGAGAAAGAGAGAGAGTGAGAGAGAGAAAAAGAGAGAAGAGAAAGAAAGAGAGCTACCCACAAAATTAATACAAAACTCCATTTTCAGCATTTTATATCTTCCATGGAGGGCTTCTTTTGGCCTCAGTACTACTTGTTACTTAAGAGGACCTGAGTTCAATTCATTGACCTAATTGAGACTTTCAGTGTGATTTTTGGAACCTGTTGCTTCTGTGTTTTTCTATGGGGTTTGCATGACAAGGTTTTGGTACAGGAAGGCTGCAGAGATGGCTTTTGTATGAAGATGCCAAAAGCTTCCCCCATGTCCAACAGAGCCAGAACCAGTCAACTCCAAGACAGGCCTGCTGCTGGCCAAGGATGAGCCCATTAGTGACAGTGGTATCACCTCTGGAATAACTTATTTAAGAAGGAGAAAAGTAAAAAAACCTGCACAACTGCAGCTGGAGAGAGAAATGGGAATATGTGGGAGCAACACTATTGCAGATACCAAAGTCAGTAAAGACAGAGGATGAGGATGAGGTCCAGGCACCAGAACAGATTTCCCTGCAGCCTGTGGTGAAGACCATGGTGAGGCAGGCTATCCCTGTGGAGCATCATGGTTGTCATGGATAGGAGAGGAAATTCTTAGGAGAAGAAGATATCCACCTACAGCCCAATGAGGACCCCATGCCAGAGCAGGTGGACACCCCCAGGGAGGCTGTGATCCTGTAGGAAGACCACACTGGAGCAAACTCCTCACAAGACCTGTGAACCACAGAAACTGTAGCCCTCAGCAGGTTTTCTGGAAGGACGTGTGACGCTGTGAGGGACCCATGCTTGAGCAGTTTGTTCCTGAAGAAATGCACCCCATTGAAGGGGCCCTCACTGAAGAAGTTTATGAACCAGTTTGCCCATGGGAAGGACTCACACTGGAAAAGTTCATGAAGGATGTGGTCTACCTGGACTTCAGCAAGGCCTTTGACACCGTCTCCCACACATTCTCCTGAAAAAGCTGTCAGCCCACAGCTTGGACAGGAGCACTCTGTGCTGGGTTAGGAACTGGCTGGAGGGCCGGGCCCAGAGAGTGGTGCTGAACGGGGCTGCATCCAGTTGGCGGCCGGTCACTAGTGGTGTCCCCCAGGGATCAGTGTTGGGCCCAGTTCTGTTTAATATCTTTATTGATGATTTAGACGAGGGGATTGAGTCCATCATCAGCAAATTTGCAGATGACACTAAGCTGGGGGGGAGTGTGGATCAGCTGGAAGGCAGGAGGGCTCTGCAGAGGGACCTGGACAGACTGGAGAGTTGGGCTGATTCCAATGGGATGAGGTTCAGCATGGCCAAGTGCCGGGTCCTGCACTTTGGCCACAACAACCCCATGGGGAGCTCTTCTTCTTCCCATCCCTAGAAGTGTTCAAGGCCAGGCTGGGTGGTGCTTTGAGCAACCTGAACCTAGTGGGAGATGTCCCTGCCCATAGCAGTGTGGTTGGAACTGGATGATCTTTAAGGTCCCTTCCAACACAAACCCTTCCATGATTTCTATGATATCTGTGACACCAAATCTGCCCTCCTTAGCCATAGATATGAGTCCTACTGACAAAAACCCAGGTCTCTAAATCAAACAAAATAATTTCCAAGTGAGAGTGGAGTGGAGTTTCAAACCCATCACATCAGAATCTGTGATGGAGAAGAGGGCTGGCTTCTCTTAAGCTTTTGAGTCTAGAAAGCTACTGCTGGATCCCTGTAGAGACAAGATAAATTGCCCCAGGAATTGTTCCGAGTCTCCTCAAATGAACTTTTTATTGTTCCCCAAACCCTGCTAACCAGTCTGAAATTTATCACTGGTATCAATTTTAGACTATGTAGATATTCAGAGGTAGAATACAGGACTCCTATAGACATATTGTTGGACTGTGATAAATACTTGCTTCAAGAGAAAAGTTGGAGGGCTGTAAGACAGAAGTATTAACCGCATCTTGAAGTTTCTTCCCACATCTACTCTTTGCTAGCAGGTCTGAACACATTTTGAGTCTTCAGTGCTCTTGAGGCAAAAATAACTCAGGTCTAGTTGAATAATAAATTTGCAAGCAGCCAAAATGACCTAAAGTGAACAAACAATAATTTTCCCTGCAGAGTTTGCACAGGTACCTTCTTTATAGAGTTCTTAGGACTAAGGTAAAAATCATCAAGAGTGAATAAATATTTAGCTTGGGGAGAGTATGTTAACATAGTTCTGCTTTTCTGGATTTTTGCTGGAACTCAAAGCAGAAGTGGCAAGAAGCCACAAAGAAAATTATATTCAGATTAACTACAAGTAAGCATGCCATGAAACACTCATTAATATCAGTTCTATTGAACAGAGAAATTCAAGACAATATAAACCTACACTTTTCAGCATACACTCCAAGTTAAGCAAGCACCTCAATTTATGTGATAAAACTAATCTCATGGTTAGCTACAAGGCTTGTTGTGACACATCCATGAGGAACGAGAGCAACAAAGAACAGCCAGATAGCAAACACAGCAACATAGCAAAGGGCTTTATGGCAGGGACAGAATTCAGCAAGTGTTCCCTGATCCTCAGTCTGTCCCTGAAACTCAGCTTTGAAGTTCACCTCAACTGAATCAGTGGGGTGGTTTTTTTTCTGATTCTTCTCACTTTATATCTCAGCTTGGGACAAAATAAAATAATAAGCAGTTGGGAGTCGTAAAACCTGTACTTCTTAACTGCGAGGGGATGCTCACCTTCTATTTGGCTTGGCCACTTCCAGGTGTCCTCTGCACTCAAAACTGAGTCCCTGAAACCTTGCACCATGCATTTTTTGCTAGGTTTGTGGAGAAGCACCACTCAGCACTGCAAAGGGGATTCCTACTTAAAACACAAAGACTAAAGTTCTTCTGACTTATTTAACTGACAAAAGCCACTTTTGTTCTGTCACATACCAAAAGACAGTGGCACTTGAAGGCAGAGCCAGAAGGTTCTGCTCCTTAGGCCAGACTTTGTCCCCACTGACCCTGAACATTGATTTTGTTTCTTAGTTCTTTACATAATGAGGGTTTTCCTCAGGTAGGGCTTTGCCTACTTTTTTTTTTTTTCCCTGTTGAAAGGGAAATAGAAAAGTCTATAGCAGTCTATAGAAAAAGGCATGCAGGTGATACCACTTTTCACACTGTGGTTGATATGGTATGTCTAACCCAA
This sequence comes from Florisuga fusca, assembly GCA_038090715.1. Lineage (NCBI taxonomy): Eukaryota > Metazoa > Chordata > Aves > Apodiformes > Trochilidae > Florisuga > Florisuga fusca. The sequence goes on from JAAWXA010000022.1 coordinate 9,494,378, forward strand.
ATGTGAATTACGTATACAGGAGATCTTCCTATCACACCCAATGGTGATGTACCCAGGAATGGTGAAGGGTGTCTGCAGTATCTATTCTTCTGTCTGACTGGTGTGTCTGCAAGTTGGATTGCAAATCCAAGTGTATCAAAGATTAGGTGCAACCTACATGTGCTTCTTCTACAGCCCTGCAGCTCATATAATATTTAACAAAGATATATTATTCTTCCACCACAGATGACTAAGATGCTTCTGTCTCCATCCTGCCTCAAATCTGGCATACCAAAAAAAGGGGAGAGGCATACCATACCTTTCCTCATGTCCATTCCCTGAGTGCCTATATTTTTGTTGCATTACACTTTCTCTGAATTGTCTTTCTCTTAAGATTGCCCAAAGAACTAAGTGCAAAGACACATAGAGATATTGTCTTCTCTTACATTTCTGTGCACAACAAACAGACCATGTACTTCCAAGATTTCATTTCAGGTGATGCAAACCAGAAACAAGAAATATACACAGTTAGAAGTGTTAAAGCAACTCCAAGTCCTAATCCCCTACTTTGTTTCCCACATACTCTTTCCCCTTTAAATACTTGTCCTTTCTCTTGGAACATTATTTCACCTTAATCCCCAGTCTTTGCTTTCTAGTTCTGAATAACTCCTACCACCACAATCCCTTTGTGCAACCAGCTCTTCCCCTCAGCACTGAAAGGAGCCTTAAAATCCACCAGGCCCATCTCTGCTTGCTAACCCCTTTCCCCCCCCCATTATGCTGCTCTTTCAGCCCCAGTCAAGTCTTGTCATTTCCATGATCAGTTCCCAGAAGGACCTCAAATGAGGTCCCAGGTGAGACTTATACTATTCTTTTCCTGGTCACATCATAATAAGTTTCATGTACTCTTCTGGGCTTTGAAGGTTCAAAGCACTTTCTATTACTCATTAAAAGTGAAGTCTGCAGTGGATGTGGCTGAGCTACGTTTGGCTAAAGAACCTCAGTATGATGGAGGCAGACAGAAGGAAATTCTTGAACAAACATTTCTTAGTTCAGGGAAAAAAACAGTCAGTCCCACTGAAAATACAAAGGCAAATTTCATTCCTCCCCCCCCTTACACTACTCAATGCTTGGATTAGCAAAGTTAAGCTAACAACAGAAGCACTTGTGAAGAAAAGTCAGTCCACAGATACTACAGAGAGCAGAGAGATGGCTTTTCTACATCAACCTTTTCTAAAGTGCTTGCAGCCACACAGAACAGCTGAGGTGTTTGAACTTGTGCAATTAGAACAAGTTGTCAGGGACACAAAAAGCTTTTCATAAGAGCACAGAAGCTGCCCGTATGTTATCTACCAGTGTCATATACCTTCAGCCTAGGAATCATCAGAGCCCAGGCAGCAGGGTATGAAATAAAAATCTTCTACGCCAAGCATATTTCAGCAAGCTGAGATTTTTTTCTCTAATAAACCCTCTTCCCTGCAGCTTTTCCTTCTGTCTCTAAGTTCTTCTTTTTTTGCTCTCTGCCCTCTGTACTTTTCCTATTTTCCCCCCATTTCTTTGTCTTGTCCTTCCTCTTCCCTTATTTCTTTTCCCCTTTCTTTCTCTGCTCCTCATCAGTGTATGTTCTCTCCTTATCCTCCTCAGACCCAGTTCTTTGAGTCTCTTTTTCTTTCTTCCCTCTTCCCTATTCTTCTTCTTTTTCTTTCCTCTTTGATCTGAATTAGATTTTTGCAGGGTCTCTGTGCCGAGTCAAGAGGACCTCATTTACAGACTCATTCTAGTATACAGATCTCTTGCCTATCTCAGAAACCACATATTCATCCAAAATTTATAATTACAGTTTTAAGGAAAAGTTCAAGACCAAAAAGTTCTGTTCATAAATAAATATTCTCAGATATTTAGCACTTGGACCTACAGCTTTGGTCCCATGCCCACTGAAAACTGGGTCCAGTTGTGAGAGTCAGATGAATTTTCCCAGATTTTGGCAATTGTTGGTGTCTGGCAAAACCCTGTGGACAGCAGACTTCCGGTTCTGGATTTCACACACTGGCTTTGTTCTGAATCAGAAAAAAATATCCAAATTTTTTAATGCTACATAGAAAACTTTGACTCATGGTGTTTAGATTGGAGTTTATAATAATGAATATAAAAAGAAAATTTATTTCAAAATAGAATTGGAAATGCATCCTTCCTTCCTAAATATTGAAATGGGATGTCCTCCCTAGGTTTTCATCTTCACAAAATTTTCATTAATTCCAGAGTTTTTTACAAAGTGCTCCTGTAAAATAAAAGAAGAAACTGTGACATGTTGGAGATGGTTGAGAAATGGTGTTGAGATTTGAAATTACTTGCTCATGTATGTTCCCTGAGCACACACTGATGTGTGGGGGCACAAACAGGACCAAGTATCACCTTCACTTTGTTGTTCTGCAGACATTACTGAGCCAGCTTTAAATTACCTAATGTGACCTGCACTAGCACCACAGTCATGGTAAAATTGTGATCCCCATGAACCTAAGGAAACAGGAAGATAGTTTGCCCAAAATAAGACCTCTTGTGCATTGGCTTCACAGTTCAAAGGTAATACAGGTTTGGCTGCAACATCTGGAGTCATTGGATTGATTTCTGTAGCTCCTGAGTGCTGGGGATGAAAAATTGTGTCCTGTGCTGTGGTGTCCCCATCCAGCCTGAACAACATAGATGGGATTTCAGCTGGCATTTGAATTAAGCAGGAGTTGTGCATAAGCAAGCACCACATTTCATCCTGGTCTGAAAGAATATACCTGCACGAATGGAGCTGCCCTGCCCTGCCTCTTACACAGTGGGAGCCCTGGGTCCTGCTAGTAGCAGGAACATTCCTATGTGCAGTGTGAGACCTGGGATTGTATGCTAAACTCAGCACTTATTCTTCCTCAGGGCAGCTGAAAGGACCAGGCTGCTACAAGGACATTTGAGGTAAACATTTGGTTTCAGCCAGTTTGAATCTAGAAGGCCCATCCATCAAGCACGACTACACATGCCCTCTTGCACAGTCAGAGATATGTGTTCACACACACCCCTGTCTAAGCAGCAAACAACCATATGAACTTACATACCAACCACTGCCCACGATGGGCAGAATAGGTAGGGCATCTAACTGCAGTGGAGCTTGAGGCTCAGGCTCCAGGGATCATATGGGTAGAAATTTAGGGGCAGACTAATGAAAATGCTGGTCCAGATAGTCAAAATTATGTATAAATACATGTATGTGTCCAGCAATTCAGTATATCCACTCGAAGAAAGAAGGCATCCTTAGACTTCCCAGTGTAACTCATTGTTACAGGATTCCTCTCCCCTCCCACAACCCCCCTCTAAGTGGCTCTGATAATTTTTAGAATTTTGAAATGTACTCTGAAGGTCCATTAGTGACATTTTGATAGACTAAGGAAAAGAAGCAGTAGAGATATATCAACAGCCACCAAAGAATCCTCCAAAGAACAGATGGATAGAAAATGCAGATAGGAGTGGAAAAAGGTGGAAACTGAGAGATGATCAGGAAAGTGGATGTGGAGGGAGGACAGAAAGTTCTGGTTCAAAGGAGAAGCTGTGGAAATGTGGTCCTTATTAAGTGAGCAAATCTTCCAAAGGAGCTGGCTACGATTCCTGGTCAGTCCTTAGACCGTGGCAAACTCATTCCTATAAACTTCCTCATGCAGCCACAAGACAAAACTCCACTACTGAGTCAAGATCTGTTTACAGACTTTCACTGGTAGATACTAAGTATGAGACTCATTCACTCAAGCTGGACTTTTTGTTGAGTGCAAGGTAGGGGCACCTTCCCTTGATCTAGCACACATCACTGCCAGAAGAAAACAAACAAACCAGCACAGAAAGCACCACCGACACAAGAAGCTTGATGACTGTTTTCAATACAGCAGTTTCACATTATCTTACAAAGGAGGGTATTTCTTGTTATACAGGTTATGGAAGAGAGGTGCCGAGGGACCAGACTAAAGATGAGTGAGCAAAAATGGGGAGTGAAGTGGCCCTCCTGATTTCCAGCCCATTGCCTAGGCAGCCAGAAGGAACTACCTTGAATAGAAATATTACAAATGCTGCTGAGAGATGAGATGACACCATCTGAAAAGGTTTTTCCCTAATTTGCATAATAATAAATGCATGTATAAGTGGAATTAAATAGCAGGTATTTTTTTCATCTGTTTGTTTTAATTATTTCGAACTGTAGTGTTTGTAAATGTGATCGACACTAAACCTTTATTTAGACTGTGCTTTGAATAAATGTATCGACATTAAAATTAGTCACCATAACCTATAAATCACAGGATGGGTTTGGTTATGAATGTTACAAGCGCTATATTAAGCTTCCAAACAGAATGAATTTCTTGCTCTAGGAGACCTTGAGAAGTTGTGTATTTCTAATGCAGAATTAGGTATGCAACTTGGAACAATTTTTTGCCATAGCTCTAATTTTTGAGAATTGGATTTTCTTATTGCAGCCCTTCTCCTCAGGGCTGTTTTCAATCACATGCTGGGAGACAGAAGATTGTAAGTTAAATTCCCAATATTGCATATGGGAATTCTGCCACATTTTCAGATTTTCGGTAGTACAAATGAAAATTTGGCGTCTCACTCCTTTCAGCTGTCACTGGGTGTTGGATGCCTTTTTTGTTGGTGCTTTTGAACATCCAAAAAAATCTGTATGTGATTATGTATTTCATGGGAAGGACAGAGCTTGATTTCTAAATACCTGCTCACTCATACAGTAAACAAAATCTGTACTATAACAATTATTCCAGAGGGAGTTCAGTTTATTACACTTTTCTTCTGTGATTCTACTTCTGATCGAGACAAAAATGAAGATGATGCTCTCCTAAGATTATAGTTTTCTATATTGATCCTGCCTTTGTTATCTCAGTGGCTTGTTTGTTAGACAGAGAAGATATGACTAGGCATAAATCACCATAGAAAATAGGAAAATTCACTGAGATTGATGCATAAGCAAAGGACAAGTGCATTAACAGATCTAGCTGTCCGAAAGTCAGGGTTGATGTTAACCAAGAAGCACATTATTGTGATTCCATCAGAATGTTCTTTTATTTATTTAACTTTGCCATTTCCATTTTTTATTTGGGCAAGATAATTGCATGTGATAAGCCCTCTGTGTGTAGGTTGGAAATGCAGAACTCCAGCCTTTAGACTGGAACATTTACTCTAAGCCTAAGCATTAATGATATTTAATGGCCAGACCATATTTGCATATTGAAATTACCTCAATTAAAATCCTTTATCAGATGATTTCAAAGAGCAAACCTCTCAAACTGCATTATATTTTTTTTCCCCCAAAACACAGCCTATTAGGGACATAATGTGTTTAGCTAAATTTCTACAGACAATAATATTAGTGTTGATTTCTAAGTAATAAAAGATACATTTCTTTCCTTGGGGTCTGTATGACAACACTCTTTTACGTTTCTTTATAAGGCTCTTACCAAGCCCTGAACTTCTTTGAAGGACAAAAACATAAAATAGTTCACAGACTTGAAACAAATAATGCCTTACTCTTTGATATTGTTTCTCATCCTAAGAATCTAAGTATATTACAAAAATTTACAATGTCTAAAAGAGATAAGAGACTTACAGGTCTCTCTTCACCCACCACTGGAAAACAATCTGAGCAGTCACACGAAAAATTTTTATGGCACCAAGGAACAGAATGCAAGTGAAGAGTCTTTGCAAGAAGCAGTGAAGATAAGAGATGGTGTGTAAAGAGGGTAAGCTGCTAAAACAAAATAAAACAAAAAAAACCAAAGCATAATTCACCATTTTTTTCTTGATAGATTCCCATTCATTGAAAAAATCTCCAGCTACATGAAAATTTTTAGAAAATATGTTTAAAAGTTATGTTTTAAAAAGCTGTAGATACTTTTCAAAGGAAAGATTCTGCTCTTTTTTCGAAGGAATCTCAGTTATTTTCATATTTCCAAATATCAGTTTGTTAAAATTAAGACAGTAACTGGAAAACACAGCGTTTCATTTTTTAACAAAAAGCCCAGAGTTAATGAATGAATAAACGAGGGAACAATATACCATTTAAGGTATTAGAGTCAAAGTTAACACATACTATCAAAGTTAACAGTAACCATTGGATTACTGGGTTCTTTCTGATAGCAGATTGTTTTCTGTCCTGTAGCAGGTATCTATCATTGAAAACCTGTGTGGCAAACATTTTCTTGAAATTTGAACTTTCATTGTTTTCTAAAGCCACAAGACTCATTATCAGCTAGCCCCTGGACAAGAACTGTGCAGTCATAAATATAACTAAGTTCCATAGATAAAATATTTCAGCACGAAGATTTTTCATCCAGAATTTCTCAAGGCAACCACTGCCACCAGCAACTCAGACATCCAGCAAGAGGGAAGAAATGATACAGTACAGTGATTTGAGTGACCTACCCCCCCACTGCAAATAAAAAAATAGCCTAAGAGTCTTTGTTTCGCCAAATCAAACACATTTTCCCATTTGTAATGTGACACAATCCTGGAGTCACCTATTAGGGATGAATTCCCTCAAATTTTTTCTCATCTATCACAAGATGCAGTGTACAGAGGGAAGCAGCTGCCACATATCAGCTGCTCTAGGGTAAATATCAATGTGTATTCTCACGGTAACAGTGAGGACACTTCCTCATCTTTCAATTCAGTGTAAACTGCCTTGTATTTATGACAAGGGAAAAGTATAGAGAGCCTAGCTGCCCCATAACCACTGATTTACAATAGCTTGCTCCCTTGTGTATGTACTCTTGCTCCTCAGCAAATGCAAAGTAAGTTGAATTAGCTCACCTTGAACTTAAAACATTTTCATTATTGGAAATCACTTGTTATCTCTTATGCCAACAGTCTTCACTAAACAAGGAAATGAAAGCTATTAAAACATATAATTTGTTGTTGCAAGAAAGTGCAGGCAAGGGTTGGGTTTTACTTACATTATGAGAAAAATAGATTTGCAAGAATTAAAAAAAAAAAACCAAAAACAACTAGTTTTAAAATACAGACAAAATCTTAGATGCTGCCCAATAGTGTGGTTGTGGTGCCACAAGTCTTCAGTTTTGACTATGAAATTTGAAGTCACAGAGTACAACAGAAAATCAAAGACAATATAATTGGCCCAAACTGAAAATACTGGGTGAGATTTATTATAACTCTTGAAACAAATGTGAGCATTTATGGGATCATCCTAGATTTACCACAGAAAAGGGTAAATGTGACTTTGACGAGTCTATAGACTGACGTGCATTTATTCCAAGAATTTATTTTAATAGAGTAAATAGTATATTCATACTATTTGCTATTATATATTTAGTACTCTAACTACCTAGTACTAGTAGGTAGAATTAGTACCTAGTATTTAGTACTACTAGTGCCTAGCATTGGTAATAGTCCTGGGCCTTAATAGTTCTAAATGTTCATAATAGTTCTAAATATTTGTATTACAGTAATAATATTAATCTGTTACATAGCTGAATGCACCAGAAGACAATCAAGAGTAGCATGCAAAGCATTCATCATCAGATTCCTGCTGCTGAAACAGAAATAGAGGCACCAGTGACAGTGAATTTGGAGGAGTGCATACAAATTGGCCCATATTTTCTCACACATGTTCACAGCATTTCCAGGGTGCTCTTTGATATTATTTATGCAGATAACCACCCTTTCATTATCAGTATTGAGTTAGCAAAGTTTCCCATCAGCTAAGGTAGAACAACAAGTTGCCATCTATATTTCATAGAATCATAGAATGGTTTGGTTTGGAACAGACCTTAAAGATCATCTAGTTCCAACCACCCTGCACAGGCAGGGACACCTTACACCAGACCAAGTTTCCCAAAGCTCCATCCAACCTGCCCTTGAACATTTCCAGGGATGAGGCATCCACAACCCCCCATGGCTTCCTGTTCCAGTGTCTCACCACACCCACAGTAATTAATTTCTTCCTAATAGCTAATCTAAATATACCCTCTTACAGCTTAAAACCACCCCCCTTCATTCTATCTTTGCATGTCCTTGTAAAGTGTCCCTCTCCATCTTTCATGTAGCCCCTTCAGGTACTGGAAGGTTGCTGCAAGGTCTTGCCAGAACCTTCTCTTTCTCAGGCTGAACAGCCCCAGCTGTCTCAGACTATACTCATAAAAGAGGTGCTCCAGCACCATCTTCACCTCTGGACTCACTCCAACATCTCTAATGTCCTTCTTATGCTGGGGGCCCATGAATAGAACACAGTATTCCAGATGGGGTATCACAAGAGCTGAGCCAGGGAAGAATCACTCCCCTTGACCTGCTGGTCACACTTCTTTTGATGCAGTCCAGGATATGGTTGGCTTTCTGAGCTGCAAGCCAACACATTGCCAGCTCATCAACCAATACATCCAAGCCCTTCTCTTCAGAGCTATTTTCAATCCATGCTTTGCCCCACCTGTATTTGTGCTTGGAATTGCCCTGAGCCATGTGCAGGACCTGGCACTTGGCCTTGTTGAACTTCATGTGGTTTACATGGGCCCATTTCTCAAGCCTTCCAAGGCTGTCCTGGATGGCATCCCTTCCCTCTGGCATGTCAACCACACCACACAGCTTGGTGCCATCAGCAAACTTGCTGAGGGTGCACTCAATCCCACTGTCCACGTTGCTAACAAAGATGTTAAACAGCAGCAGTCTCAGCACTCACCCTTGAGGAATACCATTTGCCACTGGGACATCGAGCCATTAACAGCAACATTCCCTTGAGGAAATAAAAGCAATGTGGCTACTGAAGGTAAAAATTCAAAGGCGTTTGCAGCAGCATAACAGCATCTCATTTAGCTTAATGTTTCTCATTTCATTTGGAAGCTCAAAACACGATACCATCATTCATGTTTGCTGTAATTGGACAGAGTGATTAGAACACCTTTTTTATATTAAATGCTTATTTTCCTTTCAATAATATCCATGCTGAATGAGAAAAATACTGTTCAGCCAGTTAGCTGGGTTTGGAGCAATAATCTATTTTACCCCTCATTTTTTAAGATTTTTCTAATCTGTGGTTTTCTAGAAAAACTGTAGATGAAGACTATCAACAGACACTGTCCTAGAAAGGAAAAGAAACAGAAGAGCAACTCTTCAAAAATACAGAGGAACCTGTAAGGATGAAAATTGATTACTGCCAAATAAGATTTCTCAAAATTTATAATTCAAAACAAGACATCACAAAGACTGACAGTGGCAGAGGAAAAACTGCAAAAATCACTATGAGGAATTTAGGCAGGATATCCTTCTACAAAGGACTGCCATTGCATGGAATAAAATGGCCTTTGCTGAGGTCAGTAATAGATGCAAAGTGTGAACATCACTTTAAAATGGAGCTGAACACTTTTGGAGTAGGGAATAAATGTAACCATGCAGTGAAAAGAGAGATAGTTGTGCATAAGATGGTGAGCTACCATACAAAGTGATTGGTATTTTCTGTTGCCAGAGGCAAGGTTTTGATGGACCATGTGCTTTTCTCTGGGCTATTATTACTTTTACATTACATGTACATTACTTGTACATGTGTCCTCTGCTATCAGAGCAGCCACAGTAATAAAATGTAAGTTAATAATATTATTTTTTATCCTGTAATCATCACTCATGTTTGCTGTTCAATCACTTCTTTTTCCCATCCCACTCTACTTCCTTCCTATTTGCATTTGAAGGCTAAAATATCAATAAATGCTATATAGTGTACAGGTCTTTTTTACTTCACTCTGTCTCAGTACTGCTTTGCCAGGTGCACAATGCACATAGCCACACAGATACTGCTCAGATACAGTCTCGAGATCTTTTTCTTCTTGTGTTCCCTATCTACCCAATGTCTTTGAAATTCCTGGGCAAGACAGGATTGTGAGTCTCTCCATGGTTTGCCTCCAAAGGGGTGTGCTTTTCAAACTCCTGCTCAGACAACTGAACACATGAAACTCACACAGCAAAGCCATGACCTCCCTCAGATGCTTAAGGCATCTTTGCCCCAGCAATGTCAAACCTGGGGTGTTCCTAATATCTCCAACTAGAGACACAGTGATTTGGAAAAGTGTTTTAAATGAGACATGAGCTGAAATCCATCCCAGCCTGAGAAACTGGCCCACCACCACTTACATGTGCCTAGCATTTCCTCCTAGGACAGGAAGGAACTGCTAAATAAAACCAGAGAAAATACACCAGTATGGTGGTGCTGAATCACACCGCTTTCAATACAGTCAGTATGTGTGTAATACTTATTTGTCAAAAAAATAGGAGATGCAGAGAAAGACAGCAATATTTCCAATCATATAAACTTTATAAAACAGGGGACTGACTCCAAACAGAACCCAGAAAAGTTGACTGCCAGGTTTTGTGTTTATACAGAAAAAAAACACCTCGCTTCTTACATTGTGTTTGCCTTCACATTATACTCATCTGTCCCACCCAAAATAATCTACTGAGTCAACACAGGTCTCTACATGCAGAAGATGTAGCCAGGCAGACAAAGGCTGGAAGGGAAGCACAGAGGTGAAGACACACTTCCATATTCACCCAAACTCAGCTCCAAGGCATAGCAGCCTTGGTTCCAGCTAGAATAAGACCTTTTCCACTTCAGGCCATTCTGAAAATAGGCCCCACAACTTCATTTCAGTCAACACAGCAACATCAGTAGCTACCTACAGAAAAGGCAACTGGTCTTGATATGAAACCTGTTGTGTAGAGCATCTACATTTCATGCTGAGTCCAGAACCACCATACATACCTGAGGCACTTGCTGAGAACTACAGTCACCCTGGGTTCTCTCCATAGGCTCAGAGACAGGAATCTCGAGGGAGCAATTTAAGCTACATAAAATCTGAAGTGACATCCCTTAGAAAGGATGCACTTAGTCCTATCTGAGAGTATATTTAACTAGGCACACATAAAATGGTTTAGGTATTTTGCAAAAAGCCATAAATGCATTCTCACACACCAACAGCACCAGTTTTCTGCATTTCTACAGCAGCCTCCTTCCAATGACTATGAGGCATTTTACAGAACCAGAACACCTGTGTATCTAGCACATAATCTAGGAACCACTTTGACTCACTTAGTGCACTTGTAAGACATCTTCTAACCATGAACACATGTGAAACCACTTCACTCTTTATTTGCCTTGACACTTCAGCCTCAGCTTGCATTGATGCTTCATGCCTCTGCACAAACCCCCTTCAAAATCTCACTCTAATTTTGTCCTGAAGAATTTGACCTTTCCCTAGAAAGGCAAGATAGTAATTGCTTGTGTTTTGCAGAAGTGGAACAGAGGCCCAGGAAACAGTTTATTGTGCTGCTCACACTCAATACTAAGACTTAAAAGTTTCTCCACTAAAGCATAGAAAAATCAAGATCCCAGAACTTAAATGGAGATTGAGAAAGACAATTTAAAGGCACTGGTTTTCTATAGATGCATGGCTTTTGGCAAGAATGATGGCTACTAAGAATGGCCAAGAACTACACACAGCCCAACATGGAAATTTATCTGGTGCCTGGGAACTATGGCCAGGAAGAAAGTCAACAATACTGGGCTTCTTTTTTGTGTATGCTGAGGATAAGAAGGTGCTGGCCTACACTGTTGGGACTTACTGAGTTATATACAGCACCATGCACCTGAGTTAGTTGTTTTAAATAGCCCATACTGTCTAAGAATAGAAGTAGCCATCAAATACACAAAAAATTACCTTCTGCAGGCTAACCAAGGTCACAATGATAGTCTCTTTTAATTAGGAAAGGAACCCACACCTCCTGAGTCTCAGTTTAGTCCTCATTCCATAAGTGTATTTGCCAAAATCTCCATACATTTGTAAGTGTGCATGTGCTGTACATGAGAGTACAGTCTCTAAGCTCCATGTATATAACAAGGATATCTGGAAGTGTTACTTGGAGATCCCAGTTGTAATTGCACCACCAATGGACACACAAAATTGCAGTAGTTCAAAACTTCATTTTACATGACCAGCTTAACTTCATTATATTCTCCAGTCTCACTGATACAGAAAAGAGCTTCTACACTGAAATCCTGCCCTAAGATTGTGCATACTTCTGAAAAATATCCTAGTATTTCTAATTCTATAGGTAGAAAGACTAAGGGACAATGAGATGAAGTGAGCTAGATGATGTCAAACTAACTTTGCTTCTGAGCACAGATGTAATATCTAGGGACCTGATTCTGAAAACATTTACATGAGTGAAAGGGAAAGGCTGTAGCCAAATGAAAAGGATAAAACAGCATCAAGTCCATGTCTCTCAGGGCTGGAACTGTACAGATATTGAACCTACCACCTCCAGTAGCACTTTGGATCATGGCACCAAAGCCTGGACTGCCTCTTCCTTGTATAGAATATCTGCTCTAGGTGTCCATGTAATCCCTCACAGACACAATAGAGTATTTTCTCCTACAGACAGATTATAGCAAGGCAAATTGGAGTAATGCCTATTAACAGTTGGACTGTAAAGATGCCTGCACTTTCACCCACCTTGATTTTTTTTTTGTTTTCAGAATAGACAACTGAAGCCCCTGCCCCACTCTAGGAATCATACATTAAACACACATCCTTTCCCAACATAATTAACCTATCTGCTTTTCATTGCTGGCTTACTAGCACTTACACAAGTGGGCAAGATGTCAGGGGGCACAGAGAAGGACTGAGCACACATTTTTTCTGAAATGGCATTATGAGAAAGATCAGTTGGAATAATGAAAACAGGAAATCAAATTTTGAGGAAATAAATGAACTGAAAAAACATCTATTGTATTTTGAATTGAAGAGTTCCTTGGGGCCTTTAAGGAAGGTTTTGTATTGCAGTGGGAAATGGGCTCTTCCTTAAGAATTCTGTGCAGAAAGAAATTTCCTATAAGAGAGTCCAGTGTTTTTTCCCATGAGAAAATAAGAGATTTTCAATTCTCTCTTATCAAAAGAGAAATAGCTGTTGTCAGTCCTTTAACACTCCTGTAATTAGTTAAAATGCAGGAATTAATCTGCAGTAATGTCTTGTTCTCCTTTAGGCAAATTTATTTCCCTTTTCCACTCTTCCTCTTTAATGATGATTCACTTCGTTCATTCAACAGATAGGGCTGAAACCAAACCCCAATTCCAAACACATTCAGCAAGGAAAGAAATTCCAGTTAGTTCCAGCTTTGAAGGCTGATAGTGAACCACATTAAGCAGTCTTACAGCAGTCACGGAATAAAAAGTCCTTTTTTTTAAAAAAAAAACAAAAAAAAACCCCAACCAAAACAAAAAAACCCCAACCCCTTCCCTTTATCTCTGCTTATTAAAGCTCCAGATAGGCAAATGAAGGTATTAGTGCACCTGCAGCACATCACACACCCTTCTTCACACTGCTATCAAAACCAGGCCAACAACCAAAAAGAAGGAGAATTGCATCTTGAAAACAATGAGGCGACAGGTGTGAGGGAGGTCAGAATCCAGAGACAGTGCAATTCACAGGCAAAAATGGGGACAGAACTCAGCCTGAGTTCTTTATGGCAATGAGGGCTGGGTTTAAATTCTTACATAGAATATTGCAAAACTGAGGCCTGACAAAGCCCCAAACCAAGTGTCTTTTATTCATGTACTAAGTAAATGTACAATTTTCAGTAGAATAGCACATGAGAAAGTATTTTTAAAAACTTTTTTTTTTTTTCTGTGTTAGGATATCTTTAATACTCCTTTGTTTTGTTAGCATGGAGGGATATTCCCAGTATGTGTGCCAGACTGGGATACCATAGAGTTCCGTTTCATCTTTATCTGAGAATGCAATTTTGCTGAACGTGAGTCCTACAGATAGAAGAGGGAAGAACCACAATACAGTGCTCTTTAAACACTGAATGCCTTTTTTTTCTTTTTTTCTCTTTCCTAAATGCACCATTGCTTCTAAGTGTCATGGCTTTCTTTGTGAAGACATTTACACTAGAAAGCTAAGAGTACTTCGCAGCACCCTGCAAATTTCCATAAATAACAATTGGCCATGAGAGGCTTTTTTTCACCTATTCTGTAGAGGGGGACTTCCAGAGAAGAGCCAGAAAAGGTGGAGATCACTTTAAAATGCTTCTCTCTGTGATTACCACTACCCTGCCTAATTCAGCTAGGCCAAAATCTCACTTGAAGTGAGCTGAAGTAGAAGCTTTTTGTGTGTGTATGGAATGGTATCCAGCTGGGCAAGCAGTTAAATGCTTGCCCATCCCCTTAACTCTGGGCATGTAAATTCAAGACGAAGAGAGCTGTTTTGACGTTCTTGGCTGGAAATCACTCTCCACACCTATATTTTAATGCATCTACTGTACGTGGTAGTTTGGCTGCTTTCTCTCACTACCATCTGTTCTGATGGCATGGTGCCTGCTCACAAGTTGAATGATATATAGGTGCCAGGCAACAATGCGTTTTGATGGGCAGACTGCACAACACTGCAATTGTCATCTCTTGTGCATGAAGGCCACAGTCTGTGCCAGCAATGAAACATTGGCACTTTGTACCTCCATACACTTGTTCACACCTGTTGACACTTATGTGCCAAAAAAGGAACACTTGAACAAGGGAGTTCACAGGCTTGCTTAACTCTCCTCTAGGAATTAGCATTATCTGGAAGTAAATACAGCCCCTAGTTCAATCATCATCCCATGCCTTAAGCAGACATTGGGTCACAGCCTGAAATATTTCCCTTGTATTTTCCTAAGTTTCTATGCCCAGGGGGGAAGAAAAAACTGTCTTAAGATTGGGATGAAAATAGACTGGACCAGCCAAGTCTCTTCTCTTCCATGGTCTCATCCAGATGTTTAAGTGCTAGTCTATGCAAAGCTTATATTTTCCTCATGTCCTAACAAAGGGCTCAGTTTTAACATGTATTTCACAAAGTCTTCCACAAGTACACCCAAGGTTGTTGCAGGTCCATGCCAGAGTCACTTCTTTCCTCATTTCATTGCCAGGTGCTCACCTCACCAGACCTCATCTACAGGCTCTTGTTTTTTCAGAGTTCAGATCAGTCCCTCTTCACAGGTAACACTGAACCAGATGCACTTACTATTTGGCTCCACAAGCAAAATTTATTCTTGTGGCTTCCAAAGTAGCAGCAATTTATACTGATGGAAAGGAATGTCAAGAAAGAAAATTGATCTAGAACACCACAGATGAGTTTAATGTGTTTTTTTAAAAGCTGTATGTTTGGGGGAAGGGAGTGCTTTCAATCCCTGCATTAAGTGTAAACATTGGTTCAGATGTTTAGGGAGGAAAAGAACTTCCAGACACCAGCTAGAGCTAAACCATAGTTTCTTGGAGAGTGTGGACAGGCCTAGGAATGCACAGGGATGGGACCAGAGCAGTCTGCTCTAGAAAATTAAAAATTAAAAATGTAAATTTTAATCTTATTCCTTGCCTTTAACAGAACAGATAACTAAAATCAGATTTTTTGCATATCCTAGGAAAACTGCTTTGCTGAGGTGGGGGTAGGGGCCGCTAATGTGGCTTTGCTCATTCTATCAGGCAAAAGAAGCTGAGAAAAGAACAGGGGAGACTCCATGAATAGCACACAGACCCACTGCAGGTTCCAAGTATCCTTAGCAAAGGCCAGAAGAAAGCAGATCAGTAGAATATTTCCCTGGTGCAAAACTCTGGAGAGCTGGCCAGAGGAGGTGGAAACTACTTCAAAGTGCCTTCTCCCTTTCTACCATGTTATGCCTAATTCAAGGTATTCAAAATCTTATTGCAAATGGTACTTGAAGTAAAAGTTTCTGTTTAAGAGAAAATTAATCCAGATGGCAATGTAAGTAACACTTGTTCATCAGCTCAGTGTGTCAAGAAAAGGTGGAGATAGTGAAAACCATGGAGAGAGTCTTTCTAAAAATGTATTGCAACATCTATGTAACAACTGGATTCAGAAGCCAGAGCTGGAATATTTTCAGTGGGGACTTCTGTTAGCCATTGCTTTGGGTGTAGGTTTTGTCCCAGAGGTCCAGGCACAAGACTATCTCTACATTTTTTTTAGACTACTGAGTCTCATAAGTTTATAACTTGGCTATTACAAACCTGGCTTGTAAATACAGATGGGGAGGCTCCCTTGTGGTTATATGCACCTGGTCAGAGGGAGGAGGTCTGTTAAAGACATCAGCCTCAGCCTCTGCTCTGCAAGAGGAGACCCAGTATCTTCTGGTCTCCCCAAGCAAGGCTTAGGTTACTTGGGGGCTGACCACCCAAGTCTTGTATACTTCACATTCATACCTAGTAGGAAATAAGAGAGATGCAATTATGTGAGTTACTGCATGTTTGCTGCCAGCCATTACCAGGTAGCTGCTATTGCATTTCTATGAAATATCATAACTATGTAAATAACTCAAGTAATAATTGTAAATGGATGACTGTACTAAGGGAGGTGGGGGCCTGAGCCATAACTGCGCAGCTGCTATTGCTGTGAAAATTCAACCTTAAGCAGTCTAAACATTCATTTTACAGTGTACACCACTGATTACTTAATTACATCTAAAATATAAGTAAGTCTCAATAAAAACCCCAGGGAGTAAATTACAAACATCTATGAAGCAACGTGCATGCATACACCCTACTTTGACTTTAAAAAAATTATTGTTTTCCATTGAGTATGAAGGATTTTTCTATTTCTGTTCTGCAAAACATCATTATGTTACAAACAGGTAAATATTTCTAAGTAATATCAGATGTGCGTGGGAGAATCCATCTTCAGCCTTTCACTGTAGACTCTCACTAAAGGTTCTTATCTTTATGTATATTTGAACAAGAAGATCTACATATGCTTGATCTCAGTATGAACCTCTGTATGACCTGATTTTGTTGCCATGGCCACCAATTAGACCAGCCTTGTTGACTGCAGAACAACAGTAAAAGCATCTCTCTTTAAGTTCTGAAAAAGAATGTCAGATTTATCAGCACACTACAACAGCTTATCCTTGTGGTAGTGTTTGTTTCTCCCGTTAGCTCTAAATTTAAGCATTTAGCTTAAAAGATTGGAAATGGGGGAGGAGGGAGGGAGGGGGACAAAAAAAGCAATGGTTACATCACTAGCCAGAAGGCTCCTTTTTTCATTTTTCTAACACCTGCTTTTATTTTCCACATTTTGTCCTCTAGGAATATAGAAAACAAAGACTGTGGTATCATCTTTGCTTCATGAGAACACCGAGATGAGCATAAAACCATTCCTCCAGTTGCTCCTCTTGAGGATTCCTATTAGCATTTTCAAAAATGCAGTTTTTAAAAACATTCTTCTTTTCAATTGTGACAAATCAGTAGAGAATTTCCTCAAAAACACTCTTGCCAAACACTGCTTGTTAAACTACCTTTGCCCAGCACTATATGTGTGTAAAGATACCAAATACCATCACACGTACAGAAAAGACAGTTCAATGGCATCAATAATATATTTTGTTAGTGCATTAGTGTTTACTTAGAAAAAAAAAAAAAAGCAACCAACTTGAAATGTACTTGGTTTACATCCAAGCAAAAAGAGGTTGGAAGATAGCAGAGTTCCCCAACTAATTCTTTTATTTCTCAGGCTTCCTCTTTAGAAAATAATTTTCTTAGTATTGTTTTCATAAAAGCTTTCAAATGTCCCAAAATAATGCAGAGAAATTGGCTTTTATTTTGAACAAGATTTCTCAGTATGTACTGCATCTCTTGGCATATCGACTATATTAACTCAAGCCTTAATGATACAATGGTTAAAAACAGACTACAGATGTGTATAAATGAAAAATGTAATAGATTTCCCTCTTAATGTAATAGAATTGGCACAGGGTATTGGAAACAGGAGTGAAAGTAGTCACTCAAGCATTGTGTTTGCATGTTATTTAAATACAAGTGGTTGAGGTATAAGTACCTCTAAGTACACCTGAAAGAGATGGTGCCTTGTAATCATTGTTTCAGCAATTGACAGTTGTTTACACAACAGCAGCACATTCTCTACTGATTTGAATAATAAACATGTTTAAACACCAGCTGGATAATAGAAGGATAATTGAAACATAGTTTAAAGCTCTGATTTACAGGCATTGTGGCAACACTTTTATTTGTGGAACAATGCTATACTTCTGTGCAGCCTCTTGAAAAAATTAAATAGTCATTGTTTCAAGCAACTTTGGGATATATTTAACTCGATTAATCTATCATGCATTTGTGTGCCTACACAGACAGACAGACAGAACAAAGAACACACCACCAAAACCTCGAAAAGGCTTATTCTGGTAACTGGGTGCTGCTTGAGCTGCTCAGCTTCATTATACGATGTCTGGGCCCTTACCTTGTGCATATAATTCTGAGTAGGAACTGAAGTGCTTACCAAGTTCATAAAGTTCACAAGAAACTGGAGGGTTGGACGGTAGAATTGCTGTAAAAGAGGTAGAAGAACCAGCCTTACTTCAGTCATTGCATTACAGAACATGCACAACAAAGGGACAATAAAAATGATGTAAGATTTGAGGTGCTACTGTCCTGGTTTGGGGCAGGATAAAGGTAATTTTCTGATTTGTACTTCTCCTTTCAGCTAAGTCTCTTGTAAGTAGCTGCATTTGCTGAAATTAACAGCAAGTTTCTCAGACAGTGTCTGCTTCTTGGACTGATAACACTCGATGTTTATAGTTACAGCTAGAGACTGGTATGCAGAGCCAAGGACAATGCTCAGCTCTGAAGAACATTTTGCCCTCCGGAAGGATAAAAGGAGTAAAAAGGTCACACCTGCAACCCTCCTTTAGGGAGGAATGGACAAGATAAATGACCAAAATTGACCAGAGTATTCCATCCAATACACATCATACTCAGTACAAATTTGAGGGATCACGAGGGTCAAACCCCTTCCTTCCTTCCCTTCCTTCTTCACCTGTCCCTGTTTGCTTTGGCATCCTGGGAGGATTCCATCCCTTCGTCTGCCTGTGATCCTAATCCCTGCCAGCCTGACTCTGTGTGTTCCTGCCTCCAGCTCCCGACTGCTGCTGACTCCAGGAGTCCAGCCTGGAATTTCCCAGGGCTGCCCTGCAGCCTCAGTGGTGATGTGAGCATTACTGGGGGAGAGGGGGGAGCAATGTGGTATGGATTTTCCTGTATATTTGTATATATTTAGTAATTTTTTCCTTTTTATATCATTACTGTTTCATTAAAGCTGTGTAGTTTAGTTTCCAACTCATAAGTCTCTCTCCCTTATTCTCTCTCCTTTCTTTATCAGGGAGGGGGATTAATAGAGAGCATCTGTTATTTGATTTAATTGCCAGGCCAGCATTAGACCATGACAGCTACCCACATCTCTTCCTCTCTGGTCTGCACAAGAATTTTATGTCCTTGGAGTTGACAGCTACTATTCTATGATTCTATGACTGTTTGGGCCTGTTTTCTAGAATGAGAATTCAATGAAAAGCTGAGAGAGTCCTACTGAAAAATGTACCTCTGTGCAGTTCTTTTTATTTTTCTGTGCACGTACTTTCTTTATTCAAAATATACCAGCTGAGAAGCCTAAATATGTAGTTATTGATTGACATCAGACCACATACTTTTTTACTTCCCAACCATCAGATTTTCCAAGGCAGTGTAGCTTTCATTTTTTCATTGTATTTCTGATCTCTTACCACATATTTGAACCACAATTCATTCACTGACCAGTATGGAGGCATGGACATTTTCTGCACGTGCACTTTGGTCCAGTTCTCTGACCCCTACATTTTCACAGAATCACAGAAGCACAGAAAGTTAGGGGCTGAAAGGGACCTCAAGAGATCATTGAGTCCAACCCCCCTGCCAGAGAAGGATCAGCTTGTGTAGGTCACACAGGAACTCATCCAGGAGGGTTTTGAATGTCTCCAGAGAAAGAAATTCCACAGCCCTTTCTCAGCAGCCTGTTCCAGTGTTCTGTCACCCTCACAGTGAAAAAGCTTTTTCTACATTTACATGAAACCTCCCGTGCTGCAACTTGCACCCATTACCTCTTGTCCTATCATTTTATTCAAATGCTTTCGGGGCTGCTTGATCCCAGCCTATACAAAACCTACAACTTACTCAAGCAGATTACACACACCAGGACTGGCTTCTTTTACATATCAAGCCCTGTCAGTGCCTGATCACTGACCCCAAAGTCAAGACTCAAGACACTGCCTGCAGGACTTGATTATGTTTTGTATATATAAATATGACAGGCAAGACAATTTGTGTCAACTTTTAGGAAACGTGTCTAACACTTCCATTGAAAATTTGTTTTCATTGTACTCACAACAACACATCCAAAATTAAACAAATCAGCATGAGATTTTCCATGTCTCAAATTATTTTTAATTACTATTTCTCCCTTGGTTGTGGTTGTTTGCGCTTTTTTCCTAATGTTCTTAAGACACTGACTCTACAGAGCTGCTATTTTTAAAATGGCCCGTTATTTTCCTTACCACTTTTCTGTTGAGTTTACCTAGTTATTAGCTCAAAAAAACAGAGCAGGGACCAGACACCAGGCTTGAGTGCTCATGTCAACCTGCGTTGCTAAAGAGATGCTGCTGCCTTTCATTCCAGGAGAAGCTTGTCCAGGGCATGTGACTTAATTCCTAAATATCCCAACTTCTACCTCTTCCAGGCAGAAAGCCCCCAAAAAATACGATTTTCCAGGGCAAGCTTAAAAAAAAAAAAATACAAGACTGTATCCTTAGATTTCGCAGTATTAAAATTTTTAATAGATGCAAAACAAAGCATCAAAAAGAAAAACATTTCATAATAAATTCTGAAACTTAAAGAAGCAAGAAGTCTTTTCTTCAATGACTGTTATGTCTACAGCTAAAATTTTTCTGCCATAGAACATAAAAATATACAAGACTGACAAATAAATGACAAATGCTACTACACCTGACAACAATTGAAGACATCCTCTGCCAAGGGATTCAAAGCTATTCAAGTTGCTCTCTTCGGGATCTCGTGTGTAGTATGAACATAGCTGTGACCAGACCTTCCTTGGAAATAGTCTGTTAACTATGCCACAAACACACATATGCTCCAGCAAATTTGACATGGATCAGTCTGAAAAAAAGTAGGATTCAGATGTAGAACACAGGACAGAACAAGACACAATTCTATACTTCCATTAATAAAAATGCAGTCTATCACTGCAGCTGGAAGCCACATTACATTAATTTAGAGACACTAATCTCTTTATGATATGGAAAAGGTCTGTAGAGTGTTGTTAAATACTATGTATGCCATACATTTTTATTTCTGGAAAAAAAGAATAATCACAATGAGCAAGTCCTAACAGCAGATGAGGGATGGATGCTCTGAGATAGTCCTGGAAGAGACATAAAAGAAGAAATACAACACATGCGGTGATATAGGAAGAGGCACAATAGCAGAGTGTGGATCAGACTTAGGGAGGCCTTTATCTAAGGAACTAACAAACAGAAGCTGCACTTGATAACAATGTACAGCTGGATAAGATGCATGGAAAAAATCACCATGAGCTTCCACAAGATACGATGGTCAGACAATGGTGTGTTGTAGCTGTGGGATAGTGTTAAGCAGTTTCAGTAAGCTGTGTGTGTTATGGTTCCTGGGCCAGATTCTGGCCCCTTTGTGTTAGGTCTCAGGAGTGTCCTACAAAAGCTGGGGTATTTTCCTCCAAAAAAGGAGCATTGCCAGGTGGCTGAGTGCCAGGATGACTCACTCTGCACTACCCATTCCTTACAGGAAGACAGAAGTTCCTGAATAGGAAAGGATGAGGCAGGAGTGCACGTAAATCCATCTGCCCTGATCCCTGGAGAACAGGTCTCACCTCGATAGCCCTGTTTGGGATTTTGGAATTTGAGTGCCCAGGGAAACTGAACCAGCCTCTTCCATTCGTCTCACTGTCAGAACTTCTCAATATCCCTAGACCTAAGCATACAGGGGAAAACAAGGCCACAAAGGATGCTGCATCAATCAATTCTAACACACATAGAGAAAGGGGCCTGTTTTCTGTGGCTTTCTGAAACACTAAAGAAACGGGATAACAAAATTAACCTTCATGTGGTGAACAGTAGGACTTCAGAGAAAAACTATGTTTGCAGTAGTGTGACTTCTAAACCAAGGAAACAGTCTGACTGCAGGCCATGAACCTCTACTATCTGCACTTGATAGAAGACATTCACACATGTCCTGTTTGCTTGCTGGACCTCTCTAAGTGTGCAAAACTAGTTGCTTCACCTCCCCTAGCTGCTTCAAAGCAAAGAAAAATTAATTCCTCTTCAGCTAACTCATCATTACACTGGGGGACTCCTGCAGGGGGGCAAAAACATAAAATGTGTAAGAAGGGATTAGATGAATTCCAGGCTGCTGATGTCAGGATTATTGAGGGAGCTATAAACTACATGGCTTGGATGCAATCTCTAGCTCTGGAAATCATTTGCCAGAAGCTCGATAACCCGCTTCACTGGGTGCAGCTGTACATACCTGTGCACAGACAAAAATTAGCCAGGCAAAGGCCTCTACAACCTATGTGCTTTGCACAGCATATATTTGACTGGAATTACTGTCTCTGGTGTGAGTGAAAGCATTGGGCTAAAGCAGTTTTCAGCCTGACTCAGTGCAGCCCTTGCTATGTTTCAATACCAACCTAGTTGGATTTCATAATGATGAAAATCAGATGTTTTCCTCAGATGTTTACCTGGTAAGGGGAAATCATCATACTGAATGAGAAGAAAAGGATAATCTCACTACCATTTGATCTTCTCCAACAAATTCATGATGTTATTTTAAATATATTTTGCCAGACAAACAATTTGAATCAAAAAATCTTGTTCTTAAGACTGTCTCAAGAGATATTAGCAACAGAGGGGAAATGACATTTCTTTATCAGCTATAATACATATAGTATGACATTCAAACACAGCAAGTGCTACTCAATAGCTTGTAAGTCACAGAAGGTGAAAGAAAACACTTATCTCTGTTGCAAAAAAAAAAAAAAAATAGTCCAAGTCTAGCTAGAAAGAAGTGTTGCCACTAATGTATAGTTAGTTATGTCAAGGACAGTAAATGAAGCTGCCTTACATATAGCAGATTGATCTATCTAAACTGGGGCAAGCTGTGTCACCAAAAATGCAATTTCACCATGTGTTGTAGAAGATCAAATGTTACCAAAGACAGAAGAACAATTAATAAACAATAACTTCTCATTTCACTAATATGTTTTACTCACATGTATTGGTTATGTACTGTTCAGCTCTAATGAAGGCTCTAGTAAACAAATTTTACATACAGACCTCTAGAGAAGCCAAAGAAAAGAGAGTGGCAGTTTTTAAGAAAAGCTTAGGTTGAAAAATTATTCCCACATAACTGTTACAAAGCAAATGTAGCTGCTCCGTGAGACCGTGCTCTTATCTGCAAAATAAAGCCAGGCAAATACAACTGAGGAATAAGGCACATAATTTAATATCAGCATAAATAAATGGATGAAATGGTGGTTTCATCTCTTAGATCCTTCAAATGAAAACAAGATGACATTCTGGCTGATGTTCTAGTCACAAATTTGTATGGCTTAGGAACTGGATGAAATCAAGTGGTTTTCCTCTGATATACAATGCACTATTTTAGGTCATCATTCAATAAAGTGTTTGGGAATGTGTTCACAGAACTGTAGCTATATTTGCGGTACAGATGACGTCCCAAAGGATATCTATCTTTTCTTGAGCTGCCACCAGGGTACTTCTGCTTAAAACTGTTTGGGATTTAACAAAAACAAAACCCAGCCTGTCAGTCTCTGAAGAAGCTGGGCCCACTCACACTGGTGATGGTGCTTACTTCTTGCCAAATAGTGTGGTGCTTACAGCATTTATCTAAGTGTGAAGTCAAAATATTTGGCCTCACTTTAGCTTGAGACTTTTGAACACCAAATGCCATGAAGCTTGACAGGTATAGACAGCCTGACCATGACAGGTACTTTGCAACTGCTGTCCAGCCAGGAACGGAAGGATCATCAGGGCAGAAATATCTGATCCTCATTTAGTGGTTAAGCTACTCAGACAGGACAGGAGAGGCTCAGGGCTCTCATTCTTTCTTTCTAAAAAGGATGGATTTGAGTCAATAATTAGCTACTCTAAATCAGTCTCACCTCCACATGAATGACCTTACCTCTGCACCCCAACATCTGCAAGAGAGAAAAAAAAAAGTTGGTTTGTTTAGGTTTTTTTTTTCTCTGAAAATCTCACAACTTGCTGCACTGTACATATTCCTGGGATGTGAAAAAATTTGACCCCAACTCTCATGACCAGGCTAGAACCTATCCTTCCTATTCATGTGCAAGTGCCACAGTCATTGGATATTTGTGAGAAAGTGAGACTTCCTCTCATCCTCTTTAAGAGAACAGTGTTCTCTATCTGCAAAATTACTCCAAATTCCTTGTATACATAGGCACCTGCCTGTAGTTCTGAATTTGGTATGATAGTGTCAAATTCCATACATAAAACTTTACCATAGTTTCATACAAATCAACTTGTCTGCAACTCCTACCATATGGTGGAATTGTCTCAGAAGTAAACCAGCAGGTGATTCCCTATCTAGAATCTTAACTCTTCTGCCTGCACTGCTTTTGGACCCTAGGTTTTCAACTCAGCTCTGCCATCACTCCTGGGAATGACCTCTTAACTATTTGAGGCCATACTTCAATGTCTGAGGATCCCCACACCTTTCTTGAAGCAGAGCTGGAGATCTTCCATGAAGACTCCAGTCAGTTGCTTTAAGGGCAGAAACATACCCCAAATGAATCAACTCAAAAAAAAAACAAACCTCAGGAACATCCTTTTATCCAATTTGGTCTGTTTGACTCTTGCTGATAATAATTCTCCACAGCCTCAAATAAAACACAAGATTTTCCCACAGCTCTATATAAAATATACCCTTGCAAAGGAACTGTCATGCCATGGTACCAGCCACCTGAACACAACATGTAGGGTAGGTCAGGAGTAATATATTTGTAGTAAATATAACCAGAAAGCCCTTAAGACTGTACAGACTCTTAAGCATACATTTAAGTGCTCTGCTGGGTTACAGCTTAAATTACATATTCCAGAACTACAAAAAGGTTCATTTGAAATGTAGTTCAGAAGAGATTTATTTATTTTTCAGACTCTGTCGAAGGCTGTTTAAATGAATAGATCAGAAAAAGATGTATACAATGGCTACTGTAACAACCTAACCAAAGGTTAAACACAACAAAACCCACTTCAATAGATTGATTACAATCACATTGAGATGCATAGTACTGTTAATTGCCACTGCTCCAATGAAATTCCATAGTACTGTTCTACTGTGCATCAGACAATGATTTTGTCCATAGCAGAAGGTATTTCCCTGTGTACTTCAGACAAGTGCATTGTGCACTTAAATGGAGATGACTAAAAGGAATTTACAAAAAGATAAATTAGCTTTGCAGCCTACCAGTCTCTGGAATAAGATTTCTGATGATCTATTGAGAAAATAAAAGTGGAATGTTACTATTCCCAGCGACTGTCTATCTATTGAGCCAGAATTTACTATCCAGGAGCTGGTTTTCAGGATTTCTAATGTGGTTTCCTCTTGGTGATACAACTGGGGGATTGTTATACAACTGGATTGCAAAAAACAACTGAAAAATGAATATAATCTCTGGTGTTTTCACAAGCATCACAAGCAGCAAATGCACCTGTTCCTACAAAAGGCTGTGAAGCACTGAGGGCAAACTGTAGCAGCTTGCAGGAGACCTGTCTGGGCTGGACCTGTGGCACAGGTACCAATATAAAGCACCATCCATGCTAGACCTTGGCTTTGTGTCATCAGAGTCCAGGGTTTCATCTGGACACTTGACAGATTTGCAGACTTCCAAGTGATCATTATTAGCGTTTGTGTCCCTTCACATGGACATTTCTAATTGAGCTGCACAAAGGGAGTATCAATTTCAGGGGTGAAGGTAAGGTAAATTGAGAACACGAGTGAACTGACAGAGCAAAAATTCCATAAAGTAACATGAAAATGTCTATCTTCATTTTACATAGATGTAAAATAAAATTGCTAAAGGGTAATGCAGCTTTTAAAAAGTTGGCACTCTGTGCATGCAGTTTCCATATTCCTCTTTTTGCTTTTGATGGTAAATACCCACAGGTTGTTTTGGGTTTGTTTTTTTTCCTGCAGAGAAAACACATCTTGGACATCACTGATTATACTATGGTTATTAGCAAAACAAAGATAAATATTGCTGTGGAGAATGTTGCTGAGGAGGGAAAAAGAACCCCACAAACATAAAGTCAATATTCATGTTTTGGTAAACATCAAGATCTATTCCTGAAAATGAAACTTTCTGTGAATACTGCTTTTGAAGTGAAATAGATCCTGTACTGAAAATGCCTTGTTTGTGTGGAAAAAAATAATCTGTTTTACCTAAGAGGTATTTATATGACTGTGATCAATACACTATGCAAAAATGTATTAAGGAAGGAATAGCCCAACTCCATTACACCTACTTTGCCTTGCAGGATCATGTCATCTTATTATGTAGCAGAGAAGAAATTTAGACACAGGAAGAGTAATGCTAAGATTTTCAAAAATTCCTGTTGATTTGTACCATCTTGGGGTTTGGATGTTCAGCATAAGACACCTAAATATTATTTCCTGAATTGGAATCCAGTGTCTTCACAAAATGCATTGGCATGGATGCTTCCCAGTACTGACCAGGGCTTACAGCAGCCTCAGAATTCCTCTAAATTGCACCACAGTGATGGCAAAGTTCCCAGTTATATCAGGGAGAGCAAAAAGTGGAGTACACATAGAGCTGCATCTTTACCCCACCCATGAAGCAGTTCTCACGCTTTCTTGCAAAATAAGGTGAAATGTCTAAAGTTGTTTTTTCTTACAAAAATGCATTTCTTAAAGATAATGTATCAAAATTATTTTGGAAACACTGTACTGTGAGGTTTCATTCTTTAGATGCTGTTTTCAAATATTCTGACAGTGCATTCTGTCAGTGGTATGAATATGGCCAATTTGAGAGTCATGTAACATTTTTAGAAGTCTTGCAAAGACTTAATAAATTTTGCAAATATTTAGAAAGAGAATTAATGTAATACATGTAAAGATCTGCACATATTTGATAATCTTGAACCAATTTAATAAATCCTGTCCAGTTTTAATAAACATAGGATTAGGGTTAAACTTATTACAAACAATAAATGAATAATGAAAATATTTAACGTGGAGTGTATATACAGTGTTTTTAAAATTTGAATTGGTTTTCAAAGACCAGGAAAGTACCTGCAAGTGATGTTACAGTTTCAAAAATTTTGTTATCCAGCAATACACACAAACAATCCATACTGTTAGTAATGTGGCTACTTCTAACTAACACACTACAAAAACATGATTATGCCTTTACAGAAACAAGACTCCTAAAATCACGACTGCATTACAAGAACCAAAAATCAACATGATTTTAGTTTGGGTGACCACAGAAGGTAGGGAAAATGCTTCTTGGGTCAATGTATGAATGAACAGAAGCAAATGCAACTAGAGATATGTTCTTAAATCTTTACAGCTTTACAGCCAATTTTTGAGGGCAAACACACCTGAAATTGTTAATTTGTAGTGAAGCACCTGCATAGCCTTGTGCAGGGCCATCCCAAGCTTCTTCTTAACTTTCATCCTGGGGTACCTTAATCCTTAATTTACCAAGCAAATGAGGAACTGCTGTGGATGGAAAAATTGGACCATTGCATTTCTTACAGAAATGTATCAGTTCCAGTAAAATTTTAATTGTGGAATGTTTTCCAAACCAACAGTGGAATGATTCATTGATGTAAGAGATAGCCACCAAAATAACACAGTATCTTCCATTTTAAAAATTAAGCAAATGAGGTGTGGTGGAGTAATGACTTGGGAATTTTGAACAGGGATTTTTAAAATCAGATTAGGCTCAATACAAAAGTATTAGATTTGTATTGGATTTTTTTCTTTCTAATCACAGGTTGTTTAAAAAATATCTCTGCCTTGTTGGACATCTGAGCTTGTTGGTGCTTGCTTATGGGCCTGTGTTCCTGGGATGTCCTTAGAAAATAAAAATATGTGAGAATTTGGATGAAACCCAAAAGGACACTTCGGACAAATAGGAAGTATAAACTGCTAACTGAAGAGAGAAGTAAAATAAAAGGTTAAGGATCCATAAAAGATGCAGGGAAAGAGCTAATCTAGAAAACAGCAAAATATAGATCCAAAGGATTTGGATGTTAAAATATCTGGGGGCTAGAGATTCCAAAAGGAGAATATTGAAGGATACCTGCCAGTATGGAAATACAAGGCAAAATAATAAACAGGACACTAAAAGTATCCTACTGACACCTTAAGAGTACTCTTATTTACCCCTTTTTTACTAAATAATGTATTGAGTCCATCTTGTGAAATACTATCCCTGCTCTAAGGAGACACATGCCTGGCTGCAGAAAGAACAGAAACAATGAGCTTCATGTCAGAGAGGAGAGCTGGAGGGCAAAGTCCATGCTAGCCTTGGAACTTGATTTCCATTTTGCACTTACACAGGTAATTTCTGTGTGTCTGGAAACCAGAGGCTTCCTATTCTAAAACACTGAGAGGAGAAGTGGCTTATCCTGTGAGAAGTGACTTGATATTCAGGAGAGAAACAGCAAAGGCAGTCACTGCTTCATCTGCTTTTCACAGTGGAAGCTGTCCTAGAGGTGGAGAGAGAGAGAGCTGGCAGCTCTTTGGAACTGAGAATTAACCATCTATTATTGAATAATTATAGGAACCAAACTGAGGAAATCACAGTGATTCTGTAAGCAGAAAAACAGGATACATTCTTCTCTGGGCTCTTCTAGTAACTAAACAAATTAAATGATATCATGCATATAAAAGTTGGGTGGAACTAAATATTCACCTTAATTAGGCAGAAAGATGGAGCAATATTGTTTCTGCCTATCTGATTTTCCATTGGGTAATGTTCTTCTTTTTTATGGCAGAACTAAATATCTGAAACAATTCATTATGAATATTGATTTATGAAAGCTAAGAATTATTCTGAGGAACGTACAGCAGAGTAAGTGAAGAAATGCCTATTAGAGAAATGTAGGGGAAGACTATTACTAACTTGAAATTGCTGTAAATGAGCTCTCTACTGCCTGAGATTTGAAAGTCCACCAACCATAGCATCTCAGTGTAGAGAGAGCCAACAAAGTTTGAAAAACCTTCCCTTGCCTTCCTCCAACAGTGATTTCTCTGGTTCCTCACAAGGTTCCTTAGTCTCAATAAACTGGTATTCTGACAGGGTTGTTTCAGGCACTAAAACCTGCACTAAAATGATCTGGATTTTATCAATCCCTCAGCAGTCCTGTAGAATGGATCCTGTTATTACATGCCACAGTGCAATAGGCCTTGTCCATCTTAAGGTATGAAGCAGCAAGAAATGCATTTTAACAAAACTGAGCACCAGTGCTACTGCAGGGAGAGTCTTTTAGAATAAGCACAGCAAAGCTTGCCCTCCAGGCTGCGACAGATCAGTGCCTAATAAAATCTTTCCTGTGTGAATACTCACAATGAGAGGAAGTCCTGAACAGATTGCTATAATAATAAGCTACAACCCTGTGCAGGACAGGCATCCATTCACCACACTTCTCTTTAAGCACTTTGGCCCTTCCAGTACAAATGAACTGGAACAGTACGGTAGCTTTTTGCTTGGCAGGAAGAGGGTTAACTCTGTAATACACCTTGATCACCATCAGGTATCAAACTTTGTCAGGAAAGGAGATACCCTCCAAACAAAAAGAGACACAGTATTGCTGAGAATCCCCCATCAAATACAATAGGACATGAAGGAATGGCTCAGTTTTTAGCTCTAGCATCCAATAACGAGTCAGAACCCTGAGGACATTGTCTTACTCAGAGATGTGAAACGCAAATGAACAGTAACATTGACAACTCAAGACCAAGCAGAAAACAAAGGACTTGAAAGCTACCTTTCCAGGTAGGAAAGGTCTTACATGAGTACACAGCTTTTTTTTCTTTTTCTTTTTTTTTTTTTTTCTTTTTTTTTTTTTTTTTTTTTTTTTTTTTTTTTTTTTTTTTTTGTGGGGAGAAACGTATTCATTTATGCGAAGAAGTAGATGGGTAATTTTACTGATCTCTGTGGTCCCTGGGAATGTCTAAGCAGAAAGCAAACCTTGAGATGGCAACATATAGAAACCACTTAACAGGGAAAGTCATCAGGAACTCAAAAAAACTGGTTCAACGTAAAGCAGAATGCACAAATTCACTTCCCCAAAATTCAGCCACTGGACTTTACAAAATATTTTCCTTATTGAAGATTTATTCTTTAAGATGAGAAAACCTAAGTTAAATCTTTCAATGTGCCTCTAGTGCCCTGTTCTAATTTCTCTAGGAAAGCCAGAATAATACTCTTTCACCTAATTCTTCTCTTGGGTCATGCGTTTGAACTCTTTTATAGTAAAACTAAATATTTGCAAAGAAATCAGCATGAATCTTGGTTTATGAAGAGTGAAAATTATTCTCAGTAAGCAGAGAAATTTTAACAAAAAGTCATATAGACTGAGACAGGAGCATTTTGGTGGCACCTGGTTGGTTCCTTCAGCAAGAGCTTCAGGGATGCCACACAGATGGTTCACAAGAGGGGTCAAGCCCCACCATGTCATTGGCAAAGCCAAGCCACGAGCAGGGACAGTCACCATGCTGAGCCTTCAGCCCCAAGATATGATCCAGCCTGGAGGGCTTAGTGACAATTCCCCACTCCAGGCTGGGCGTGGGGAACAGCTGAGGTGCAGAACAGTTTTCCATCAGGGTACACACCAACTCCCCCTGTCCCCACTGTGGGACGAAGCCCAGGCACAGAGGGAGACATAGCACCTTTGGCACCCACCCCACAGTGGTCCATCACAGAGCCACCTGTCCACTCTCTAGGCAGAAACCAGGAGAAGAAAGCAAGAGGATGAACAGCAGACCCCTGCTCAGCACAACACCTGCATCGTTGACACCTGTGAGGAGGGTTTGCCACAGATCTAAAAAGGAGGTGGTTCTGGGTTGGCGACTTGTTACACAATGAAAAGTCAGGTCATGTTTACAAACCTTTCAGCAAAAGCAGGGCCAAATTTCAGTAATCAAATTTTAGCTTCTCAAGATATGGTAAAGGGCAACTTGTGGCTTCAGAAAGAGGAGAAAACTCATCATGAGGCAGTAGTACCTGATCTAAAGTGAAGGACATGGAAAAAATTAATGCATTTCACATGACTGCACACCAGATATAACTCTTTTCCTAGCACCTTGGGGAAAAAGATATTTTATTAGAAACTGAGGCCAGAGTCATTCAAATTTGGGCTGTATTATCTGAAATGTGAAGAATGTAAAAACTTACAAGAAAACTCAGGAGACCTAAGACTAATAAAAATAAAGTCAATATCTTTGTGAACCTAAAGACAGGAGTATATAAAGTGTATGAGGAACAACAGCTTCAAAGCCTGGGGAAGGGTAATTGTTTGCCATTAAACCGGTAGAAAATCTAGTGGAAGCAGTGGCTAGGGGAAAGGTGTCAAAGAGCAGTGAAGTAATAAACACATGGAAAAGAAATACTGAGAGCCCTTCCTGGACTGCAAGCACTCTCCTTTTTTCCCCAGCAGCTGGTACATTTCCTGCTTTCTTGTCCTTGTGTGTGTGTGCAGGCACATCACTCAGGGTTGTGGGGTTTTTTTCTTAGCTAGACTGTTAGGACATAAATTAGCAGGTTCAAACAAAATATCTCTCTGTTGAATGTTGGGGGGGTAGAAAAAAACATAAAGTGGTTTTATGGCACAGCAGGAAATATAGCAAGGTAAAGCACCTGGTATTTAGAACACCTAATTGCTATCTTGCATACGTCCCAGGACAAACATATGCATACTTCATTCTATCAAGAGATTTCTTGTTGGTTTTGTCTCTGCCTTCATTTTTCTTACTTTGTTGAAACACAGGTCCTAGTATGAAAGCAAGAGACCCTCAGATGCCCATTTATGTCCCTAGAACTGCCTGTTTTGAACTAATAACCTGCTTCTCACAACAGGAGGACTGAGTTGTGAGATGCTGAAACTTTGACAGTTCAAGAAGTGTGTCTCATTTGCACTTGAAGCCTACTACTTGGTGCTGTTTGCACAGTATCTGAAGAAACCTGATTGACCAGAAAAATCAGATACATTAAGAACTTTGGGCAGAATGATTTGTCCCAAAACCAGTTACCAGAAGTATATGAGTGATGCCACATGATGACTTGCTCTCTCCTGGCTGCACTGATAAGGGAAGGAATCTAGCCACTTGGCTGAGGTGCTTTGAGCCTCTTTATGAGGGCCAGAAACTTACCTGCCTTGTACTGAAAGGGCAAAGTCAGGCTCTGAAGGGAACAGGCTGAATCTAGCCCATTCATCTGAGGAAGTCTCCAAAGCCTACTTGTGTTCCTAGTTGTCTCTTAGGACCTGATACTCAGAAAAAACATCATACCATGCAAACAATACATCTGAGCAATTCCATGTGGTCTGCCCACAGAACGTGCCTAAAAGTCCCTCGAGAACTGCATGAGGAAAAGCACACACACCGTTTAGCAGATACATTACTATGTACGAATGTATTTCAATCCTTTCCCAATAAGGCCTTTTGAATTTGTTAAAAAGTTCTTGCAGAGAAAATGAAAGGAGCCCCTGGCATCAGGAGTCCTTGGAGAGTGAGCTATGTACTGGCGAAAGGCTCTGCTGATCACAGTTGGAAGGACAGCCTGACTTTATCAGGAGGATCAAGGAGAGGAAGAGATGGAATATGGGAAAGGTTGGAGGAAGATAAAAAGGAGGAATTTATCCTTCAAGGTCAACTAATCGGAGAGAAGTTTCTACATTGAGGTGGCTGGAAACAGTATTACTCCGAGCCAAAATTTTAACCTTTGGAACCTTCTGCATTCCTCCTGTAAGGCTTTTTACATTGCCATAGAAAAGAAGGGTCTATTTTGGTAATGAATCATTCTGGGACAGGCTTTTCTCTCCATAAGTTTGCATAAATCTACAGAGGGCGTAGAGTAACACCACTGCATGTTGGTGTGAGATCAGAGGCAATCTCAGTATCTCTCACCTCATCTGACAGACTCTTTGACCCATTCCACTCTTTTTCACTCTGTCAGCGTTCCAAGGTCAAAGACCATGCCCAAATCTAAAGCAGATTGTAGCTCAGATGCTGTATTTTAAAGACATAGGCTCCCTTTTTTTAATAATGCATAATTCAAAATACACTTTCCTTTGTGTTAACCTTAGTGCCACGTCCAAATGATCTTGACTTGGGCTAGGGGACACGCATGTTTCCGTGAGGAGGGATCCCATTTCTTTCACATCAGTTTCCGTGGCATCATCATCATCATCATCATCATCATCATCTGTGTATTTCTGCCCTTGACCACATCCTCTGAAAAGCTGGCAGATGTAAAACCTGAGCTACCCAGGGGCCTCCATACATCCCATAGCAGTAGGTATCTGAAATGTTTCAGATCATCTCTAATTTCTCTGTGGATCATATGTCTCCTTCAGAAAAAGGGTGGGGAGCAGATGCACAAAACAGAGAGACTATGATAATCATACTTCTCTTTCACAGAAGGGAAGGGTGCATGTGTGTATAGGATCAGGGAGGGAGAAAGAGATTGCATGCAGAAGAACAGCAGAAATTTAAAACACAGGTCAGATTGGATATGTTAACTGTGTGCAAAAGTTTCCTAGTGAGACTATTCCCTCTTGGATGATTTAACAAATGTAAGCTGGATCAAGTCTACATTATGCAAAAAAGATGTGTTAGGTTTCTTCTCTAGCTATGCACAAGTGGCTGGGAAAAGCTGGATATAGTCCCATCCTATAAACTGGAATCAGAAATAAATGGAAGAATTTATAAATTGAAGGTGCAATTCTTCAGCTACATTGGTTTAAAGATGGTGAAATGAATGACTAAAGCATTCACTCTCAGTGTTTTATGAAGCAGATCTAATGTGCAGGTTTTGTGACCTGCAGTGACTTTAACTTCTCAGTAAATCAAAAAGCTTAACAAATATTAAGATGGCAAAGATTACCTGTGTGTGCCAGATTTTATCTTTTATCCCTTATCATTTAGGAAATGAAAAGCTTGAGTCGGAAATCAGACAGGCAGTCACGTGACTCGGGCGGTCTGGCAGCCCCATAAGACAAGAACCTGCAGGAGACACAGAAACTACACATTCACTGATTAGTTTTCAGTCCTTAAGAAATGGCTCTTTTTATTGTTGTTATTATTATTTGCAACCAATGAGCTTTAGAATCAGAGCAATTCCCTTCTAAATTCCACTGCCATGAAAATTCATTATCGGAAGGAAGGTTGAGGAAGCAGCTGGGTGTAAATCCCAGCTTGTGGCCAGGCTCCACGGGCAGCTCCACACACACGTGAGCTTCAGAGGTGTTGAGATTTTGGTCAGGGCACGCCAATACCCATCTGAAAACACAGAGGACAAAGAATTCTCCTTTTCCAGTCTTGGTCTGGAAAGGAGACTGGCTGCTAGATGGGAACTTGGCTTAGCCATAGGCTAAGGTTCAAGGGCACGTGGGGGGAGCAGCGATGGTTCAAGCAGAGCATGTCCTCAGTATAGCCCAGGCCAGTAAGACTGTCTTGCAACTCTTTCTGGAGAGCTTGGCAGATATCTGCCCCAGCAGAGGTGCTGGCTTTTCATGTCTGTAGCCCTCCAAATATTCCAGAGAGCTTCAGGATGAAGCAAAAATTTATATTCTACCCCAGTTCCTAAATTTTTCCAAACTAAGGGCTGAAAAAGTCAGCATGAGATTAGTATCTAGTGCCTAACTCAGACTTTTTCGACACATTTTTGAAACATTTGGTGATTTGTCAAATTAACATCAGGTCTACTGGCAGGATACTGAGGTGGAATGGATAAGGCCAGCTTCAAGGCCACAGAATAATGTAAAACCCAAACCACAACAGGAATCTGAGCCTTTCCAAGGTCCAGACAAAAATCCAAACAAAATAACCTCACTAGCTTGTCACACACACGCATCCAATTTTCCTTCCTTTTCCATATGGAAATGTAAGATAATCCCAAAGGTTATACAACCTTCATAAGAAAATCAGACCCGTAACAACCACATCAACTATGGGTGATGCTGCAGGCTCTAGGGCTGCATGAGTTGTCTGCTCCAAGAAGGCCTCACCCTCTTCCCACCCCTGCAGCCATTGTCCCAACTACCAAAGCATTTACAGTCATCCATTTCTTTTCCATGTCACAGCTGTAAATAAACAAATGTTGAATATGTGTGGAAGTGCAAGGAGAAAAAGTATAGAAAGAAAATTTTCATAAAATTGAGGTTTCATTTTTTCTTCAGAATGTGGTACCTCAATTAAAAAATTACATCAGTTTTCTTCTATGCTGAAGCAACACTAAAGCTGTTTAATAGCAGGGAGATGTTGATTTAAAGCACAGAAACTAACAACCCATTTCTCCTTACAGCTGATAAAAGAAAACCGTAAGAGAGATCAGAAAAACATTCAGTGTTGCAAGATAGAACTGGGTTTACACTGTGATTTCCTATGTAACTGTCCCTCTGTCAGGGCCTGACAAGGCCCATCAGCCAGAAGCTGACAAAGTCATAGTAGAGCATAGCCATCACTTCTCCTTGATGCACAGTGGTCAAAAAAGAGAAATAACACCAAGCAATCCTGCAGCTGGGGTCAAGTATCTTCATTCCAAAAGTGTTCGAGCAGTTCATCACCAAGCAATATTTGGTGCAAACTGTAATGCAAGAATAATACTACATCCAAAATAAATTACCAAGCCATCTGCAGATAGATCAACAGAAAAGCTTATATATTAACTGAAAAAGGCCAGCAATTAACAACAACAAAATAGTTCAAGTAGGAAGAGAATCAGATTTCAAAGAAAGAAACTGTGAGGCTGTATGTTAAGTAAATGGTTTTGCTGTGGGTCAAAATATGTATTTGTCCTCCTTTCCAACAGACGAATGCTAAAGCTGCAGTGGAAACTCAGCATTAGGGACTAACATTTGACCTGAAAGTCAGGCCACCTCCTGTGGAAAAGATAGAAATTCAAGTCACTGGGACAGTGTACAGACATGCATTATAAAATCCTTTCATATTGTATTAGATAATGTATTAGATAATAAATAAATTTGATATAATTAATTTATAATTAAATATTTATGAAATCTTTGCACCTGCCTTCTATTTTTAAACGTACAGGTTTAACACTAAAGGAAGTTGTGAGCTAGTGTCCCTGTATTGCACTGTGAACAGAACAAACTCTGTCAACAACAGGCAAAGGGCTAAAAGGTAACTGTACAATCTGCTCTGAGCAAGGGGTGCTGTGTAGCTCTTTTCTGCCAAAAGCAGATTGCGACTCAGCAAGTCAGTCTTTCACCCTGATCTCCCTGACTTTGGGAAGTTATTTCACTGCTTCTCGCAGCGTGCAGTCACCATTGACACATGCCCAGCCAAACATCTCTGGCCAACAAATGGTGTAGGGGGATGAGGGCAGCTCACTTTCTGTGTCCTGCTCCCTTCTGCCTCACTCCTACCTTGATTGCTCTGAAGTAAACCCTTGCTCTTCACATCAATAACACGGCATCTGCACCAAAATGAATCTGACCAAAGGAATTAACTGACATCTGTCTTACTTCACTTTACCAGTCCTGGACTCCAAAGCAAAGGTTAGCTGATAGCTAAAGGTTAAAAAAAAAACCACAAACCAAAAAACCCACCACACAACAACAAAATCAACCCTACAGCGCACAATCTCACCACCACTGCCTGCCCATCTTGGTCCGAGGCCTGAAATTACATGGAAAGAGAGACTTGCTATTGAGACACCAGTGCTGGTCTGTGAACACACCAAGATGGAGAGAAATCCTCTGTTTTGCCAGGGGGTGGGACAGTATTTTTTAAAAAAGAAAAACTGCTTGTGTTAGTACACACACCTGAGCCCTTTGTTTCACAACCTTTGTTTAAATTCATCTGTGAAAGGACACTGCCATATTGCTCTCTGCTCCTACCCATTACCAGGATCGTTTTTAAATGGTGTTTGCTCAGCATCTCCTGACCTTGCAGAAGTTCATGAGTGAAGAATTACTGATCAGAATCAGACATTATGGCACAAGAGCAGAGAACCCTCAGAAACAGACAAAAAGAAGAAACTATGTTATAGATAAAAGTACTTATCTGTGCTATATATCAGATACTTCTATGTGGCCAAGTCTGAGTAAAGAGCATGGCAAGTCCATGAAGACTTTTGCACAAACTACATGCAGTGGTGTTGCATTCTTGTTAGCTGCAGGTTGAATCACTTTAATTATGAAAGTTCTGTTATTAAACGGGTTTTAATAACTAAATACATTGCTATTTCTTCAGCTCTTACTATTATTTAATTTACCTATTCATTTTTCTGTTCTTTGAGTTCTTAATAAAAGGAATAGTTGGCATCCTCTATGTCTGCTCCCTTTTGTATTCTTGCCAGTAGAATAACCTCACAGTATTTTGCAGAAATGCTGTTTGGGTCATTAGAAGTAGAAAATGTCAAGTACCTTTTATATGCAGTTCTATTTTTTTTTTTTTAATCTCCATTGTTTCTAATATCCCCTGAGAACTTTGAAAGTAACATTATTTCCTTAACAAGTTTGGCCTTTCTTCCTTCTACTTAGCAAATCATTTTCTTGGGGCCTTAATAGTTGCTGTTATAGAATACAAGTAACTGCCACAAAATACTGCTACTCGTATACGTCTGAGCTAGAAAAAGAATCTAGACATTAAAAAATGTAAATCTTGTTTTCTTCCTAATTTGTTGACAGTGTACAAAGAGGAAAAACAGAGAGCAGTTTCCTAGATCCTGAGGTTTTTTTCTGTCTCAGTTCTGCTACACTTAAGCAGTCCCTGAATAGCTTGGTTCTCCAGCTATAAAACAGGTCTGTGATGATAATCCTGTCCCGCCTTGTTGCTATTTAAAATAAGAGGAACAATAGCATTTATTATTAAACCTTATGGAAACCTCTTCTAATTCTGAGAAAGGAGGATCCCAGCAGATAAACTCATGCATGGGAGCCCAATGTTCAAGATCGAAATTTGGGACTACTACAGAGGAATAACTAAAGTGGATCATGTGGATCAACTTAAGTGGACTCCTAGCTTTCATTTTCTAGGTTGCAAAGATCAGTGCTTTTGCTTCATTTTCTCCAGCAGTTTTTTTGTTGTTGCTATTTTCTCCTTTTCTAGAACATAAAGATTTTCACTTGGAAATACCTTTGTTGTTACCAAATGTCTTTACTTGTTCAGTCACAGGGATTACATTCCTTGGAGTGGAACAAGAGACATTCAAGTCCTTAATCAAAGTGCCTTAGTACACAACCTGTGGAGTTTAAAAAACTTTCCATAGGGTTATGTGGGCTTGAACTCTACTCATTATGCCCACAGGATAACATAAAGCTCTATCACAGAGACGTGGCTTCCAGCATACCCGCCTTGCCCTCCCCTGTAGACCTATTTGCAGAGAATTTTGAGGACTTGAATCTCCTTGTTTTTTTTTTTTTTTTTTTTTTTTTGTCTTCTAGACTACCAAAGAGAAACTGTTTCTGTGCAATGTGAGTGGCAAAATAGACAGAGGTAGTTAAACATAGAAATTTCTTTGAGAAAGCTCACATGCATACGTGCACTTCTGGACAATACTTTGTTAGCAAACAAAATATTTAAATAAATATAAATAAATATTACATATTTAAGAGCCACAGAGTGTGGAAGGTCTCAGCTCTTCCTCCTATGAAGGCTGTGCCAGGGGGAAGGGCAGAAGGAGACTGAGCTGAAGTCTTTATGGGAGGGAACACATGTAATTGAATATCAGTAGCATGCACACAAACTGTCCAGGACACTACTTGCACAGGCAGAGGCACAAGAAAGAACAGAACACCCTGCTCACATTTCACAGACCTTTATTAGTTTGCTTCAAATGCTGCTTTCTAAAGAAAGGACACGAGATAAGTAACTCATCTGACAGGCCAAAGGAGTCACAATGGCTACTTAATTATGAAACTCTTCTAGGCACTTATATATTAATTCATGGTCTAATGTGGTGTCAAGCTGAGGCGAATAAAGGTTAACATATTCTATTAGTCCCAATTGTCACAAGAATTTCATCGAACAATATGGTTCATTAAATGCTGAATCTAATAATTATGTTCACCATAATAGAAATTATTCATATGAACATGATCTGAATAGTTGTGATTTATTAATTTAGACATAAATTTAATTAGCAATTGATTTCAACTGAGTCTCACTCTGAACAATAAGTTGTGTTGTAAGCCACGTACTGGAAGCAATATCCAAAATGGAATACAGAACTCTGAGGCAGGATGCTTGTTGGCATCCTTGATTCCTGTCCCTGCCTCCCACCATGAAAGAAAAGAACACCTGTCCAGCACAGAATTCCATTTCTGACCCCCCCAAAAAAGATAGGAAGACCTTTCTCCCACCAAATTTCGACAGTTAAATATCTCTTTTAGAAAGCATTGATGAGTACAAGTTAAATGGGCTCCCCCAGGACAGAGAGC
Organism: Florisuga fusca; assembly: GCA_038090715.1. Classification (NCBI taxonomy): domain Eukaryota; kingdom Metazoa; phylum Chordata; class Aves; order Apodiformes; family Trochilidae; genus Florisuga; species Florisuga fusca. The sequence continues at coordinate 9,534,000 of JAAWXA010000022.1, forward strand.
AGCGTGGAATAGCTCAGCCACCATGAACAGGAAGCGCGGTAAGAAGTCCATGATGAGGAGCTGCAGTAAAACACATCACAAGGTAACAAGATGCTAGCTCTCAGCCACAAAATGCCAGCACCAAACTCACCCTCCTGAGGTTCCCCTCCACTGTATCCCTGCAGTTGCCCAGTGGCACATCCTGTGCCCCACAGCCATGCCCATGCTTCCCTACAGAGCTGTACTGCTCCAGGAGCACCCTACACAGCACCACCTTTTGCTTTTACAAGGCAAGGGCCACTTAAATTCTTTGTGATTCTGTTTTCCCTCTCCATGAAACGGGGATAAAACTGCAGTCTTGGCAGAGATCTGAGACCCTTAATTCAGTAATGTCTATAAACCCCTCTGAGGTTCTTATTCGGAAGGCACTGTAAAAATGCAAAGTATTATCACTGATTCAAACTGACCTTCCCCTTGAAATATCACCATTTGAGCTATAATTCCAAATCCTGACTCTAACCAAGTGCTACGCTGTGGGATTAACCACATTAATGCTTAAAGCTGTTGCTCTTTTCTCCCCCCCCCCAAGTGTTCACAAGCTAATGCTTGTAGGGGTCTAATCTTTGACAATTCCTTAATGATACAGATTTTTCAGATGAAAATCACTGAAACATTTTCCTGACTCCTAGCAGATTTTAGTCTCATTGCAGGTACAATGTTGGAATGTTATTTAATTATAAATATAAACATTTCTGGATAGTCCTTCCTAACTTGAGTGTATCTATCTGTTGTCTGCACAGAAACTGTAAATCATTGTATTAAGAGTGATTACACACCCACTGACACAGAAAATTCATGATCGGGTTGTGAGACATAAGAGGTTTACCAGATTGAATGTGGCATGGCCAGATATTCTGCAGAATTTATTATTTCTAATCAACCTTCCTCCCCTAAACCAAGATCCCTTAACTATAGGACTCTCGCTATATTTAAGAAGGACATTTCAAACAGATGTAATTTTAAAACACACTTACAGAGCCCCACACAGGAATGTCGTGGCCACATTTTCAGACACAAGGCTTCAGGTAGATAGTTGGGTTTTCATTGCTAGGACAAATCTGACTTCAGTGGTACATGGCTCGGATAGAGTTTGAGTGCATTTTGGTTGTTTTACACTAGCAAAATACTCCAAATCACAGGATGAAAAGCAAAGGTCGTGTCAAACCTATTTTTTCAATGTGTTAATCTGCCACAGGGCTCTGCCCAGACAGTGCTCCCACCACTGTCATTCAGGATGTCTCCAGAGAGGGGCCTCACCCCTGCAATGCCAGGCTGCTGTGATTTCCTTAGGTGCCCAGAAGTCAGTCCTGGGGAGTCACTCTTAGTATTATTGCTACTACTACTAAAAATGATAATTATTATTATTGTTGTTGTTGTTGTTTTGTTGTTGATGTTAGTGTTATTTTTATTGCTGTTGCTGTTATTTACAGTCTTGAATCTTGTTAAACTGTGAATCTTGATGAATAAGGAGACTAGACACCTGTGGTAAAGCACATAATGCTAATTTTAACAATGACAAATGTAGCCAAGGCAGGAGGTGCTCCCCAGCCCTGTCCTTACAGGAACCAGCATGCCATGACAGCAATGTAATTGTTAAAAGTAGGAATACCAGTGCCATTATTTCAATTCTGGTATAGAGAAGGTCACTCCTGGGGAGGGGACAGTTCTAGCCAACCATGCTCCCTCCTTGGGATTGACAGATGTGTAGAGGGTAGGTCTATGTTCATCCCTACATACTGGTGAACTCGTGTGAGATGCTGTTCTGGTCACCAGACTGCTTGGCTTCTGTGAGTGATCAATGAAAGACACTTCCTAAGGGTCCTTGGGGACCCAGGAGTGCACAGCAGCACTGCCATGTGCAGCTCACTGCAAAGCCATCCCACCTGACATGGGATTCAACAGTTAGGGAAAAAAAAAAGGCAAATTGGCCACTGCACCACAAGTGTTAAAGTAATCTCTTCAGCGCACGGAATTGTGCTCTGGGGCACACTGCCAGGGTGCTCCACAAATATCTCATGAAGCAGAATTAACTGAACAGAAATAACTGTAAGAGTCTCTGTGTTTCACTCACCTAGTCAGTTCACGCAGTTTATAGTGCCCAGAAATGTGGCATTTCAAGGAATAGCCAAAGGACAAAGGCATCTACATATTTTGTCCCAGAATCCAGCACCACAAAAGTCTGACAAAGGGACAGACAGAGGATGAGTGAGATTAACAGGCCAAGTAGGTCAGGACCACTGTGATTCTCAGGCCAGTACAACACAGCACATTGAGAATGCTTCCAGGAAGCATAAACAGGAATGGATGTTTGAGACAATGAATGCCCTAATTGGATGCCCATTCTCACCGCTTCCCTCAATTAAGGAGAATCATGGATAATTCTGCCAAGATATTGATGGACAATGTAAGCATTGGCTTGAAAAATTATGCAATTTAATGAACCAAACCCTACCCAGTTGTGAATTACAAGTGATCCAAAAATAAACCCAGCTAAAACAGTCCAGTGATGGTTAAGTCAAAAAGTTACAAAATTATTAAACTCTGATTCTTAATAATTTCTCATCAGAAACCCAATAACTCAAAGCTTTTGATTTCATGTGTTGACTTCACCAAGTTTTCTCAAACCTTGGAAGACTGTTTATGTTCCAGAAGACAGAATAGGCAGATACTGTACCACTTTATATTAAGCAAAAGGAAGTCTGGCATTTGTTCATATCAGAGAGAAGTAATTCTGCTGACAGTCTCACGAAATGGTTTACAACACAAATAGTGAGCCAACTGTAATCACACCTCAGCCCTGAAGCTAGAGGTAACTAATACAGCTTCTGGACAGACCAATCTACAGTAGTAGGCTAGTACACACAGTTCATGAAACAATGGCTGAAGGCCTCATGGAAGAACAGTGTGAGAGAAACATGGAAATGACACATGCTGCAGATGTTTTAGTTTCTTCATCAATCAACTTGGTGTCCTGCTGTGCCATTACAATGCAAGTGAGAGCTTGATGGCCACTTGTGTTTTATCAGTGCTTCTGAGGCCAGATTTATTCACTGTTGCTCTAGAGCTCAATCTTCCACAGCTGCACTGGAACAGTTCTAGGAGGGTCCTGCACTTTTAGAGACACACAAAACGTTATCCTTACAGGGAGGAGGCTCCAGAAACTCCTCTGCCCTTTGAGGGACATCATTACAAAATCAGCCTGGCCTTCAGCATTGCCTACAAATGCTATCTTCCTCTTGCAACAGGAAGTCTACAAGGACAACATGAGCACAGTGCCAGGGTTCAGTACAACAGTTTTCTTTAGTGTCAAGATAAAGCTCAGGAGAAAGTAAACAGAGGCCACATGTCTAGTGAAAGAACTTCAGTGTGTTATAGTTAGCTATGCCACCTGTATGATGCTCTGGCTATTGGCAGAATTAGGCATGCATTCAGAGGTGTTCTTCCACTGGCATTACTCAGTATTTTACATTCTAAGAACAAATTAAAAGGGAAAAACCCTTTAAAGTACAAATGCTCGTGTTGAGAGGAACTCAGACATGTGGGTGAGAGGGAGGAGAAATTAGAGAGCTTTCAGAGTCAAAAGTGACAGCATACTCTTACTCAAAAAACTGCTACTCTGATTTCATCTTACCAGGCAGTATTTTGCAGCTCCCAGTGCAGAGTGGTTTTATGCTAGTTGAGAGCAGTCAAACCCCTTGCTTCATAAAAGAGATGGGAAGATTGGCTCAGCAGCACCATTTAAACTTGCCCTCAAATGTTTGCAGATAGACCTTGAAAAAAAGGACGTATAAACACATGACCTTGTATAATAGTTCCATTAATCTGGTTTCTCTGCAGAAAAACACAGGCTCACACAGATTTAACAGCATTATATTAAAAACATTTTTACAAAGGTTCAGTCTGTCACAGCCTTTCACTTTTGAAACTTGGTGCATAGCACATCACCATGAGGTCAAAACAGCAAGAAGCAGAACAGAGGGTTTGAGTTTTTCAACAGTAACACATTAACACCTGGTACTCTCACTTGCACTGTGCTTTGTCTGATGTCCGCACCGGAACACTAAAAAAATACTGGAATTTCATGACTGCCCTGGTTCCTGGGAAACCTGACAAATCAGCAATGGTAAGATTGCAGACTGCTGACAGAAGCAATGAGAGATGTATTTTTACTGAGTACACCAGGGTGATCAAACTCACACAGTTAGAAGAACTGACCAGAAATGGGAATGAAGGACACAGTCAGTGACCTAGGGAGCACTTGGTTAAGCAAGAACATCCAGAGAGCTCCAATTAACAAGCAGACTGAAAGGGAGAATGCATGAGAAAGTCTTCAAGGTGGGGCATCAGTTCAGTGCACCAGCAGGCCTGTCCAGGAGCACAGCAGTCACAACAAATCAGAAAAGACAAAGCTGGAGGACACCCCAGGAACCACAGCTCAGGCAGCTGGTACAAGGTCTAGGTCCATCTTAGCCCTGGGTGATAGAAAGGAGGAGATGCTGCATGGAGAGAGCCAGTGCTGCAGCAGGCAAGGGCTGCATCGTCTGCAGACAAAGAACAGGACAAAACAAGATGAACTGTTTTGTAAAAGATGCCATGAGGTATCAAGAAAAAAATAATAGGCTTGTACCTTCGCTGACATTTGCCTTGGTACAGGCATAGTCTTTTGAAATGAAGAGCTATATTATTAATGTTTGAACTTTCCTAATATGAAAGGCTGGAAATATATGTTATTGTTATTATTGAAATATATGGTATAGCTACACAGTTATAGAGCTGAACACAATTAAGCATTTTAAATAATTTTTTAAAATGTGTCTATGGGGCGGTATGATTTAAAAACCTGAAAGAAATCAGAAACTAAACCACTTCTGGCAGTCATTTCACTCTTAGTTCCCTCTGCTTGCCAGCACACTCAGGTGTTCATGAATTGGGAGGAGTGAAGTGTTGCAGATTTGGCTAAAACATTTCTTTCTGTACACAGTGCATTCAGGTAGCCTACTAACTTTCCATACCCCATTGCTCATAATGCATAAAGGTCTCCAAAAATAGATTATGTAATTGCTGTCCCAGACTGGATGATTTCCAACCCTACGAGACCAAATTCTGTCAATTCCTTAAGCCCATGTCTAAACTAAATACATGAATAGCCCCTTGAGCCAAAGACTCATTTATTAGACAAATTACTAATAGGATATAAGATGTGTGCAGAGACTCTAGAGAGCTTTTAAGATGGCTATGCAATGATATCTGAAGAAAATGTTAATGCAAAATTACAGATGTACATCAAAATATATCAATTTATTAATGTAAGGTTTTTGCAAGGAACAATGTGCAAGTATTTGTCCATGCACATACATGAAGTCAACATTGTGACTGTTCAGAGACAAAAAAAAAAAAGAAAAATACTCTGGTATATATTTCCAGAAAATAAAAATTATTACAGATAACAAAGGATATATTCACATTTTTAATTCAAATGAATAATCTCTCTTCTTTCTTTGCCTAGCTCTCATGCTGAGTATCCTTATCGTATGATCACAGAAATCTTTTTGCTACCCATCATTGCTTTAAAATTGCTAGATTTGGGGGGGTTTTTAATTGTTGTTTTGGTTTTTTTTAAGCTGCTTACAAATTTTACAAGGCTGCATGCACTGAGCAGGGCTCCATTTTCACACAGTGTCTTTTCCATAAAAACTGCTCACTTATTTTAAGTATAGCTACAAGCCAAGAGAAAATCATTACAAAGAACACTATCATTAGTTTAGTGCAATCAGGACAATGTTTATATGAGTTTATACTACAGTGTAGCTCATATTTGAATAACATATGCACATTGTCCTCAGACAAGGGAAAAAAAAGTCCAACCAACCGTGTAAGCCAAGTCACAAAATTTAATTAGGAAGATAAGACTTGGGGTTTTGGTTTTGGTTTTTTTTTTTTAGGTAACGGAAAAAGATAATTTTAGGCAGAGAATTAGCATCTTCTAATAATCTTAGACAAAAATGATTTTGTTTTGCTTTGGAAATTAGCTCATGATTAAAGTATCACTCTAGTTGAGCTTCATTGTCTTGCTCTGCCTATTTTCTGAATGTAGCCCTGACCTGAATACTCTTGTAGCTCAAGTACAAGATTTGAGAGCCCAAGAGGAACAATTATTACAAAGTGAAGTACTTACAGTTTTACTGCAAAATCAATGAACTTTCAAGTGATTTTTATCATACCTTGCAGCTGTTCTGTTTGCTTTGAGTGATGTTTATTACATCAAGAACTGTAATACTTTTAAAGGATGCTTTCTGTAGAAACTTCCTCCACCTTTATTTTCTTGCATGACCCAGTGCTGTAAATGCTGACTTCCAAGAATTTTTTTGTCTTGTGATTTCCCCATGCCTCAGAAATTATCTTTGTCAGCACTTAGGCCAGTGACTTTGCTCAGTCCCTGAACTGTTCTTCCTCATGGTTCCTTAAATGAGGAAAAGATCCAAGATCCCAATTTAAGCCACAGTTTTGCAGCAGTTCAGTTAAATGTCACCATTCAAGGCAACCTTTCCAACACTTTTACTGCGGAAAGGACCCCACAAAATCTAGCTATCAAGGAGCTCAGACTGTCTCCTGTCTGTCTGAGGAGCCATACAGTGAGGATGAAGATGGCACTTGTGCCATGAGAACTGATGCATAAGGTCATCTCTGGATAACAGAGGTAAATATTCCACTGACTTCAGTGGCATAGGTTAGAAGGGCAGGTTGTTCTACTCTCAGCCATATCTGTTTCTAAATCCATCCTCTACTGGCTACAGTAGTTGGCTACAAAGCCATCTCCTTCCCCAAATGGGACTGCAAAAGTCAGGACACTTTTGGATACCTTTTCCCACCTTGACCCTTGCAGCCAAAGATACATGCTTCAGGCAGTATTTACCAGATATCTGCTGCTCCTTCCCAACTGCTATGGATTCTGCTGAATATTAACAACTTAATCCAACATATCTTCCTCCCTGGGCAGAGCTCCATTAGCAGTCTCTTGGACCCCAATGTGGTTGATATAATTATTGTGGTACTCTACAGTATTACAGACTTACTACAATGGTTGGCCTCTTACCTCAGATAATTTACAATCCAGGTTACAACCAGATGCAACAAAGACAATGCAAACATGAGGAAATGAGAAAGACAAGAGAGAATGAGGTGATATAAGTCACAAAATCAAAATAAAAAAAATATATATATAAAGAACTGGCATAGTTTTGTAGGCACTGTAGCAGAAGAGAGTTTATTCATGGTGCTACACCCAGCAGCACTGTATAATAAAATTATATTTCATACATTTACCAGTACATAAAATTAATGCAGCTGTGCAAGTCCTATTATACTTCCATATGTAATTCATATCTCTCCTATCTTTTTTCTGCTTAAATCAATAGAAACTTAATTTTACTTAAATGATTACTGGTCACCAGTAAAACCTTTGCATCCTTTTTTTTTTTTTAAACCTGTATTATTTGTTTTATCAGAGCTCATACAAAGATGTACTCATACTGTTCCAAAGTTCAAGTTACTGACTGTCGTGGACACTTTTAAATCACATTCCCTGACCTTCTAGACAACATCCTCAGATGCTTCTGACTGAAACACAGATTATGAAAGCTTTACAATGCACCATTCCCCTGCTCAACTCAGTAAAACAGGAGTAAATGAGTAGTGTTGTTACTCTCTGCTCCCTGAGCAGGTACGTATCTTGGTTATGGCAAATAAAGTAAAAACACATCAAACCAAAGTGAATGCCATCACATCTAATACATGGTAAATTAATCATGCATCTGAGCACAAGAAGAAGAACAGAGGCTTTGCATACAACAAGCATAAAACCCCCTGTAGGTCACACAAATATTTGAAAGATGAAGCTCAACGAAAATACTGCTTTAAGGGCATGTATTTGCAGTTATACCATTACAGGAACATTCAATTAATGGATCAGAGCCTGGAGCACCTGAACTATCTATTGTTTGTCTTCTGACCAAGCAGGATGACAATTATTTCCTTAAACACATTCCCTAGGACTGTCTAATTGGCCTTAATTTAAATTTTCCTGGCTATAGACTTAAAATCACAGTTTCCAGCCTTTGTCTTGTTCCATGTAGTATTTCATCTTTTCACTTTTTTTTTCTCTTTTTAAAAAATGGTGTTAATTAAATTTATCAACTGAAAAAACTTAAACAAGAATATAAAACATTTATGTGGGGTTATATCTACAGTACATGTGATTTAAAGTGGGAAACAAAGACATTCAAATCCTTGGAACGCAGGTCACACCTTTCCAAATACAAAAAAAAAGTCACATATGCACCTGTTACAAATTATACTGCTGCATAGGTACTCCTAAAAAATACTTATCTTGATACAAATAAAAATGTTTATGTGGATTTTGTTGAAAATTTCATCAGGAAAAAAAAGTCACAATCAAAATGTATTTGGAATATCTACATTTAGGAATTGCTTAATCTCAGGACTATATTTTGGATTTTTTTATGTTACCTTATTCTGTTGCTATTTTCTCCAACAAGTCAACATTAATAGTGTATTAAACATACAAAGGGAGAATTATATTTAAGGGGTTTTGTACTTCACTGAAAAAAAGATTGAGACAGTTGCTACTTAAAGCTCGTGGAACAGAATCTTTATCTCCCCAGTTTGTCTGCTTTAAAACTGTTTGGCACTATAAGAAGAAAGAGAAAATTTCATAATTGTCATAAGAGGGAATTTAAAATTTAAAGATATATATAAAAGAAGAACTTTTGCTTCTGACAATGATTCTAAAAGAATATATGTAGATTGTGCAAATTAGACTTGATAAAATACATAGATTTTTAGCAGTAGCCAAGAACTGGTGTTATCACCTATTTTTCATCTCTTCCATGCTGTCTGAATCCCTGTGAACTCCTGTTTTGAAATCAAAAATCATGAGTAAACTGGAGCACATCTTACAGCCTAACATGCGATATTTCCCAGTGACAGAGGAGCTTCTTCAGCCCTTAAGTTGTTTAAAGAGTTATTTATCCTTCTTGATAAAAATGTGCCTTAGATCTAGTCAAGTTTCATCTTCCAGCCCTGGACTATTTTATAACTTCTTGCTCACATTACTGTTTGTATTTTTTTTTCCCTCCAGAGATATTTTTATCACTGTTTAACCTTCTCTTTGATGAACAAAATGTATTAAGATCTTTGACTCCCACATTCCAAATGAGGTTTCTATTCAGGTAATTCTTTCTGTCACTCTGCCCTGCACTCCGGCCTTTTTAACTCCTTGTGAAGCTGTGGCCCCCGGGGTGGACACAGCAGCAGCTGCTGTCCCTTAAAGCCCTTCCCTCACTCCAGCTCCAGGGATTTATTCTTCTGGCTACATTCAGCTATTTGCCCACGGATAATCCAGAATTTTTTTGTCAGGGTTTCAGCAGATTCTCAGTGTCACATAAGATGATTTTGGCAGCTCGAGGAGCCAGGTAAAAGAAACAGAAGGGAAGGTGGAAAGAAAGGCAAGTCAGTGCACTTGGTTGGTTTCCACTGCTGTCCTGAGCTCAGATGTGCACAGGTACATCTTATAACTGGCTTTCTGCAGCTTTTGGGATTATTTCAATTGTATCACTAATGTTTCAGTGGAAGGAGCCACAGCAGACCTGTAAGCACCAAAATGTGAGCATATGCAGCAACTCCTCTGGTAGGCCCCCATCTCAGTTGTTCCCTGTAACCAATTTTAGACAGAGGGTATAAAAACACAGGATTAAAATCTGCAGGCAAATGTTCACTATACATAGTGTACAGCTCTAGTAATGAGAGCACTAAGTTTGGGAAAACCTGTTATCTGGCACAGATTCTAGAGCAAAGTGCTTATTTGAGCTAGTTGCAGCACAAAAGCCTTAAAGAACATTAAGGAGGAAAATGACAATGAAAACAGTTCCCTCTGCAGTATACCTGCTCTCAGCTGAGCTAATACCCTCTGTGATTTTGAAAAGCATTAGTAAAAAATAATAATAATAAAATATAATCCAACAACAAGTAAAGAGGCCACAGGGTATGGGCCAGAAATTTGTACTAAAACAGCATTAGCAGTGGCTGTAAATGTCTGTACAGAAGCTTTCAGAAAACAGAAAAGTAGTCAAGATGCTTAAATTTTTTAATGGATTGTTTTTCTTGTCTAAGAAATAACTTTCAGGGATGAAAGCAAGCCCTGCAAAAGCTGGTGTCACAGGTCTTGCTGGCAGACTGCTCTGTGTGCTATCCCCACAGACTCCCTTGTTAGTTTGTGTGTAAATGCAGAACTGAACCAAAGCCTTTGTGCCGTGCCAGGGGATGCTGCAACACAGTCTTCTGAAGTTTTAAAAATCTGTGCCCCTTCCAAAACATTTGCGTGTATTAAAGAATCAGTGAATCTTTTTTATTTAAATGTACTTGTACAGATCAATGTTTGTGTAATTCATAAACTTTCAAGTATATTGAATTAGGGTTCTTAAATCATTGCACTGCCTTAATAAGCTTCTATACTTGAATCTGAAGTAATGTATTTGATTACATTTCTATTTAGATTATAAATTCTCAGGTTTTACATGGTATCTATTAAAAAAAACCATAACTTGTAGATCTGAATTACTTTGGGTCCCAAGGACAAATTATAAAGGAGTGGGATCTTCCCTACCCTGTGTAGAATCTGGTGTTGGGCTATGATGGACTGTGTTTGAAACATTAAGGCAGACTCTAGGTAAGTATTAAATTGCTGTATGTATTGCCTCAGAAGCAGGTTAGAAATTTTCACCTGGTTCACTGACATTTACAACTCCCCCAAAGGACAACAATTCTGAAAGCACAAAGTTTAGCACTGTTATAAAAGCACATCTTAAAAATCCAAGCCCCGGTGCTTAAAAAAGGTGGCAGCTTGACAGACCTGGAGACTGACAGCAGCAGTGTCAGCCTTCCTCACACTTCTCTGCCAAAGCACCTCAACCTTGACCTGAGGAAAAAACCACGAAGGAGTTGAGTAGGATTTCATGCCCATTCACTCTGGCATCTCTGCTGAGATTGCCAACAAGGGGGCCAATTAGTGCCTGCTTTGGAGGATGAGGTTTTTTTCACCGTGTGGAAACGACACCTGTCCACTGAAACTGGGCAGAGACCCCCCAATTCCCTGGGTGCCAGGGACTGCACAGGTTACTGCTCCTGGTTACTCCCCTTGCACCAGGCATGCAACAACTCTGAGTTGTCATCCAGGTGGGACCGTTTTTCTTTCCCAACAAGTAGTCCTCTCTGATTTAAAATAGCAGCCTCGTGTTAAAGATTAAATTTTAAAAGTGATTCTCACTATTCGAGTTCTTGGGGCCACAGTGAAAAATCAGAATCCAGTTTTGCTGTGCAACCAAGTAAAATCCTATCAAGAAATTGCACCAGGGCAGAAGGAGATGAAGAGAGAGGGCTTCAGCCCTTTTTATTAAACAGTAAGAAAATGCCACTTCCCTGCTGGCCTCTTTCCCTCCTTGTCAGACCTAAGTGGCAAATTTCTTGGGTGCTTCCTTGCCCTTCATACAATAGCAGCTGCCTTATCTGTTCATAGAAGAGAAAGTGTTACAGGAAGGCTATCCCCTCACCAGGAGAGGGACAGGCTTGAGCAAGCTGGTAGCAAAACATGGGATTGTGTCATAAAGGGATCAATTGGCCTAGTGACCAAAAAGAGAGATTTCCCACTGTAATATGGGTAGACATAGATCTCTTTAACTTAGACACTACAAAAGCTATCACACTTTAATTAATGACCTAGCAGTGCAGTTTGAATACAAGCCCATTTGTAGTGTAAACTTAGTGGAATAGGAAATTACATTACTTTGTTTGAAAAGTCATGGCAGTCTGGTGAAATTCCTGCTGACTGGAAAAGGGGAAACATAAGCCCCATTTTCAAAAATGGAAAAAAAAGAAGACCCAGGGAGTTACAGACCAGTCAGTCTCACCTTTGTGCCTGGCAAGATCATGGAGCAGATCCTCCTGAAGGCTCTGCTGAGGCATGCTGATAACAAAAGGGTGACAGCCAACACAGCTTCACTAAGGGCAAGTCCTACCTGACTAATTTGGTGACCTTTTACGATGGGGTCACAGGCTCAGTGGACAAAGGCAGAGCAACAGACATCATCTACCTGGACCTGTGCAAATCATTTGACATCGTCCCACATGTCATACTGATCTCCAAACTGGAACTTTCCTGTGAGAATTCCTTTCACTGGAATTCTTTCCTTTGAGAGTGCTGAGACGTAGGAACATGTTGCCCAGGGGAACCAGGGAAGTTGTGGCTGCCCCCTCCCTGGAAGTTCCCAAGGCCAGATTGGATGGGGCCTTAAGAAACCTGGTCTAGTTGGAGGTGTCCCTGCCCACAGCAGGGGAGTTGGAACTAGATCATCTTTAAGTTCCTACCAACCCTAGCCATTCTACCATTCTATGATTATAGATAAAAATAACCTTATAAAATTTATCTTTCATAAACTCCAGTTCATCCAGCTTCATTTTTTCAGACAAAAAATGTAGCAGCCATTCTCTTTTAAATCAGACATCGCCCTCCAGTTCATCTGTCACCAAGTCAGGCTTGCTAGCCTCTCTAGGGATATCATCTGATTAGAGGTTTCTATCCCTCTTTGTCTTTCCATTTGCACATCTGGACAAGTTTTTAGATCCTTGTCCAAAATCTCCTCCAGGAATCTAGAAGGATCATGAAGATTGCATCAAGGACTTAATTAAACAATAGATAATGTGTATAACAGCACAGTACCCTCATTTGCAAGCTTTCACAGTAAATGATTGACAGCTAATGCCCTAAGCAAAATTGTTGTTTATAAAATCCTTTTCAGTCCAGCTACATTAGTCTCTCTACGTAGCAGCAGTCAGTAGACTGCTATCAAAACCAAGTATGTGACTGATAATATTGAACTCTTTATTACCCCAAGTGTTGCTGCAAGTAACACCATGAGTGTGGACACCACTGTTCAATAGAGGCTCATTATTATAAATATTCAGCATATGTCAGGATGAGGATAAACAGCTTTGCAGCCAAGGTGAAAGAAACAAACTGCAAATAGGTCTAGGTTATGACAAAGACTGCTCTATTTTTATTGAGTGACCTTGTATCCTGGTACCAAACAGAAGTTTGGTGGAATACATTGGATTCCTGTGTATTCAAACAAAACTGGTCAGTTGTTAGCAGTTTTTTAAAAACATAAATCATGGAAAGATGTGCTGTCAAATGATGCAAACTCGTCTTCTTCTGTTGTTCTAAGTTTTATCTTTTCAACACTTTTATGTGTTAGTATGGTTCAAACCTTAGCAAAGGTGGGGGGTTTTGTTTTGTTTTTTAAATCCTGTAATAGTTTCTTAAGCTAGTTAAGCCACCACAGATAAATTGTGTCTGGCATTACAGTTCATGTGACTTATAAGAATAGAGACTTGTCCTCACCTCCTCTCCTAAATTCACTTTCTCTCCACTCCAGAGGTGGCTTCATGCTGTACTGGCTGTTCAGAGCTGGCTATACACCAGAATCTCTCAGCAAGCAAGCTGCTAATCTCTCCCTGGGGACAGCACCCTGATTGCTCTGCCTAAAGTCACAACACACCCTTCTGGTTCCTTTGCCCACTCTGCATTTCAGCCTAATGAACCACCAGTTTCTAATGATAAAAATAAGAAAAGAAGAAATTACTTTCCAGAACTATGAATACATTGATTCACATGTACTGGGCAGTTGCCCTGACAGCTTGTTGTAAGAGGTAAAAGGAATAATGAAAAAGATTTTCATTTGACCGAGTTCCTTATCACACTTGTGTGCTATGTGAGCCAGATTAATCAAGAACATCACTGGATCTACTGTTCCCTGAAAATTTGGGGCCAATAAGGATGATTGATCATCGAAGCTGGACTACAGCAATGGTCCATATTTATAAAATATGCTTAAATCCTGCAGAACCTCACAGAAGGCAGCAGAGACAAGGCACTCATACACATACTACATCTCCACCCCTTTCAGATTATGTTCTTTGCATTTATTACCTCTGAAGGGAAGTCGTTTTTACCTGTACCAGGCATACCTAGGGTCCCTTTCACTGCAGTATCTGAAAATCTCACAATTACATGAAACATGTACCACCACAAGAAAAGTGTGAGTGTTATTATGATGCACCAAGAGTTAAGTGGGGGCTCCAAGACAACAGCAAAACACTGTGGTCAAACAGGGAACTCAATCAGATGGTGTAAGTTCGCAGAGCTTGTAAGGATCAGGTCATACATAGCTGAAATACAGAAGACCAACAGGGAGTAAAACTATTTGGAGACTCAGATACAAAAGAGAGGAGGATAAAGCACTGCCTTGCCTTGGTAATATTCCCCATTCATTCATAAAATGAGAGCAAAATTATTTTCCTAGAGGCAGGAAAGCAAGAGAAAAAAATAATTTATTTTTTAGGAAATGGTAAACTCTTGCATAGGAGTGCAATGAATAACCAGAGTGCAACAATTCAATCCTACTCTAGCAAGGAAATACCACTGATAGCAGACATATATCTGAGGAAAAAAAAAGACATGAAACTCGAATCTTAACTTTTTTTTTTCTAAAAAGCTTAAGCATCTTCCTGCTTAAGAGGGTAGAAAAAAATTGTGCTGAGGGTCTTTAAGTAATATTTTTAAGGATTAAGTCCCTAGAATATTTTTCTTTCTACCCAGTCAACCATTCCCCCCTTACAGAACTGCAAAAAATGTCATTGTCCCCGACTGATTTCCCCTACCAAAGTTACTGATCTCACCCGAGATATCCAGAACAAGATGAGCTCCACCCCTTTGCTGCTGAAATGCAATGTGGCACCTCTTATGGAAATAGGTACTAATATGCTCAAGGTGGCAGAGGAAAAATGGATATATGTTTTGGGAAAGTTATGAGTTGGGCATGAGGCTGAAGAATGAGAATTATAACATATTAACTTAGGGCAATTCATGAACTCGAGCTCAGTCAGAACCCAAAGTCAGCAGCCATTTAAAATTAATAGTTTTTCTTTTTATTTACCCTGACAAACATACAACTTCCAGGTGAGTACAGAGACTGATCTAGCAAGATGATTATTCTGCGAATCATCCTCTAAACCAGACTGGAACCAAAGAGGAAGAAGAGCATTTCCACCACATTCTCAGTATAAACCAAAAGCTATTTTCCCGTCCCAGTTCAGTGCAGGTTTTGAAGTCCTCAACAACCACTAGATCACTGCATGTTTTGACCATCTCATGTTATCCTGTTCAGAACCCTCTGGTCTGACAGACAAAATTAAAAGATATGGCATGTCCACTTCTGAAATGTCAGCTCCTCATTCAGGTACAGATTTCACTTATCTGTCCATACAGGGGGTATAAGGGTGGAGTATTCACTCAGCCATAATGTAGGCCCATTCATGCATGGACGGAGACAGTTCCCAACATTAGCTTCCCCACTGAATCAGTGCCAGTTAATGTGCACGTGTGTCTGGAAAGGGGAGGCATATTCAGCAACAACATCTGAAGAATGACTTAGAAAAACATTTTTGTGGGTCCAGCAGCAGGGTTTTGGTATCTGTATGATACCATTCTCGACTCAGTCTTAGGTCTTTCCAAACAACAGACAAGTGTAAATCCCCCCTGTCATGGATAGGGGCTTAGCACAGCCCCTCAGCAACAGAGCAAGTCTTGAATTGCATTTGTTGATGACTTCAGCTGGGACAGTGCAGTGATTCCTGTCCTAGGACACCTGCCTGTCCCTCACCCTAGGATTCCCCAGTCTATGACTGTGAGTAATAACCTCAGAGAAGCTCTTGAACTGCTGCAATTTACAGGCCAATGTATGAAAGAAGATCAGAGCCAATGCCAGATTACTGCAGTATGCTGGGCTATAAATGGTAACAGTTCAAGAGCTTCTGGACCATCCCTCCTCTGGAGCCAGCAATCTCAGGAGAAGGCAGGATAGGGGAGGGGGGTGATTGGGAGCAACAACACTTCAGCCATTCCAGTTTAATCTCAAGCCATAAGTGAATCAACACCTCTGCTGAAGTGCTGTGTCTCAACAAAGATTGCACAGCCTTTCCCCCAAAGAGGTCACTAGAGAGAAGGTGAAGATAAAACACAGAGAACACAGGCATTTGAAATAAGAGTCTCGCAGTCCTTATTCATGCAACCCATACCCTGAAGAGCAAAATGCCACCTGGGTGAGGACAATATGCATGAGTAAGTGAACCTGAGTTATTTAAGGCCTCATACTCATTTTAGTAAACAAATAAACACTCAGGCAGTTGACAGAGCTAGCATTGCCCAAGGCCTTGCCTCAGATTTACAGACAATAACAGTGGGGACACTATTTCACAAAGATACAAGTTGGGAATCACTTGATAGCATTTGGTGAAGATTTTGGGAGCTTGAAATGCTAGGTGCCTTTCAACTGCAAAGTATTATTTAATATGACACAACTAGCAAAAAATTCCAGGATCTCACGAAATTACCAGGGCTGCTACTGTGCAAAGGCAACGCAGGCAACAGACTGCCGGGGTCAATGAAAAAGGCAAACAAGGGTAGCATAGACTTGGCTATGTCAGTTCTTCAGAAAGCCAGACCAGCTGTTTCTGTCTCTAAGAGAAATATCACATTGCCCAGAGCACTTGCTACAGCTCAGGAGAGGAAGAGGGTTTTACACCACTCCTCCCAAACCCACTATGAAGGGTTCCATCACTGGAATCAACACCTCACCCTTATTTTTCCTTCCTCTCTCCCTCTGGGGGCAGGAATGGCCTCTCCTGGCTGCTCACACTGGGCATTTAAACTTAGTGGTGCCTAAGCAGCTGAGAAACTTGAACCAAACCTGCATGTAACAATTTCCTATGTTAATGTTACTCACGCAAGCGACCCAGGACAGTAAATACTGTGGCTCAAGAGACAAAGAACTACTACCTTGACTAAGATTTGCAGGAACAGGTTCCCAGATCATCTATGGTGGCCTAAGCAGTTTTTCTGCATGTGGTATCAGAAATAGGCATGAGAAGAATTTGCAGCTTAGAGCATTCATCCAGCAATCCATGCTGGCAGACCTGTAAAGGGGTTTGGACATAGTACAATGAATGATAACAGTAAACAATGGGAGAGAAGAGAGTGAGGGTCATAACTGCAAGACCATCTGGTTGTTTCCATTTGCTGTGTACACATCGTGCTAGTCCTGCCGTTAGAAAGACAGAGAGGGTTGTTGGACTACCGAGTTACTAGTGAATAGTTGTGTCTGTGTCTTATGTGCCATTATTGATACCAATAGCTGTGACAGCACTTCAGATACTGGTTTCTGAGGAAGGCCAAAGTTGTAACATCTCTGACTGGAAATATATCAATATGGAGAATAATTTAGTATGTGTGCCAATTTTGTTAAAAGAATTTTTAATTGTTATTTGAATGGTTGGGGTTTTTTCTTACCCTTTAGGTCTTTCTTTAAGAGTTCTTCATTTCCTTGCTGGGATCATTAGCACTTGGATGGTCAAGCCTATAACTGGCTTCTAGGTGCTAGGACAAAAGAATAAATTGCAATAAAATGAGGAATTCCATATCCTTTTTGGCAGGACACGTGAAGGAGACTCTATTATTTATAATTATTCAATATGGATCAATATTGTATTTATCTTTAATGAATCTCCACTAAGCTTCCAAATCAATTAAAAGAAAACAGATTAGGCAGATGCATCTTGCTCTGTGCTCTACCTGCAACCAGATGTGGGCTTTACTAAACCACATGTGGGAGTGAAAACAGAGCCAAGGGCCCTTCCCAGAGAATCACCTGCCACTTGACCATATGGTTTCAACCTTGGAATTGGGTAGCAAGGGCATTCCAGCCTTTTGCAATCTGTGAGCTGACCGAGTGGGAGACATTCTCAGAGATATTGTGGATGATCCAGGAGGGGCAGAACCAGGGCTGAAAGTAGAGAATGGCACCTCTCTCTGCTGAGGAGGAAATCTTAGATTTGAGCATCTTCTCACTTAAATTATTGTAGTTCAGCAATAGCTCCAAAAAGGTCAAGACTGTAAAACTGCAGGAAATAAAAGAGGTTTGTTTGGATATCCTCCCTCTGAATTCTGACAAGGCTGCTCCCCATCTTGGGTACCAAAAAAACTTTTCCTAATCCATGAAAAGAAATTAAGAGAAACTTTGAGCTGCTGAGGAGATAGATAAATCCGCTTTTCCACACCACTATTTTAGCAGACAAGAGGATGTAAAGCAGACTGCCAGGGGGCTCAAGGGGCTTTCATTCCTGACGCTTGTTTTTCATCACCAATCCTGAACAGACCCCAAAACTCAGACTAATTAAAGACAAATAATTAAGCACATTCAGACTGGGGAGGTTGGCAGACTCCCACAGTATTGTGAGACCACCTTGGCACTTAAATGGTTAGGGACTATATCCCACAACATCATGCTCATCTCATTGTGGTAGAGAGCTCTTGAGAATGTTATTAGCTGGGTGTTCGCCTTGCCGTTTTTCCACATGAGGCAGATGGGTAATTACGAAGCTAATAGTCTGATTGAGAGAAATCAGATGCAGTGGTTTGCCCAATTAGATGATACATTAGCTTCCTTCTTTGTAAGCAGCTAATGTGTGAAGCAAAGTGGTATTTTTGAGGGTCAGAATCCTTAAACAAGTGCCGAGTTGCAGATTATTGTGTCTCTCTTTTTTTTTCTAATGGAGGAAAAGTGCTAAGTCTTCATTACTAAAAGCATAGAAAATGCAAATCAGACTCTGAAACAAAAGAGTGAAGGGACAGGCGAGAATATTTGGTGTCCAATGTGTCAACCTACAACATCAATTACATTGAAATGCAATGCATGGGAGCCTAATCAAGGATAGTATAATTGTAATAATTGCATGCTTTTGTTGGAGAGCTGCTGCCATTGTTATTGTCAACCATTTGTTTTTCTCTATTGTTTAAGGGGAGAGTATTAAAATATATATATGTGTGTGCATATATAACTAAGTACAAATGACTGAAAAATAGCGTAGGTAGAAGGTTGTGTAACTGCACACAGAATGTATGAAGTCTTCCATATTCCAGTTCTTTGGATGGCCAAAAACCAAGAGCCTGAACTCTGTGAAGGCAGGTAACACCCAAAACTGACAAATGAACATTGAGTTACAATCTGTGCCAATGAGTTACTTTTCCTTTTGCTGATAAGTCCCCTGGTCCAGGGAGGTGAGTTACTTGCAGTCATGGCAAGTCATGAAGCGAGCTAGTAGTAAATCATCCAAACAATCCCCAAGACACCTCCAGTTTCCTTTCTCACTTCAGAATAAAAAGGGAATAGGTCAAAATAAACAGTTTCTGTCTTTTATTTTCTCCAGAGCTGCCATTTGTTTTAAAAGGATTTTTTAAAAATCTGCAATCTTGGTGAAGGTGGAAATGAACACAAAGGAGAATACTGCACGGAAAAAAAAAAATCCAGCATGAGTTTAATCAAGGTCTTATAAAGGGAAAAAGAGGGAGTAAGTTTCCGGCAAATAAACCAGTGATATTTTCTATATACTGAAGTTGAGCTGGAAATTCTTCTTATAGCAAAGTGCTCAACATTCAGATCAAGCGAGAGGTTTATTTCCTCACATCACTTGTGCTTGCCAGTAGGTTGAAATAGAGGCACAATAGAAACGGGCTAAAACATTTAACATAGCTGTTAAATCTCATTCTCCACAGCTAAAAAAGAACAATGCTGTACCGTCTTTACTGAGAATACACTCTCCTGCCATAGGAGGCTTTTCATGTATCTCTAACAATCCTGTACATACTCCAAAACTCACACTAATTAAAAGCAAATAATCAAATACATTCAATTTGAAAAGTTGGCAAACTCGCTTGTATTATTGTGTTAGCACCTTGGCACCAAAATGATCACATCGTGCTAATCTCATTGTACAGGAGAGCTCTTGAGCATGTTATTTAGTAGGTCTGCTCCCTGCCCCCCCCTCCCAGAGCCATCCTCCTCTGCCATCAGCACTTGCTTTCTTTAACTAGATAAAGAAATGAGAAATGTAAGCAAAGAGAAGCACATCCAGGACAGTATTTTCATCATATTTTACTGAGAGGCAGCCAGAACTTGTGCTACCTTTTACAGAGATTTCCTTTCATCTTGTTTTCAGTTCATCTCCACAGATACAGCTGGTAAACCTGAGAGATGATTTAAATAAACTAAGCAGACTGCATTTGTTTCTCAGTAGCTCTCATACAGCCTTATTAGATTATTGTATAGAGTACTTGGCTACCACAGCATTATGAAGAGTATAAATGCAATAAATAAAAGACTGCAACAGTTAACAGCCTATGACTGACCAGATGAAGAAACTTAGAAGGAAATATCTTAGGACTTCTTCTCTTTGGGTGGTTTATTTTACGAGAAGAATTTCTTTCCATTTGCTGTGCAACAAAAGCAAAACTGTCTTTTCTAACAGCAGTGTAATACAAATTTAAAAAACAATGATTTTTCATACATTGTTCAGAAGAAGGCTTCATTTTCTTGACAGGCATAATTTATACAGAGAAAAACCTCTCTGTAGTGACACTCGTAAAAATATGCCTGCCCTCTTGGCAAGAGGCTATCACTTTATGAAGGACATGATATATTGTAAACTTAGAAGGGATGATATTATTAGAAAGGCCACTAATTTTATGGCTGAAAAAAAGTTGCACAGGACAGCTTACACATATGGCATTACTGAAGCATTAGGTCTCTCTGTGTTTTAAGGTTGTGAAGTCTGTACATAGGCCTGGGCATCCACCTGGAGCTAGTGATTAATACCATGTAGATGCCCATTTGTGTGCTATGAAGAAATACCAGTTTAATTTTCTGCCGCTGTCTGGGAGGAATTTTCCCCAAGCCATCCAACAAATCAAGACTGAACAAACTTTAATGAATAAAAATATATTCATTACAGTGTTTCTAGGCACTGTATGTTTTTATAGCTGCACTGTCCACCACAGTAGCTATGACCAAGGGCTGTATATGACCATGAGCTGGCGCAGGAACACCCATTCTGCACTGGATTTTCTGCCTTGATGGAATGATAGTCTGGAATCTATGTATTTCTTTGTTCTGGACTTAGGGAATCATTATCATGGCCCTGTGTCTCTGCTTGGATATGTACATGTTTATTTAACATATGATCCTTCCAACTTGAGGTATTCTATGCCAGGACCTGCAATGCTCCATCCAGCCCACTGAGGTAAAGCAAAATTCTTTTTAGAGTGAGGCAGCACAGGGTTTCCAAATTGTCCCAGGACAGCACAGTGAAGGCTTCCATAGCTTCCATATACCCTGCTCCTTTAGCTAGATGTTTTAGGTAACAATAAGCTTCTCAAAACATGCATCAATTTTTCTGTTGACTTCAGCAGGTTTAAATCAGGCACCATATATGGACAGGTCAAAAGATGTATAGTGGTGTTCTTTACATTAACTGCTACTACATATTCATACTACAATGTTTCATTCATAAAGTTTTAAGTTAAATCTTACTAAGGAGAAAAATGTGATTCTCAACAAATAAATAATTATTTGAGTCAGGAAGCTTTACTTCAAGTTGTTCCCAAATTTCTGTCATGAAGAAAAGTTGATCAGCCAACACAAGAAGTATGAGCAGCACTGCCCAAGTTTGGAAAGCCCTCAGCATCCACAGGAAGTGGACTGACACTACCAGAGGAAATGCTTGCAGACATCAGGATAGCATATGGCGTCTGAAATCAATATTGGTTTGCAGCTTGACATATGGATGGATAGATACTACAGAGAGACTGAAATAAAGATAATAAACTAAGTTGTACAAAGAAAAACATGTATACACAATCACACTCGACCAGATGCTTTGGCTGAAATAGGTGATTTAGAGGAATACATTGTACATGTGAGAAAAGGGAAAATTAATCTAAAATTTACAGTAGCATAAAGGCACTTTTGCAAGCAAAACTGAAGGAAGATTCAGGGAAATTCCTTGGGGAGAAGATACTGGTGAAGAAATTGTTGATGAACCTGCTGTAGATTTAACAGCAAAGCAGAATACTTCCCACCCACCTACCCTTCCATATCAATTGGAACAGAGAGGTTTTGAAAAAAACAGCCCCCTAGCATGAAAGAGAAGGAGAATGTGGATTTCTCCTAGGCATTAAAACAGACTGATGCAAACACTTCAGTCTTGTTTGTGGTTTAATGCATTGCCCCAGGGATCTTAATGTGAAATCTGGACTTAAGGAAGAAAGCACTGCAATAGCTACGTGTGAAACTTCTTCCAGCACTGTTTTCTGATTGCCATATGGCCAACTTCACCCACATTAATAGCAACTACTGAGCAAAGTTTCAGCAGTTTGAAAGAGAAATGCAAAAGTCTCATCAGGAAGCACAACCTAAGGAACACCCAGTTGCATACTTACACTTTTGCTTTGTCTGATGCTAATAAAATAAAAACATCAGGATATATCAATCCCAGAAAATTTGGAATAATTTGCATACTTCAGTGGTCTTGTAGCTACATTCTTAGTTTTGAACCATTTCAACTATTCCAGTGTCTAGTGTTCCAGATCTAGTGACTGTTAAGACAAGTCCTAAGGTTTTTCTACAGATCCATAAGGCTCAGGAGCTAACAGAAATGCTCTCTGTTACATAAATACACACACAGAGGGGAGAGAATTTACACAGCCTCCCATCCCTCAAAAAACTCCTTGCCTGTGCTTAGCCCTAAGTGCAAGGAAGAAGGAGTGTTTCTGGTTTTCAGGGAAAACAGATATACACCATTCACTAAGACTCAGGATGAAATGAATTTACCCCCATGTGGAACTGTTTACCTCTCTTGTTTCAAGGGATTCAGGGACCTGTGCTGTAGAAAACAGGTTACTGCATACCTCTAAAATCCAAATGTCTGTGTTTACAACAGGTGATATCATCTACCTGAAAGGGGCTGCCTCACACTTTTCCCCACAGAATTCATGAGCACAGCACTTGGAGACCAGCCCTGAGTAACAAAGAGAGGAATGCATCAGCACCTGCAGCTGCATGGGGAAGGAGCTTCCCTGCTACAGTCAGAAGTCCTCGAAACTGGTGGCATCATCAGCTCAGCAGCATCAAACACCAGGCAGGCTCCTGTGTCCTGGTTATCTTACACACTTTCTTTCAGCTGAAAGACTCATTGGCTTTCAAAGACTCAACTTTGACATTACAGTAAGTCCTGAAACAGAGAGAGTTCTAAAATAAAATGCCTCACATATGAGCTTTTATTTTATACTGTGTTGTCTTTACTGTTAGCTAGTTAGTGATGTTGCTAATATCTGAGTATGTGCTTTCTTCTCCTCAGCCTCCCTCCCCCTCATTTAGATCTCGTAGTGAAAGCCAAAATCCTGCCCATGCCATAGGGTAGTCTTCAACATCACAGCAAGAGTACTGGAAATTCACTGACACAACAGTAGGGAGAGGGGACCTGCATCAGTTAATAAAGAGCTTTATATTGTTTATAAACCAATGTTGTTCTCATAAATGGACTCAGTCCAAAGAAAATCAAAATCTGATTAATTCAGACAGTAAGTACTCCAGGAACAAGGAAAGTACATCTGAAATTGCCCTTCAGAAACACACCTCAGTCCTGAGCTCCAGGAACCAATTTTAGTGCCTCCATAGCATGGAGATTTTCCTAAAAAAAATTCTCATTGCTGTTACTGCTGATGGGAGCTCTAGTGTAAACAAGACATTCATCACTGCCAACATTTTTATGATTATGCCTTCTAGTTTTTCTGTTTTCCTGGTAGGATGACATTGCTTTGCTTATTCATCCCTTTTTTACTTCTGGGAGCTCTACCTGGACATATTTAGTAACAGTAGGAAATTTTAATGTAGAAAAAGGTTGCTCTGCTGCAATATCTGCTTAGCCCTTGGCCTCTCTGGTGAGAGGACCATAAAAGACAGCAGCTAAAGTAATGTGCAGATTAAAAATTTCCACCCACCCATTCATTCACCTGTCTCAATGAATAACCTTCACACGGTGTAAGAAATTTCAGGCTCACAAGAAGGTTACACCAACTATAGTTCCATAATCTATCCCTAGCCACCCAGGTCCTGAGAAAAGTAAACAGAAATTCTATGTATAGGTGGGAATATTCCTTTTAAGAACTAAGAAGAAATTGTAAGACTGAGTGAAAAATCAATGAAATCTAGCACTTGTGCCATTCGAATACAGACTGTAGTTGCATTTTGTGTAATATTTGGAGAATTTTTCAATTTTAATCCCGGAAAATGAAAAAAAAAAATTGAATTGCCAAGGTAAAGAACAGATATGTTCAATGAGCATTGAAGCCTGGTAAATATTCATTTTTTTAATGGCATCCACATCTATTTTGTTCACTGAATTATTGGTCTGACCTTAAATTAGAGATCTGGACGAAGCAGAATTGAATATTGCGAAGATGAGTGTAACTGCCTAGCTTCCCTTTATTCTAATTCATTATTATTTTTTAATTCTTCATCTTTGTGACAAACTGAACGTCTGAGTGCTTGTAGATTTATACTCACAGTTACAGGCCAGATAGTGACAGAAGGAAAGCTGTATCTGCATTGCAGACAGGTCTGTAGCTGCAGAACCTCCCGTTCAGTGGAAGAGCTGGAGTTGCACATCCTGCCCAGGCTCCAACATATTCCCAATGAGACAGCCAGGATTCTGGCACCTGCAAATGAGGCCATTGCCTTCCTGGCACTTCCATCTGAACCAGCTACACCTGTGGTTAACTCAAGTGCATCTGCCCACCTTAACCCAGAGCACAGGCATGGACTGGAGCTGCTTTTAGTCTGAGGTCCTTTTGCTGGCCCTGCAGAGGTAACCTCTGCCAGCAAAGTGTTCTCGGTCATACACTGGTCCACAGAGTCAACCTGGCCTACATCAGTTACAAGGACGAAGCCATGTATGCTTGTGTCTTGGTTTGGTGTCACAGGAGATGTACTACAGGCCACCTTTATGCTTCTACCAGTATGGTAGGCTTGTCTTATGACTGACAGGATCTGGAGATCTGGACAAATAAATCTGTATCAGACTTAAGTGTTCTTATCATCCTTTCCTCAAGCCTCAGTTTCATCACAGTATCTCTTTGTGCTTTCTGATTTACTTCAAAAACTTTCTATGCTGTTTTTCAAGTATACATTTAGACCTTCAAATGTTTCCTGAGCTCCTCTTACAAGCAGTGCTGTCTGACCTCTACATATTCAGTTGCTGACATCTTCTCTCATAACCATTTTTCTTCAGCCCACCTCATATCTCCATCCCTGGAGATATTTAAAAAGAGACTGGATGTGGCACTCAGTGCCATGGTCTAGTAACTGCAGCAGTAGTGGATCAAGGGTTGGACTTGATGATCTCTGAGGTCTCTTCCAACCCAGCTGATTCTATGATTTTGTGGAAATATGACTTAATAGTCTTTGGAAAGTCATCAAGGAACAACAGCCCTTTTCTAGTTAGTCTGGGAAGCTCAGAGTCACCAGTATACATGCAGATGCCTGACAGAAGTAGAGGTAGAAACTGAGAGCCTCTAACTGGTTAATGAAATCTCTGCAGCAGGCAAAAAGGAAGAAGGCCAACAGGAACTCTTGATGGCCTTAAGAAAATGTGCAATGGCTCTAGCTGTGTTTGATGGCAAATGTCACATCTCATGTCAGACACTGCCTGGATAAATTACCCCTGAAGACCATATTGCCTCAAAAGTTAAGTATTAGCAGCTGCATGCATGTCATTAACCCCTCACCTGCCACACAGCTTTGTACTTGCCCAGAGCCAAATACTCCAAAGAAGGGTTGACTGGCTTCAGAGTGTGGGGGCAAGAAAGCTGCAGGATATAGAATATACAGCAAATCATGCCCATATACATACGCCCTTTTGTAGGACATTTGTGATGATGGCACTCTGTATTCCAGCATTTTCAGTGGATTTGAAGGATAATACTCCTATTCAGCTGCTCAGCTGAACAAAAGAGTCTATTCCATGTTCTCCCAACTTATATCTAAGTATATTGTTTTATCATAATACTATAGGTATGGGAAGATGTGTCTACACATCTTAATTGTTTCTTTGCTGAGTGCCTTTTTTTTATTGAGCAAAATGGAGAAGCATATCTTGACCCATAGCAACCAAGTGTATGGAGACAACGTCAGAAGGAGAGAAGGCTCAACTACAATACAAAGGTCAAATCTGCAAAATTGTTGTACTGTTCACAAAAAGTCATTTGGAAAACAAAGGACTTCATCATCATAAACCTCAGCATGAATTCAGATGTAGTCCACAGACAGCACATTCTCTAGTGAAAGCAGCCTAGGAAAGAGCATCAGGCTCATTATGCCTAATGTAAAAATATAGAAATATTCATATCAAGTCCAAGATGAGAAAATTATCTCAGTCTCTCTTTTTTTGGTCTCTATCTTTTCTCAGAAAATATACTCTATTTTGCCCAGTATTCTAAAGAAATTTTTTAAAAGTTGGCTAACTTAGTGACATGGCCATAAACTTTGGTCCACAGGTGAATTCACTGTAAATGTGAAACATTATGGAGGGATTTACACTGTGAAACTTAAAAATCTAACTGCAGGTGCTCAAACTGAGACCCTAGATAATCAAGACAGAGAGCTTAATTAGCCTCTTCCATAAGACCATTCAAAGGAGGGAGTGATCTTGAATGTTCATGAATAACCTCTAATTTTTAAAAAGTTGTGGTTCTATTTTCCCTTTTGGCATTTTAAACTGCATTTAAAAATTTAAAAAAAAAATCAAAACCAAAGAAACAAAAATAAAACATCAAGCTATGAAAAACGTACCTTTTAAAATTAATTAAAAATTTCAATACCAATGAAGTCAAGGGAAAATAACCACTAATCCAAATAATTAATTAGAAGTATTTTCCTATGTGAATTGTGGGTCTTCAGTAAATATATAAACACATACATGTTTATATGGCTGGAACTTTGTATCACAGCATCAAGTCACTCAGAAGACCTTCAAGGAATCAATTAAAATATAATTAAGTCCTAACTATCACATGAAACAATCAGAACAACTGACCTCATACCTCAAAATGTAGAAGTGTCAATAAAAAGCAGTGAATAAGCAGAATTTTCAGCCATGTTAAACAGAATTAAAATGGAAAATCACAAATCCTGCAGTTATGGACTGCTAAAAAAACCAGAAAGGAGAAGTTCATTAGAACTATGCAACAAAGCAAAATCTGACAACAGTAATGACACTGGAACCTGATTTCTGAAGTCCTATAAAAGCTGCTCCTTCCAAAACTACTACTAAGCTGTCTGAACCTGAAAGCAACGGCCCAAATGTTCTTAAACGTGTAACATCTAATAGCTACCATTCCATATGGGTAAGATTTGGACTGATGTTTCAGAGTTCATGTTTTCAGAAGAGCATTTTTGGGCTGATTCACACTTGTACTTTCCTCTCATATTATTTCATACAAAGTCCATGTCATCTCTCTCAAGTTAAGTTACCTAGCACGAAACTGTTTTGGTGTGGTGTGATAGCACCACTAGATAAGGATGAGTTCAATGTGTTGATTTGTTTTTTGTCTCTTCGTAATACTCTGTTTAAATAAAGCCACAGCCTGATCTGAACAAGGGGATATAAGTCACTGGAATCAGAATAAATTCTACTCTTGGAGAAGAAAGAAGAAGGAAGTGGACCTTCACTGACCTCAGAATACCCAAGCTGACAACAAGCTCCAAGACACTGCAGTAGATCGGAGGTGGAGAAACTGTCTGTGCACACTTTCAGAATATAGTACTGGGCCTCACTGTTGCAGTCAAACACAAATCCCAGTCACAAAACCAAGTCACCACCCAGTCACCATGTTGCCCAAGATAGAAATAAACCTGCTACCACAATGTCTAGAGAACATACTGTGCCAGACCATACAGATAGCACAGACTGAGCTATGGGAGGGAGTGACCAGAGAAGAAAGCAAAGAACCAGGAAAGTAGTATTTTACATAAGCCAATCTTTTTTTTCTCTGTCTTTTTTTTTTTTCTCCTCTCTTTTTTTTTTTATATATTATATATGCAGTGCTCACAGAAACTTCATTAACAAAACCAGAAAGCTATATTCAGTTACAGTGCAGATAGTGCCTCTCTCCAGGGATACAATGTCCCCTACCAGTGGAAGCAAAGGCAGGTCCCAGTGAGCTCACTGGGAGGTTTTGTGGTGTACATGCACACCAGCTGCACACACTGATTCACTCTGCATGGAAACCAGAGCAGTCTGGAAGATTGGATGTCCCAAGGTCTGGCCCCAAGGCAGAAGTAGGACATAGTCAAAGCTTCACATCATGACGGAAGTAGTTCCAGGATCTTGGCTACTGTACTGTATCCTACAATATAATATCACACATTATTCCTCAATAAGCTGCTCTCTCCTTTACTTCAGCATGGTTAGCTTTGGAAGGACACATCAGTGCCAACACACTTATTATATTTCAAACTTGTCCAGGTGTGACATGCCTGACATCAGAGCCTGACTGTAAGATTGTGACCCACATTTTCAATATTCTTCCGCTTAGGTTCGCACAGAAAGAGGCATAAAGATGTTATCTTACCCTGTTCTATTCCAAAGAAATAGTTGAGACCTGGAAAGTCTTCTTGGGCTGCCCTCATTAAAGCTGTTTCTTGGATCTTGCAGATGGTTCACAGAATATGAGAATCAGAGCAGACTTTACTGATGCAGCAGTAAATGCTAAAAACTGGTGCGACAATGTCAGAAGCAAACACAATTCAAAAAACATGCATGAAAATTATGCATAAACCCTTGTCATTTTGCACCATTATTTCCATCAAAATCTACTACAAGCTTCTGAAACATAAGATTACTCCATTTAACATAATAAAACTGCTCCATATTCAAAGCTATTATTAATGGATCCGAATATGCTCAGCTGTGTCAGATCTCTAAGCACTCAGTGGAGAAGTACCTATTTCCAGCAAGCACCACAAACAAGAAAATAGTGTCAGATCTAATTCTTCCAACTCAAAGAAGCAATTGCACAGTTTACCATCTCTTCTGATTGCCGTTTAGAAATTAATGGAGAGGTTTTGAATAGATTATTTTTGGCTTCTTCTAGAGCAAAACAGGAAATTACTAATAAACAGGGATTTATTAACAGAACATACAGAAAAGCTGCATTTCATGTTCTTCATCCTCCTTTAATGGTAGACCTGGATATGAGCATCAGAAAAACTTTGCAGATAAACAGCATTCATCGAAATAGAAAGAAAATTATTGTCTACTGTTTGCCCACAGGATGACCTGCAAGTTTGCAGTCTTGTAGTGTTCATTTACTCAAACTCAAGGAGCTACCTCAAGCATCTGAGCCAAACTGTATGCTACATAATGCTGGATCCTATTTGAACACAGGATCTAGGTTTAACAGCAAAAATTCACTGCCTTACATTTGTACAGGACTGAAGATGCAATTTTAACTGAAAAATCTTCCTTCTGAATCCAAGATACACAACATCACTCCAAGACAGTGTGCTATTCATCTGAGCCCTTTCTACCAAGATAGCACATCTGGCTCCTCATGAGCTTCAACTGTAGTTTTCTAGGAGCAGCTTTCTGGTATGGAAAAATCTGCAAAATCTGGGTTCTCAATGAACAGGCAAGATTTGTAAGCAAATGTGAGCATCAAATTGTAATGAAGTTTGCTATCTAAGTCACTATGAGAATACAGTCAGAAATGCTTTGGTATATGTCGTTACCCCCCTAACTCTCCTCTGTGTTGCTATCAAACTCAGAAAAAGAGGAGATGATTCTTCAAAGTTCTTTTTTTTTTTGCTTATTTCTATAGTGCCAAGGCATCAGTTTGTCTTATAAGCTTCAGGATTTCCCTCTGAGTCTCAGTAAGGCTTTATTACTAAGCAACAATTTTTTTAGAAAGCTATTAATAACTACTTTGTCAACAGATTTTAGTTACAATGTCTAAAAGATGGTCGACTACTAAGCAAATTCAGCAACCTAGAATGCATTACTTATACTCCAGTATCTGTACCTGGAGTTCAGACTCCATCATACACCCGAAGCCTGGGTTGCAACCATCTGAGCTGGCTGTTCTGTAGTCCCTGGAAGGTCCCAGGAATACTCACAGTTCCTCCACAAGACCACACTGACACTTTGCAATATGAAATTTGGTCATTTGCTTGCTGCAAAACTTTATTTCCTCCCCTACTATTCCAAGCCACACTGAACATACAGGAAGACAAGTTGAAGATTTGTCAGTGAAACTCAAATTTGTCAGTGCAATAGCTTTCAGTCACAGCTGTAGACTGAGGCATGGTGGGGGTTTTTTAGCTTTTGGGGATTTTTGACTTCTTAAAACACAGAACTTTTAAACTGAAATGCCTGTAAAGAATCTGCTATGGTCTAGTAGATTCACACAGTGACCTGAATTATTTTCAGTATTAACCTGTGTTATCACAGTAGAATTATTGGGGTGAGAGTGAGTTCACACTTCTGGATGCCTTTGTTTCCAGTGGTCATTGATATCAAAAGCTGTCTTGCATCTTCTGTGAAAATAAATAGTGTCATCATTGTATTAGGCCTTTTTGAGGTAACTAGGTAGATATTTTCCTTTATAGATGGAATCAAAGTTTAAATTCCAGACAGTCCACTTCAATGAATTGGTCAAACAGCAAGTTCTGTGTGTCTGAAACCTTATCTATTATTTTCTATTATATCGGCTCATCTAGTAAAGGTAAGATTTCTCTCTACAAATTTCTCAGTTCTAGATAGATAGCACTGTACAGATAGAACTATTTACTTTATGTTAATATTCTCATCCCATTGCAAATAAAACTTAAATACATAAATAAATAATAGAAAATAATCTGCTCTTGTTGTGCTAACAGATCACATTCTGAGCTTGTTAACAGTTTGGTATAAATTGAACTTCAGAAAGGTTATGTTAGAGTAAAAGAGGGGAATCTAATATTCTCAACCAATCTTGAGCCAGCAAAGCCAGTAAACGATGAAAATCTTATGAACAGGTGAGAAGGTCAGCTTTAAATTTCTGATGTCAATTGGGAGATGACGTTTACATTTAGTGATGGGAACTCACACCATTAAAGCAATGGGAAGAGGTGCATGCAGTGCATTGGATACTTCACCAGAGCCCACTGCTTTTGAGGATAAAAAGCTGAAAGCAAGAAGCAAAGCCATGCTTTGTGGAAGACAGGTATTTCCATCATTTGGTTTGCACCATCGTAGATTTCTGATGCTTTAAATATAAGCAGATATATTCTGCTCCTTTGATTTCCTAATCTGCATCTAGTCATTAGAACTTCAGAAAAACCTGACTCTAAACACACATATTTAAGAAATAATTCAACCTCCACCTCTGCTTAAAAAATTGTACTGTGTCTTAAAACATTTGTTTCTGCAGTGAGAGGATGGGGTTTTACAAGGCTGAATTCCCAGGTTCTCTCAGTCACATCTATCTCCTCATACATCAGATTATTTCTGCCAAGCTGGTTATTTTTTTCCAAGCAAGCCCTAACTATCAGGGAGGTCTAACACAGTGTTCCTTTACCATCAGCTTTGTTTTCAAACATACAATGGTTTGGCATGACTCCAGTCACCACCAGGTGATTTTTGGCCCTTGCCCTTTTTATTATCTGGTATCTCTTAGGGAACCACAGATTAAACCAATAGAAAAGGAGAGAAAAAGAAAAAGCAGGAAAAAAGAAAGAGCTTCTCCTTTGCTTTCCTGGTAACATGACATCTTGGCCTCCTGCATTATATATTTTTGTCCAGCTGATGCTTTGTCCTAGTGGAATCGTGGTTCTAGTATTAGCTCCAAATGGTAGGCAGGCATTTTCATTAAAAACAATTACTATTTCCAAACAGGAGCTGGTTCCTCAGTTCCAGCCATTCTTGCTGTAAAACGTTCAGCTGAGAGGAGCAGATTGTTCCTGCTGAAAATGAATGGAATCTGGCAGGAAAACCGCATGTTTTTCCAATCCTAGTTTTTTACAAAGAAAACACTGGGATCTTGTTGAAAAATTACAATTGTTCTGGTGGGCACATTCTTTTTCTCAGTTGAACTGTTTCCAGCTACAGAAAACAAGTTTTGTGAATACATATGTGTTATGTGTGAATCTGTATGTATATATCTACACACACACACACACACACAAATTTTTGTATATAATTACTATGTAGAAAATTATTAATAAGCCAAGGAAGAGTAAACACATTTTTGTTATTAAAAAGCATTTATGCAAATGGATTTTTTTAAACAGCTTCCACATTATGAACCTTCAAAAGAAAGTCAATGAGTAAAATACTATATCATAATAACAGCCAGCCTCACTTTTAATACTAGGAGAAGAAAAAGGCCAAGGTGACTGAACTGTTTATCCCTTGGTTGTTCTCACTAACTTAAAAACATTGTCAGAGTGAATTATTCTGATAAAAATATCAAAGGAGAGAAAACAGAAGATACTATTACATTCATGAAAGGAACAAGCCGCAGAGGTCCCCATATTGATCACCCATATGGATGCTGCCATTTGGTAATAAGTGATTTTGTTTAGCTCAGACAGAAATAGATAATAGGTCAGGCTGACCTTGCATCCATATGGGGGTGGAAACACCTCCTTCTAGTAGGTGCTTTTTTGCCTTCCACATGAAGCATCCATCACAGAGCCAGCAGACAGGGAGTGGGATGGGATGCTGGTGTGTATGGTGCCCGCTGCACCTTGGGAGCTTAAGGTCACTCCCCAGGAAAAGTTCAGCCCCCATATTCACAGCAATGTACTGCAACCTTCAAGCCCATCTCCCCTGTCTCTCCTTGACCCTTTGTGCCAACAAATAGGCAGGAGCCAAACACCAGAGCTGTGGCATCTCCATCAACAACCTTTAAGACAATTCAACTGCCTTGACTTATATATGACAATCACACATAGAATTGGGCAGGAAAGAGACAGCAGTAAAACTTTCTCTACCAAAAACATGTAGCCACCTAGTATGGTAGCACAGAGCAGCCCAAAAGCAGACTGCCCTCAAGCTGCACAAATGCAACCAGTAATACAAAACCCCTTGAATTTCCTGAGGCTGAGAAATTGAGTCCCCTGTGAAGCCAACTGTAAGACACTGGTTTTCACTGGCCTTTTGGGTCACCTTTTTACCCAGCATCAATACGGGACAAAGGAAATCATAACAGAAAAGATGACTGTATTACAGCAGCTTCTTATTTTAAGAGTGATAACCTGATAGAAAAAGGAAAAATGAGAGCCATTTCCCTGTTTTGTTATTGCCCAGCTAATAGAATTTCTTGTCTCCCTTTCAGTTGGTCTTGCCCAGAATTTCATCATTATAATAATAAAATCAGTTAAGTTTACAGCCAAAAAGAACCTCAAGAGATCTGCTGGCTCAGCTTCTTGCAGCCAGGCAGGATCAACTACACCTAGACCTTCTCGGATGAATATCTTTTCAATTTGGACTCTTCACAGAAGAATCCAAGACATCCCTTGTGAGTCTGCTGCTTCAACTGTTTGTCCTGGAAACTAGCCTGCAGATCTACCCACTCAGCACAAAAGCTTCAACAAAATGAAGCCTGGTATCATTTCTGCTGTCTCTGTCATCTCTGAGCTGAGCACACTGCCCTGTCTAAACCCTAAGACCTCCCTGGATGCAGAGGGGTCAGCAGGCTCACAGTGTAGGGCTGTGGCACACTTACCACCATCCCAACCCTAAGATCCCAGCTGCCTTGCATTGCACAATGGTTTTTTATTGCTCTAACAGGATATGGGGCTTTGCAGTCAGAATTTGAATGGCACAAAGTACGTCAAACAAGTTCAGTCATCTCATTTCTTAACATAATTTAGAATCAAAAACTAAATAAGGTGTCAGGAGGCTTCCCACAAGGATCCAGCTGTTAAGTCTTTATTGTTGTGTTTGCTTTGAAGTTGAGAAGAAAAAAAATCTTGTTTGCTAACTTATAATTCAGAAAATGTCAGAAGAACCTTCTTGCAAACAAACAAGATGCAAAAGAAATGCTGGCACCAAAGTGGCATAGTCTGTGAATTATGGAGCTATGGAATAATTTTGAAAGTAAACTGTGAGATACATAAATGTTCATAAAATTCTTTCTGTAAATAAGATTAGATTTCTTCTACAGACAGGGAGACACAAATCACAGGTACCAAATGTTGTCCATGGTAAGCCACCAAGGATTGTTCACTTTGTAAATAGCATGCAGCACACAACAAAAGAGGACTGTCCAGTGCTGAAGAACTCTTTAACAAAAAAAAAACAGGGGAAACCTGTTTTTGTAAAGCACAGCTGAGCCCAAAGTCCTAGAACTCATACTGTGTAATAAAACTACTTCTGTCACTTGCAAACCCAGAAGCCTTCCTTTGTGAGCCTTTTGCAATGTAAGAGATCCACAGTGTGTATTGCTCAAATGAGTCAGTCATTTTCTTAAATAAATTAAAGGTCTGATCCCTGCTGAAGGAGTCCTTTTGTAGTGTTCCAAGAACCTCTTTATATTATAGATTTGTTTTAGTTTTGTTTGATTTATACCGTTTGACAGCCCATTTTACAGAAATTTACAGATTCTCAGCCCACTTTACAGAAAAACAAAATATGGCAGAGGCACTAAAATGGCAGGCACCACATACCAACCCACCAGTTTAGTTATATGAACCAGAGCATTTGCAGCACTTGAACTCACACCTGAGCCCACCTATGCCCACTAAGGCCTTGCACTTACCTGTGTAAAACACCCTGTAAGTGCTGTTCCTTTTTTCAGTAGGAAACAGGGACTGTTTTTTTCTGTGAGCACCTACTTGGCCTGAGGGTGGTTCATAAATAAAAATGCAAAAGGTTGCTATTTGAAATGTAGAGAGCAGTACCAAAAACAAGCAGACAGCAAAAAGTACATTAAGGTAGAAAGAGCCTGATGTGCCTGTTGCAACACAGACGTTGCAAGATACCTTCCACCCTCTGAAGGTGCACTGAGACCACAGCACAAGAATATCTCTCTGGCTGAAAACCCATCCCACCAGCAGACCTCACAGCAACAGCCTGAGTGCCTCAGGATGTGGCAGCAACTCTGTGAGTACACCAGGAACAACAGAGAAACAACACAAGGAAAAGCTTTTCCTACCTGAAGGTAAGACTCTGAAATCAAAGTTCTTAGCCTTAGGAAAGATTTGGTTCAGGCAACCTGTAATACCCCAAACAGCCCTATAACCTTTTAGGGTTCTTCCTAAGAGTAAATAGACCATTGTAGCTCCATGTGCACACAAAAGAGCCAAGAGGTGGTGGCACTCTTCTAATGACCTAAACTGCTGGCACATGTCCTTTCCCTGACCCAGTTTAACACTCACAGTGACTCTGAACCTTCTGGTTTTCACTTTATCTTGATCTGCAGGCTATGCAGCATGTGTGAGCACTCCCCAGTTCAGTCCACGTCAAATATCCCAGTTGAAACCACCATTACCAGTTGTATAAACTAACCTGGCTAATTTTCCCTTAAATGGTTTAAAGAGACAGGAAGCAGCAACCTCTGAGAAGGAGGAGAGTAATTTCTTCTGCTGCACATCTACATTCAGAGGATGATAAACACTCTTTGGATATAAAGGGGAAAGATCTGCAGCCATAAAGGTGAAAGATCTGCAAATCCATGGGGCTCTTCCATCCCCTGAGTGGTGGCTGAGTTGTTTTCCTGTGAGATTGCTCCAACCCTAAGCTCAAATGGAAATCAGACATCACCAGTCCTGACCCCGTTGAAGTCAAAGATGTTTTTGTCATTGACTTTAATGAAACTAGGATTCACCCTAGGGTAAGGGGCATTGTGTTTTTCAGCAGCCACCCATGTGGAAATTTTGCTTAGATGACTGGCTGCCTGGAAGGTAGCAGTGCTAGGACATAAAATACCAGAAATGTATGTGTTAATCCACATACTACAGCATTTGAAACTGCAGCTATTAGACTACACTCTTGTCCTCTACAAAGAGTGTGTTCCTATACCCTTGGCTTCATTACTCCACCCGAAGCTGGTTATGCACCTGGTGTACCTAACCTGTTGTTCACCTGTGCTACTGGGTCTGACTGTTTATCAAGAAACATCAGAAAAATTTTCTGTTCTCACATAGTAAATAATGTGACAGACCTTGAAAATATAATAAGTCTTTTCATAGCTACTGTGTGCGTTGTGAATGAAAACAGCTCCTGAAAATAGAGTTGAAAATAGGCTATTACATTAATGCTTCATGTTCAATCAAATACTAATAAAAAAAATGCACTTCTAATGTATGTATTAGTGTAATGTCTGTAAGTGTAATGTATGCACTTCATATCATAGGGAAATGGATAAAAATATAGGCAGCAGGAATTTTTAAAAGAATCTGAAAGCAAGCATAGGAATTTCCTAAAATAATTTCAGAAATTCTTCTGGTACTTAGGCTTCAGGCTGAATACTCTTCTGAGCTCAAAAGAACCAACATACATATGCAAGGGTATTTCAAAACTGGATCTCTGAGCCATGAGTCTGAACCAAAGTTCTTGTTATTACAGAAATACAACAAAACTCCTTGGCACGATCACTTGCTTGTGCATTGGCTTTTCAGTATGAGTCCCACACTTGGTAACAGATGCATATAAATTTATACATATGCACATTTGGTTTGGTATTAAAACTGCCATGAAAATG
The DNA here is from genome assembly GCA_038090715.1 of Florisuga fusca. NCBI lineage: Eukaryota > Metazoa > Chordata > Aves > Apodiformes > Trochilidae > Florisuga > Florisuga fusca. Next base: position 9,570,802 of record JAAWXA010000022.1, read on the forward strand.
CATACTGTGTAAAGTTAAAAACCGCATTGCATACAATAAAAGCTTGTCCTTAGCTGGACTGTTTTTACCTGCTCTCTTTAAAGAGGATTTCCCAAAAATAAAAATCAGAGATAGAAGCAAAGCATTAGAAGACACAGAAGTGTTGTAAAAAAAGGAGGAAAGACAGACAGAGATGCAAATTTCAGGCTCTGCATCTTCTTTCTCATTCAGAAGTAACCACAAAAGCTTCCACAAGATGAGTGGCTCCTTTCAGTTTCTTTAATCTAGAAGTTAAAGCAGGTATATATCCACAGAAGAAAGCATGCCTTACAAAATTTCCATCATTTTCTGCTTCTATCTGCAACAGGTTTCTCCAAAGCACTTCTGTGCTTTGAGTCAAGCTCCAACAAAGCAGTTCAGCCATCTAAAAAATTAAATTAATTGCAGCAGCTAGAGGTAAGAAGCCCACTACACATTACATGTAGTGGATGCTAAATTTCATGGTTCTGCAGTGAGCCAAAAAGGAGTTTGGGGACGGAAAATTACTGAACCTCCTTTGATGCACCTGCCTGCAGGCACTGAAGGGCAGAATCTATGGCTGTGACTGCCCCTGTGCAGTCTGCACAGAAGGAAGAGAAACTCTCTGCAGCTGTACACAGGCCGGTCATGGTCTTGCCTGCTGGAGTTGTCACTGTCACCAACTATACCAGCACCTTGTGTGCCTCTAGCATCATCCATCAGTGGGTCCCAGAGATGAAGAGTGACTCACTGCCCTTTCAAATGCCAAGGTGTTATTTTCATTTTACAGATATGAGGCTGAGGCTAAAGGAACTTGAGTGACTTTGGCTGACACAACAGGGACAGAAGTAACCTCAGATTTCCTGAACACTATTCCTAAAACACAGGAAGAACCACTTGGCTCCTTCACTTTCCTCATCCCCACAAAGAGTTTTTCCATCACTATACAAATGAGGTACTCTCAGAAATCCCTGTCCCCACTGACAAGCTGCCTCTCATGGAGGTATATTTTATTTTCATCCTCCCTCTTTAGCTGCCAAAGAGCTTTCTACCTTGAGATTACTGCCTTACAGAGAAGTGGCAAAATTCTGCAGTACAGCAGAGTAGAGGGAGACAACTGCTATTTTCATCAATTCTTCAGCAAACCAGCTGATCATAAAAGCTGTTCTTGACTATCCTGCCTTCGTAACACCAGTCACCAGGAGAACACAGCACATACTATTTGGCTGTGGCCCTCACTAAAAATACATTGCATTCTTGCACAACAACAAAAACTCCCACTAGGGCCAATGGACAGCAGACTAAAAACAGTAACCAAAGGCTTTAAATTGCACAAATTACAAAGGTAGAAGAACTGAAAGCAGCATGCCACTAAAAGCCATCTGCCATCTTGGCCCGCCCATGTGTCCCTTCTCCCCAGCAGTGTTTTATATTAGTAATGATGTCTCTGTATTATGTATGACAGAGTCTCTGCTGCTCTGAGCAAGCAGTAATATAGATGCTCCTTCAGTCTGGTGCTTTGCATATACACACTAGCTGGGGGAGCAGAAGATCTGCCTTCCAGTCTCTCTCTCTGGGTACAGTTCAGTTGGAAAACAATATTCAAATGCATATATTCACCAAATCACATGTATATGCTGAAATATCTGGACTTCCATGCACATTAATAATACACAAAAATACACAGAAATAAGCACAGCTTCAGCTATGATGTGGACTAGATGAGATAAGAATGGACAATGTAGAAATACAGGAAAAAAAACAGCAAATTGTTAGTCTGATTATAGGCCTGTTTCCAGGATATAAAGCACGTTTTAATATTAATTACATTTATTAGCAGGTTAATGACTTTACCTGTCACTGAAGACGTCACTTGTAAGGTCACTGAAATGAAGTCTCAGAAGAGTTTTTTTAAGGAAGAGGAAGCTGTAGCCAGCCATTGGAACAGCCTTAAAGAAGCTGCAGAGGTGGATGTGGAGAAAAGTCTGGGGCACAGCAGTTCTGCACAGAGAAATACCTGAGGTAACTGTCAGTGATCAAGCTCAGCTGTAAGAAACAGTCTTCCCAGGTTAACACAAAAGAGAGAGAATTAGTTAGCCCAGAACAGGCAACATACTGATATATATAAAAACTGCTTTCATTACTTGAGCTAAAAGGCTAACTCAGGTGTCTTCATGCAGCCTTGCAAATAACAACCAAGACAACATCCTGTACTGCAAAAATACAATGACCAGAGACCAGAGAAAAGACAGGAAAATGTGAGAACAGCAGATGCAAGTAGACAAGCCAAGTAATGAATCAGAGAAAAGATCTTATCAGGATCTGGTTCAAGTGAAATAACTACTTTTGTAGCTAACCTCAGAAACCACCGGAGAGAAATGAAGTGTGTTAGTGGAAAGTTGGTGGGGAAGTTTATTTGCTAGTAATACAAGTTCATTTATTCAGAACATTTGGCAAAATAATCTGCATAGCCCACTTGCAGCTGATGCACACTAAAAGCATGTGAGCACAAAACAGTTTAGGTAGGGCTCAGTGGGTGTTCTCTCAGTGTTTGCAGCACTCTGTTATCACATGACTACAGACATTTGTTAGTTGACCTCCGATTACCTGTGCACAGAGATCTCCCCCTGCTCCAGTTACTTCCTTAGCTCTCACAGGGCCACTTGCAGAGATCCTTACTGGCATCTGAGAAACTGGAAGGTTGTGTAAAGGACATCCTATCATCACAGTACACCCCTCCTCAGGAGACAGGTGGAAGGCATAAGATATGAGGAGATACCCAGGGCGAAGGCAGGCAGGATTGAAGAGGTACATAGCACACACAAGAGGTGAAAAGATATAAAAGCAAAGGAAGGAGGAGACAAGGAAACCATGCAGAGAGAAAGATGAAGGGTGAGGAACTAGCAGAGAAGAAGGAAGACAGAAAACCAAAGTCTGACAGGTAAGTCAGATGTATCTGTGGATAACCAGGCGGTTGGGGAAGAACAAAGTCTGCAAATAATAGGAGGAAGAGATGGCCCCATAGAATAACTGAGCCCATGAGGAACAGGACAGTAGAATGGGCTGTCCAGTTTCAGAACGGCAACGGCAAAGCATATGTAGTAAATATATTTTTCTTCCTTTCTGTCAGAGCTTTTATCACTGTTAAAGCAGACGATAGCACATGAGAATTGTTCCACAGCTGAGATGGGGATCCCAAGCCAGCGCAATCTGTATTTCAGCACAGGATGTTATATATGAGCAGACGTTCTGATTTTCAGAGGTCCTGAGCTCCCAGTCATAAGTCTCTCAGCTATCAAAGGCAGCTGCTTTCCCCTGGAAAGCTGTCCTGCAACACTGCCTCTGAAAGTTATTTTACTGGACTTTAACTCATTATTTGGATGCATCACAGCTCAGCTCAGAGGGGCCCTGGACAAGAACAGCTATTTGGCTAGCACACAGTATGGAATAAGGAGAGGTGGATCTGTTCTTAGAGGCAAGATGTTGCAGGTATTCTCCTAAGCAAGCTGCTCAACCGTGTGGTGCCTCATACACATGAGATCAGAATATCTAAGATAAAGTGCCATGAGATCCTCAGAAGAAAGGGCTAATTTTAAGTCCAGAGAGTTGACATTTAATTGTTTTTTACCAATCTGCTGTTTCTTAGAACTCCAAATCTGAAGGGATGGGATGGTGCAGGCAACTGGCGATATCATTGTCATAATATCGACATCATGGCACAGAAAGCCCCAGCTCAGAAGGCGGTAGGAAGCACACGAGTTGGTATATAAAAAAGGACTGGCAGCACAATGAAGTGTGTGGATGCCAGATTCATTGCTCACTGAAAGCTGCATTTTCAAATCCAGCATTTGCCTCATGTCTGAGTTTAAGCTGACTGTTATAGGAGAAAAAAATACTTTGCATTGCTTCTGATTCTTGCAGGGCAAGGAGGAAAGCAGGGTTTCTGCACTAAATACCATTAAAGTGTTGCTCTGAACTGAGCGTTCTCTTGGCATTCTGACCGCTCTTGCCTTTGTAAAAACTATCAGGCAAGGGTTTGTTTCTTTGTGAGACATTTAATGAAGCTGCAGACATCCATTTTAGCCAAAGTGATTTCATCTGGTTTTCCTCCAAAGCTGCCCAGCTGAAGAGTTACCAGAATTTTTCTCATTGCTAATGTCACGAGTTGGTACCAACCTGCTATTCACTTCTTCCAGCATCTTGCTAAACTTACAATCATCAAATGTTGATCAGATAAGAGAGTATAACTAAAAACTACTAGGGAAAATAAAACCCCCAAGACTCTCTTCAGGAACAGAAATACGTTCTTCTTCACATTGAAGGTATTTAGGAGAGAATCTACAGGCTACTTCCCAACTTCTGGGGATACTGAGATTTCAGCTCATGGTTTGGCCTCATTTTTAGCCAGGATAGCAGAACTACAGGACAGAAGATGAATTGCCTATGGATCACATTACAGGACAGAGAGACAGGATATCAATATTATCAACAGAATTTTCCCTTGTACATGACTTAATTTCAGTTCCTTCTCATTTTTCTGTCTGTATGAAGACAGTGACTTGCCTATATTAAATTAGTCACAAACTGACTGTCAGAGAAAATCTTAGGCCAAAGTGCAAATTTGATTCCTGTGAGCATGTAATATGTAAAGTACTGAGATTACAAAGAGGAATTTCAGGCATAAAAGGGACTATTGTCAGGCTCTGGAGATCTTTATTGGAAGCCTGAACAAGTTCAAACTTGATCTTGTAAGGAAAAAGTCTTACCAGCCTGAGATTTATGTTCTTATATTTATCACTGAACCAAAGCTGAAAGCATTTCCTTTCATCATTTGGTCATGAAAAAAAGTGTCATGACAAATTGTTCACTCAACAGTCAAAACACTTTTGTTGGCATTGAGAAACATAAAAAATCTATAGTTAAGAAGTCCTAATAAACAGAAATATTTCACTTCTTTACATAGGCCTTTATTCCTGACAAGAAAAACTAGATGGGCCTCAATATTGAACAACACACTCTTACTTGTTCACTCTCATGGAGTACTGCAAAGAGTTCATGCATGGGCTCTGACAGTAGAAGGTGTGAAAGTTTTAATTTGATCTTGAAAAATTGCAGAATAAAGCAAAAAGAAAGAGACAGGAAAGAGAAAGGAAAGAGAGAGGAGAGGGAGAGGGAGAGGGAAAAGGAAAGGGAAAGGGAAAGNGGGGGGAGGGGAAGGGAAAGGGAAAGGGAAAGGGAAAGGGAAAGGGAAAGGGAAAGGGAAAGGGAAAGGGAAAGGGAAAGGGAAAGGAACATGTCTGCCATAGTTTGGTTTTATCTAGTTAAAGAAAGATGCAAGAGCAGTTAACTTTATCTGATGTACTCAGTGAAGAATGTCTGAACTGGTAATCAAACAAACAAAAAAGTAGGGGGAATCAGTAAAAATTTGTAATAACATTATTATTTGTGATAACATTAAATCATTTGGTATGATTCATTGTTTTTTTTCAGGATGTCACAAAGTGACTTTGCTTGAGGTAAGGTAAAGTTATAATCAGATATTGACCAATGTAAAACATGGATCAGACCCCATAGCATCAGAGATATAATGATTTACTTAAGTTAGTTGCAATGACAAAAGATGTCTCTCAAAAATTCAGGATGATAAGGTGCTGTCCATAAGCAAGAGGAGCAGTCATTTGAATTTTCATTAAGATCCCTTAATGGAATGGGAAGATCAAAATGACGATGTTGGAAATTGTGTACAGCTGATTTATATCCTAGTAGCTTTTGCTTGGGAGTGAAAATAAGTGCAGAAGCCAATTTGAAACTAATGGAGAGTTTGTTTCAAAAATTTAATTTTCATCATGTAATGTTAAATTTGCAAAGACACAGTCCAAGCATAAAATGTTAGTGTGGTGTAAAAATCCCCATTGCACATTTGGAGAGGAATCTATTTTATATCAATGCAATGTAAATAAATATAAAACATGCAACAGTTCAGATCTCTTGCTTATTAAACAAGCTGGATTCCAAACCACAGAGAGGAAGTTAATCATTCTGTAAAGACAGAATTAAAGATAAAATTCTCTGTAAAGGAGAAGCAACATAACTAAACTCCAAAACCAGGTATACTCATCAATTACTAGAGAAATGTTTGCTGAAAACAAAAGATTATTTTCTCCAGTAGTGTTGGAAAAAGACATGGGCATTAAAATAAAAAGCAATATTCAATGTGATGAAAAACATAAGCAAAAAGCAAGAGATGATTATGTTCTAGCCCAAGATGAAGTGTTTAGATAACAGACAAAATAGCACTTCGTGATGCATATAATTGCTCCTGAAAAGCACAAGCAGAATGTAAGGTTATGCAATCTCCTCAGAAATATGGAAAGGCTAATAGGAGACATTGCTGAACATAATAAACTATTTGCAGTAATCACTACCTTTAAAGCATTTATGTCCCAAAAGGGTCCAAAACATTCCCAAATTATTGGGATTACACCTCTTTTTTTCTAGACCTTCAGAGGACCCCCAGTAGCTGCTACCTCAGCCAAGCTCATAGAAAATTAATAAAGAAAGTGAAAAAATATTAAACTGAAAATGAAATGTGAGGTGAAGTGGCTTTAAAACATAAATAAATTAATAGCACCCAGTCACTGGGATTAGAAAGCACATATCCAAGCACTCTAATAAAGACATTACTGTGTTACTGGTGGAGGCTTGTAACCCATTTCTCAGTTCTGCTTCAGTGTCTTGAGAAAGAAAAGGCGAAAAATGTGAAAACGTTGGGTTTTTCCCTGGTGGATCCATAGAATTCTAATGGATCTGTAAATCTGATCTCTGCAATGGATAAATTGCTAGAAACAAAAATGAATAAAATTAGTATACACATATAAATATGATATGTTGGGGAAGGATCCAACAGTTTCTGCAAAAAGAAGTCACGTCTTACAAATTTATTAAAGTATTCAGTGAACATATGGCCTAGGACATTACCTGGTCAATACAGTGTATTGGAGCTAAGCATTCCCAGAATAAGAAGAAATTAGTAGCAGGAAACAAACTCTACAACTATTTTTCCCAGTGAAAAAAGGCTTCAAGTGTGTTGTTCACTATATTCATTAAAAAAAAAAAAATAAATTAGGAAAGCCGTCCAAATGAGGTGGCAAAGTTTGCTGAAGATACAACATTTCTCAGAACAGACAAAACTGAAGCTAATTGTGAAGAGATGCAGTAGGATGCTGTGAACTAAGATGAAACTCAGTGGTGGTGAATGCCAACTAATGCTTGTGGGGAAAACAAACACAAGCTATAGGTCCTCAGAAGAGAAGTCACTTTGGATAGTTAGAAAAGGTCACCTCAGTGTTTAGCTGCTGTCAGAAATGCCCAGAGGGCCCTTTAGGAACTTCTAGGAAATAAAGTGGGAGAGAAACAGAATTTTAAAAAGTATAATACCATTTGCAAGAGAACTCCACAATGCACCTGCATCTTGAATGCTCCCAGTCTCTATCTCAGAGGAAAGAATGCATAGAAATGTTATAAAGAGATGTGAAAAGAGATGACCACAGGCACAGAAGAGCTTTTTTTTGCAGTGAGAAACAAGACTGGGAGGCAAGGCTGAATTGTTGTGAAATCCAGAAATATCAGTGGGTTCCAAAAAGGATTAGACAAAATAATAGAGAAATAAGTCTACCAGGGACTATTAAATACAATGCAGCCAACAACTCAGAAAGTTTCAAAGGCCTGATTGCTGACAGCCTAGAGGGTAAATCTTTGAGGTGCCTCTTCGAGATTTCAGAAGGTGATGCTGTTACTGCTCTACATTATGGCTGCTCCTCAAGGGTCACAAGTAGATGTGGGGTGTCTATTATGCTAAGGATGTATTTAGATAATAAAGAGGTGCTCGCTATCCTTAAAAATATAAACTCTTCATCCTACTTACTGAATTCAAAGCTCTAAAAGTCAGGATACTCAGCTCTGACTTACTGCTGCGATCAAGAAAGTACAACTTTGTATTTACATACACTTTGCACTCTGGATTTCTCCATTTACACTTATGCCTGAACAGAAGCTACAAAGTAGTTGAGAGGCTTACGTGAGCAGAGACTAAACAGAGAAGGGTCTTATATTTTTGGCAACAGTTTTTAAGTTAAATTAAAAAATACTACTCATTTGAAACTTCCCATGCCTACTAAGACTGTCTAACTTTATTTACAACATTCAAAACCTTTTCCTGTATGGTCCAGAGACAGGTTAAACAATATTGCTATATTACAGAGGCTAATAATTATCAATGGGGCTGCTTGTACTAAGTAATCAGAAATGATAGTACTAGATAAAGTACAGCAAGATCTTGCAAAGGAGATGAGTCTCAGGAGTGTCAAGAAGATGCACTTAGCTCAGAATTCTGTTAAGAAACAAGAGAAAAGGTCAACCCATAGGAATTCTTCACATCACAGTAAAATCTGAAGCAGCAAATTTATAACTCAACAGTGTGAATGAAGGAACCAGCTCAGGTCAAGACTAGCTGATGCTGAGTGACCTGTGTTTTAATACATAGTGCACAAAGAGGTCTGAACTGTGGTACTGCCACACTGAGGCCACTATGAAGTGCCTTCTGTGCTAGTTCTGTTGCACATAGGAAAGCCATGCAAAGCCAAAAGCTCTCAATTCAGGCAGCAGGATCTGAGCTGTGCAGCTTCCAGCAGGGACACCTCCACCCACCATCCAGTAGCATCGGACAGGCTTCCCTGAGCACAGGGATTTTCTCTCAGTAAGTACAACCGAGTCAAGGTACTGCTGCTAAGAAGAACACTCTTGGAGCCAAGCCTGAAGGTATCCCCAGGCTGTAGGATCACAAGTGCTTGCTGACACAGGGCTGCAGGCATGATTTGAGGCTAGGAGGATGGGGAAGCAGCCTTGTATAGGGATTTCTCCTACTGGCAGTTTGCCATGGGAGGCAGAACACCCATGAAGATAAAGTTAACATGAGTGTTTCACTCATCATTCACAGGTACCATTTCTGCACATTCAGAAAGATGCTCTGTTCCCTGCACCCAGGGAGGATTTTCTGGTTTTGTAGCCTGGTGTAAGATCATTGGCACATTTCAAACAGACCACAGGTTATGCATGGAGAAATAAGCAACTTAGGAACTGATCTGAAAGGAATCAGACAGCATAATCGAACAGGAATTAATCAGGAGTCAAACAGCATAGGTTACCTAGTGACAGATGAACAAGTGAAAGAGGGAGCCTCCTGCTCCTCTTGCCCTCCCCTATTAATCATTTCCCATGCACATCATCCCCTTACTTCCTTGCTCAGTATCTGTTCTCACTTCCTCCTTACTGCCAGGTAAACACTCATCACGTTAGATCCCCCAGGGGAGATTCCATCTAATGACCTGGAGAGGCCTAGGCCTATTTTGCCTTTCCTCTAGTTTGTCTGCATTGCAAGGCAATATTTGTTCTATTTCCAAACATGGAAATCATTAAAGGCAACAAGTTAATAATTCATTATAGAAGACAATAGAGAAATCAGAATCTTTCTTCAGCATCAGGACCATTTTACATTTTCAAGAGGAACTTGAGTTTATGTAGATAAAAGTAATGTATTGAGAGAAATTGTATCTGAAACAGAACAGGAGCAGTGAACAGGAGTACTGTCATGCTGCCTTTCATTGTCTGTCAGCAGAGACTGTCCCATAAGCAAAAAAAAAAAATAAATTCCCTTTCCCTTCCACTGCTGTGTCACTGTTTCTGGGGTGGATCTCATACAGGCTTCACAGTTGCCTGCAATAGCAGTAGAGAATGGTTTTGTTGCAAAACGTGAGGAGCATGCATTCAGCTCAAATGGCAATTACCCTTCATTGACTTTGCCCAAAACGTACCTGACATCTCTCAAAAATGCCACAGGGTATGTAAAACTACCAACATCACCTTGAATCTTACTGAGGGAAACCTCCATGGGAGGAAGCTGTATTATGCAATTCATAAAGTTCTTTACCATGAGGGTGGTGGAAAAATGGAACAGGTTGCCCAGGGAGGCAGTTGAGGCCCCACTCCTGGAGATATTCAAGGTGAGGCTTGACAAGGCTCCAAGCTGGAGTGGTGAGGGTGTCCCTGCTTACTGGAGGGGGATTGGACTAAATGACCTTTAGAGGTCCCTTCCAACCCAAATTATTCTACTATTCTATGACTAATTCTGCATCACCTCCTTCCATGGTTCAGCAGGCACCCTTAACAACCTCCTGTAGCTGTGCCACAGCTCCCTCTTTCACTCTGCTTCCTCATTTACCTCAAATCCCACATACCAGAGACCCCCTTCCAACTCTCGCAAATATGGATGAATGGAAAGTCTTTGTACATCTTTCTTGTGCATAAACAGAGCATTCAAAAAGTACTCATACAGGACCAATGTAGGGCTGTTCACAGCATAGACTTGAAGTATGAGCAAGGGTATTGTCATGCACTTTTCAACAGCTTCATCTGCATAATCATTGCAAGCACCTGAAGGGTTTGGTTGGCAATTTCAGAGTTGTATATTAGCATTTTAGAAGCATACAGCCAAATGACAGAGACAGCACCACACAGAACTGCCTATAGAGTCCCAGCTGCAGCAGAAGAGCAACTAGGGATGGATGAGAGAATACTTCTTTCTGCACACAGGGATGGAGCTCCCAAGGGAGCTGTAAGATTTTCACCTTTGTATTTTTGCACCCTTCAGAGTTAGCACCCCCACAAAATGCATTGAAAAAAAAATGACATTGTGACAAGGAAAATATAAGTCAGATTTAGAGTGTTATGTTTCAAAACTACATTTCATATCGGGATAGGTCTGCTCTGATTAGGGAAAAGGAACCCATCTTACGGAGAAAAGCTCACAAGCCATGCCAGTGCATATGGCAAAGAAAGAGTCCTATTTCCAAGTTCAAAACATCATACAAAAGCAAGGTCATGTTTCCAGCAGTTTTGTTGGGGTTGGGTTACATCCAGTTCCAACAATGCTATACAAGGCATATCAGACATTAAAATTATACCTCACTTGATCTTACTCAATAGAAAAGGCAAACCACATAAAACAGGTGCTAGACAGCAATGCAGCCTCCCCATAGTTATCTGGTTTACAAACAGCAAACTCTTTAGCCCTATTATTGTTTCTCTCATTTGCCACATTCTAGCTCCAAAAGACACTCTAGTTCTCTAAATTGTTAGCAGCTTTTATAGCCAAAGATAAGTATCCATCACTTTTAATTTTCATCGTTGCATCTGTTTTGTCATTTAGCTGCAGCAGGTTGTATTACAATGATTAATGAGGAAATAGATACAAACATTTTTATTTCAAATTGCAGCTCTCGGACAAGATCTGGAGAACAGAACCAAGCCATATGATTGTAAAAAAGAAATAAAGGCACACACGCACTAATCTAACAAGTGGGCATTGTGCCACTATCTGTGAACATCCTAGAACTACAAATATCCCTAGCCAGGAAGAAAAAGGTGTATTTTTCACATTTGTCTGTGTGATGGTTTGTTTGGGGTCTTTTGTTTGTTTCGTGTGTGTATTTTGTTTTGGTTTACAATTAATTTGGCCCTTTTTATTTCACATAAATGTCCAGCTCAAGTATGGCACATCAACAAATAGGTTCATTTATCTTTCAGGGAAAAGCCAAACATTGAATTTCTGTTCAGAAAAGGCAGCATATATAAAATGTACTGCTAATAACAGAGGCCTTTAGAATGAAAAATAATATTTTTTATTGCTCTCTCTGGGACATTTGCTGTAAACATGGTTAATCTTTAATTGTCCTAGAAGAAGAATTATTTAGCGTTATAGTTACCTACAAACCTAGAAACCCCCCCGAAATATTTTATAGTTCATGTTGGATGGGAAAAAGAGTGAAACCCCCCTGAGACCAATCCTTCAATTCAGATGATTTCTTTAATATTATTCTATTCATTTAGTCGCAAGATTTTTCTAGGAAAACAAGAAATTTATAAAAATCTAGTCACATGAAACAGCTATTCCTCTAACAAACAGAATGTGAAAAACACAGATGAAGACTATAATATTAGACTGGGATAAATAATCTATCTGCAGACCTATTGGCTGCTATGCTTTCATGTCAAGGAAGCATTTGGCCTACCGATGTATTTTTGCCTACTCTGCCAGGCAGGGCTCAGGCTCTGCAGGAGAATACAGCCGTGGATCTCTGCAGGAAGAGAAGACCTTTTTTTTCCAAGTAAAATGTTCCCTAACTCTGCAAGGGAGGTTGGCAGTAGATCTCAAACTCTGGCCTGTCTTTTTAATACCCCTACAATAGCTCAGTTGGATTGAGACCAGCTGTTGGTGCATTACCATTTGTAAATGCTTAAAGCAACTACTCCTTGTTTTCTTGGCAACATGTACTGTGGAGGAAAAAAAAAAAAAATCACTTTCATTCAGACATTAAGAATTGCTGGATGCCAGCTTTGGCTTACACAAGCTATTGTTTGCACAGCTCTCTTCAACAAGTTTTCACCCCCAAAAAATAATCTTGTAGGCATAAATCGATCCCCTAAACTTCTGATTTACGTGATCTACTCAGCCCTCATTGGAAACAAGATTCTTTTTTTAATCCAACCGTTTCAGGTCACAGGTCTTTCTGGGTTTCAGTCTCCATAACACCCCCAAAAAATTACCCAGATTGTCTTAGGAATGACAATTATAACTTCCTTATTCACTGGTTAAAAATAAGAGCTATTTTTTGTGCCTGCTAATGTAAGCATAAGAAGGAGATCTGAGCTTTCATCACCGTGTTCTAAAATCATAATTTCATCATCAAAAAATATGGGGAAAATAAGAAAACAAGATTACATTAGGATTATACTTCAGCATTTGAGAAATAGTAGGAGTCTCAAAACACCAGAAAGATCCTCAATTTGGTTGTCATGGTAAAAAGAGCCTAGTCATAGTAGAGAACATACACCAACATTTTGTAGTATTATTATTCAGATGAAAACAGCTCCAGTGACCTTTCAGTGCCTCATCCTTTCCAACCACCCCTACTAGAGCTTGGTGTACTGGAAGTGTCTAAGCATGAATGCTAGCATCTCACTGGTTGCAGCTGCTAGTACAATAGGATTAATTTGCCATCTACCAACTCTAATGCCCTTCTGTTTCATCTTCTTTCCCCACCAGGGGCAGTGGTGACAGCATCTGTTCCACTGTTATTTTAGTGGCGCCTTTCGTGCTGTTATAGTTAAGGGTCTGTCAGCATTTCCATTACACACACTCACATGCACATGTTTCTTCAAGGAAGGGACAGCTCAAATCAGCCTCCAGAAAAAAAGGGGGAAAAAAAAAAAAAGAACGAATGCGTTGGGGCTGCAAATGGTATGAGAGTCTTAGAAAAAAACATTTACATGTTTGAATTTATGGTATTTTTTGAGATAAAATAATGGAGATACAAGAAGTTCCAAGTTATCTATTTTACATTTTTAAATGGAAAATAATGGTGACAGTTGATTTGGATTCCTCTTAGACCTTAGGGAAAGTAACCATGCCAAAAAGTAATGGGGGAAAAAAAAAACTCAAATGGGTAATAATTCCCTACCAAACAACTTCTTTTATTAGTTTCTAGGTAACTAATTTAGATGATAGGATATTACTTTAAAAGCATCCTAGACATTATTTTATGAACAGGTCATTGATTGTGGGTGACTAACTCTAAATACGTAACAGGACCCCTAGATCTCTAAATTGAGAGTGGTAGTTGAGAGAAGAAGAACATGGTTGTCCATGGGCAGCCAAACATACCAAGAGCTAAAGAAGATCTCAGCTACCAGAAATAGTCTGGGGGTCTATAGGTGGGTGGTCCCAGCTGATATGTGTGAGATATAGAGAGTAATACTCACTGTAGTCTGAAGGACACAGCCTCATCCCACTGTCTCTTTGTGGGAGCTGTTGCCCATGAGCACGTCTGACTCATGAGCCACAAAAGTGGGCAGAAAAAAAAGCAAGAACTGCAGTGGTCAGAGAACAGTTCAGATTATTTCAGCAAAAAAAAACCTCTTGAAGATCACAGTTATTAGGATAAACAACAGGGGACTGCTTCATAGACCCCACAGATGTTCCGTTTCCTCAAGATTCACTGGTGTTTCCATATGAAATTATCATGGATGTGCAGGTTTTCATCTTCCAAGAGAATCTTGTATTTGTATAACTCATATGAATTCTCAAAATTAGCCCTCTCTTGCTCAGTGTGCTTTACTACTCCAGAGACTTATGACTTCTGCAATACAGAGAAGGAATTACATTTATCCAGAAATCACTTCTTACAGAGAGAAATTCATTAACAGTTCAGAGGGCTAGCACAGGCCTCTCCTAGTACTTTCCTATGGTGAGTACTTCCCAGAATACTCACCATAGGACTGGCATGATCTGTAATGCCAGATGTGAGCCTTGTATGAGTGAAATAAAATTTGCCTTCAGTCCTTCAAACACGCTACCAATTACAGCACTTCTTGTAAATCTCTTCGACATTCTGAAGTAATAATGATTTGTCTTCTTGAAAAATACACAAACAAGGAGATTCTGAGATAACTGGGGATTTTCAAACCCATAGTATAGTAGGCAAAAAGAAAAAAAACATGTTAGGCAATAAATTTGGAGGCAAGGCTCAAAAGCCATGCAAATTTCTTTAGTCACATTGATGGTAAGCACAGTTTAGTCACTGTGATGTGAAACAGATTAATAACATGCTGTTTCTTTTTCAAGTTACATTATCAAATACCTAGGTGTCCTTTGTCATATCACTTAACTGCTCTGCATTCAGCATCCTCATCTGTGAAATAGAATAGCCAATTAAACACTCATGAATGCTTGGGGACTCTTTGGTGGAAAGAATTATTATGGTATCTTATTACTGTGAGACAACATGCAATCGTCTCAGGTCTCCGTAACAGCTGAGACTAAACGGTAAAGGAAAAAATCTAAAAGCTCAACTGAGATCTTCTACCCTGTCCTCTGCAAGATGCAGATACTACTTCAGCCTATTTTCCATGCTAGGGAAATCATTCTGTGGCTGATCAAGCTGCAAAAATATTATCACGGTAAAGTACTTTCAAAACTGGGCTGAGTTAGAAATTAGAAAAAAAAAAGAAACAGAAGAAAAAGAAGAAAATATCTCCTAGAAATATTACATCCATGAACTGCAGGAATTATTTGTGAGACAAATGAATAGAGAAAAAACTCAAAAGAAGACCACAAAATAGAAAGCCTTCCTCTCACAAAAAAAACACTCTAAAGCCATGAGAAGCTCACTCCCTACAGTGCAGACAATTTCCCAAAAGCCCATGGCAATGGAAAACATTTTATGTTGCCTCAAAACTTGCCAGCAGAGAGATCTAGGTGGCTACTACCCACCTTACAGCACTGAAAAAGCAAGTGCCCAGTGGGTATCATTCTCCATTATCTCTCAAACCTTTGCCACCAGCGTGCAGATAGAAGTGACGGAAAAATGAAAAGTGTGTATATTGTAAGCGTTGGTTAAACAACCCCACAGTAATTCTTATTTGCTGGAGGTTTTAGAGAGCAGATGTAGGATTGGCAGGGGCTGGAAGCTGGCTATATTGTTCTAGCACATTTGGAGCCAACACGGAAAGAACACAGAAAGCTGCATTTTTTGTGTGTGTGCATGTGAATGTGTGTGTTTGTGCGTGTGTGTGTGTGTTTGCATTTGCCATAGACTCATCTAAGGTTTCTTGGATTCACACTGACACATAACAAAAAAAACCCCACAACACTAGGCTGGTTCTCTTCCAAAAGAAATATGACTTATATCAGCTGCTGCATGAGAGTCTCTCAATTGCCACTACTAAGCTGCCTATTTTGCAGTAGCAAGTGGCCATGTGCTGTAACACACTGATTGCCTGCTTTGGTGGTATCGGTTGCTAGAATAAGGGCAAACAAATGGGGAACCAAATATAAAAAGCAGCCAGCAGCACTGAAGAAGCATTACAGCTGCCAGGCAATAACTTAGATAGTTACAGCTGCCATCACCTAGTTCACGCAAGCTTTTTAATATCTTTTGGCAGCGCTTGGTGTCACAGCACAAAAGGAAAGTTGGCACTTCCTAGCATACTTTGTTTGACATAACTGTAGGCAGAACCCAGCTGATACCTTCATCAATGTGTATGTGTTTGCTCTTAAGGTACGTTTTAGCAGATCAAACATTGTTTTTCTCTTTCTGTCGCACACACCACTGTTAAATCATAGGTTGGGAACCACACCAGATAAATGGAAAAGAGCTCAGTAAGCTGGAGCGAGTGGCCAGTCCCAGCAGCACCTCAGATAAGGAACACAAAAAAAATCCTAAAAAAAGAAAAATATAGTACTGCAGGAGGGGCTGTGGAGGGAGGTTTTAAAAAAAAATAAATGTATTGCTTTGCCAAAATGTCCTCCTGCCCTGCCAGTAGCAGCAGCAGCCTCAGAGCCAGGCCAGATTCTCTTCTCCATTTACCGTACTTATAAAAAACCCACAAGCACAAACACATAGACCATCACATACACATAATTAAAGCATCGACATCCCTTACTGTGATTTACAATCCACACCACCAGAAGTACACAGGCGCTCCCAGGATTTCATCAATGTCTCATCTGGTGCTCTTGGCAAACCTAACCTCTTCCTTAGACACAGCGCATGCTGCACCTCGTTCTCTCAGAAATGGGGATGCAGAGCTCTTCCCCTTATGTGAACCAGGAACGATGAGCACTAAATGTGTCAGCACGGGGTGATTTGCTGCTCTGGGACCTCATTTTGCAGGAGATTAATAAAAGACTAGCCTGCAGCATCGACTCTTGAGACTGCTTTCTGTCTTCACAAGCCTTCTATGCGGGCCACGAATTTGGGTAACAATACTGTGCTAGGAACTGGACAGCCTCTGCATAATTATATTATCTTACTGCTCTTAAAAGCAAGTATACAGAGAGATAAGACTTTGCCCCCAGGAGCTTCCATTGGCTATGAACAGAGCAAGCCTGAAAACCTCTACCTGGAGTCCTCCCAAGGTTCTAATAATGTATTGAGTTCATTTATTTGTAAATCATCCCATAAAACAAATGCACTTTTCTCTTAGGCCTTTAATGATTTAACAGGCATCAAAAAGCTACAGTATTGAGATGAATAGCTTGACAAGGTTTTTCAGGTGTAACATCACCAGGAAGAGTAGCAATCATACTGACAGAAGGAAAAAAGGAGAGAGTAAATATCATTATCTTCTGTTCAAAACTAGGAAAGTCAGGCATATGGAGGAGAGATGGTTGCTCCAAGCCTAACCCAGACAACAGGGACAAGAACTTTATGTCAATCATCCTGGAACCTCACCCTGCAGGCCAATCGCACCACTGAACCAAAGGGTGAAGTGGGCTCTCCTCCAGAGAGCAGAAATGGATTCCTGACCCAACCTGCCTGCAGCTCCATGGGAGCTGAGGGCTCAGTCAGAATGCCTGAATCCAACCCCAGAAACACCAAAGGGCCCCTAGGGAGGTGTCTGTTTATTTTCCTAACACACACTATCTATAATGGACATTGTTTAGGTAGGTCAGATATTAAGAGATAAATGTAAAGACATGTCAAGATTCACATAAACCTGAATTATTTGTTTGAAGCTGATCTAGAAGCAAACTGTTTTTAAGGGCAGCCGACAGTACAAGGGAAATTACTGTGGCTAGGGATAGATAAAATGCATATGTTGGGCTAAGATAAAAAGTCCTCCATGGGAAGGCCAAGAAGTTTTTGCTTTGGAACCCCAGGTGACTCTTTTGCAGTGGCAGAAAAGGAAATCTCATCCACAAAACGTATGTGCATACCCCCAGGATGGTCCAGGCTATGAATACATTTTGGAATCTCCTAATAAAAGAGACAATCATTCATGTATATGCTCAGAAAAGGACAGTCCCATATTTACAGCCACCCACCAAGGTAGAACAGGTGGCTGTAATGTAGTAAAAATGTATTGCAAAGAACTTGTCATGAATTTTAAAAACAATGATGCCTACAGACATAATAAAAATGATGTGTCATTCAGATAAAGCTAAAGCTTTCACCTATCTTAAAATGACAATGCAGGAAAATTCAAGGCAAGGGACTATTCCCACCATTGCTCACACACACTCACAAAGAAGTCTTTGTGGTAGTAATGTCACTGATCTCAATACTCAGTGGTGTCTTTTACACCTACCACATAGGTAGGAAATCACAACCAAACACAACCAACAGAATCATCTCCAGACAATTGCTGTAGAAACATGCTTTAAGGTCTTGGCAAAGAAAGCCAAGTCCTTTCCTTCCTCTCTCACAGGATATGACATCCTCTTTCCTTGATGATTTTAAACATTTTAGGGGAGCTAATTCCAACCATCCGCCAAGAATTGCTTCCTCTTTCCTTCATTGTTTTCAATGACAGCATGCAAATTTGGAAATATGATAAATCCAAGGCACCTTTCAACAGTATGGGCACCAGGAACTGACAGACTCCTCTGCTAGCTCCAACAACTAGAGGCAAAAGAAATTAAAATCTATATTTAAACTTTGCAGGCAAGATAAATCCATCTCTATTAAGATATGAACCAACAACTTAGCCAGCCTGAGAGCAGTTTGCCATTTCTTTTATCTGGGGGGTGAAAGCTCAGTTGCAGTGGGATAGAGAACAGAAAGATACTGGGATAAAGAACGAAACAAGGATAAATAGTCAATTATGATAAACTGGTTTCCTTGGTAACTATATTTATAACAGTAATGACGTTGCTTTTCTTTTAGTAATGAACACAAAGGTTTGATACAAAGTTATGTAATTCAGGCATACAAACCAGCATCTGTTCCATTGGTAAAGTTGAATCCATGTCTTTATGGAAGATGACAAACCTTAAAAAATTTGTAAATGCTTTTAAGCAGCTCCTAAACATTTGTAAACTTCCTCTCAAGAACAGGTGAGCTTATACTGCTGAATTTCTGCCCTCCGAATCTGTGCCTGTCTATATGCAATTACCTCTCATTCTTTGTGCCTGGAATAATTCTCCAGCTCAGAGAGACAGTGGCCACAGGAGCAAAAGAGAGAAACAAAAATTCAAATGAGAAAATCTTGGGAATGATACTTGAGTTATTGCATGTGATCTTTACCAAATGCATGTGAGCAGTTGCCATAAATGTACATTACATCCTGACTGCTTCCAAAAATTATCATAGAATCATAGAGTGTTAGTAGCTGGAAGGGACCTTGGAAGATCACCTAGTCCAACCCCCCCTGCCAGAGCAGGGTTACCTATAACAGTTCACACAGGAATGTGTCCAGGTGGGATTTGAATGTCTCCAGAGAAAGAGACTCCACAACCTGCCTGGGCAGCCTCTTCCAGTGCCCTGTCACCCTCGCAGTGAAAAAATTCTTCCTTATATTTATATGGAACTGCCTATGCTCCAGTTTATAATCATTGCCTCTTGTCCTATTGTTAGTCACCCCTGAGAAAAGCTTGGCTCCATCCTCCTGGCACTCACCCCTTACATATTTATAAACATTGATGAGTTCACCCCTCAGTCTCCTCTTCTTCAAGCTGAAGAGCCCCAGCTCCCTCAGCCTTTCCTCATGAGGGAGATGTTCCACTCCCTTCATCAGCTTGGTTGTTCTGCGCTGGACTCTTTCAAGTGCTTCTCTGTCCTTCTGGAACTGAGGGCCCAGAACCGGACACAATATTTCAGATGTGGCCTCACCAGGGAAGAATAGAGGGGGAAGAGAACCTCTCTCAACCTACTAGCCACCCCCCTTCTAATGCACCCCAGGAGGCCATTGGCCTTCTTGGCCACAAGGGCACATTGTTGGCTCATGGGCATCCTTCCATCCACCAGCACCCCCAGGCCCCTTTCCCCTGTGCTGCTCTCCAACACCTCAGTCCCCAGTCTGTACTGGTACCTGGGGTTGTTCTTTCCCAGATGTAAGACTTTACCGTTGGCCTTGTTGTAATACATTAAATTTCTCCCTGCCCAACTCTCCAGTCTGTCCAGGTCCCTCAGAATGGTATCACAGCCTTCTAGGGTGTCAGCCAGAAGTTTGTGTCTCCCCAGTTTTGTGTCATCAGCAAACTTGCTGGTAGTACACTCTATACTCCCTCATCCAGGTCATCAATAAATACATTGAATAGTACTGGTCCTAGTACTGACCCTTGAGGGACTCCACTAGAAACAGGCTTCCAAGTAGACTCCATCCCATTGACTACAGCTCTCTGGCTTCTATCCTTCAACCAGCTCCCAATCCACCTCACTACCCGATCATCCAGGCCACACTTCTTCAGTTTATCTCCAAAGATGCTGTGGGAGATGGTGTCAAATGCCTTACTGAAATCAAGATAAACTATGTCTACTGCTCTGCCATCATCTATCCACCTGGTTATAGAAGACTATCAGGTTGGTCAGACATGACTTCCCCTTAGTACTATCTTAGTAAACAACCTCTTCTGTTTGAAAATTCATTTGAATTTTCATTACTGACACCTGAAAATGAGGTCTGCTGATACCTCTCTCTACCATTTTAACTGTTTTGGGGAATCCACTGAAATCTAGGTATAAATTACATTCCATCCTATAAAGGGTCCCCCAAGGAATCATTTCAGAGAAGCAACTGGGGGAAGCACCTAAATGAAGTTCATGTATACCCTGTCTTCATGAATCTTTGATTCTGAGAGCAGGCCATGTACGGGGTTCGACTTCCTCC
Organism: Florisuga fusca; assembly: GCA_038090715.1. NCBI lineage: Eukaryota > Metazoa > Chordata > Aves > Apodiformes > Trochilidae > Florisuga > Florisuga fusca. Next base: position 9,591,523 of record JAAWXA010000022.1, read on the forward strand.
CACCCCACATTCTCAGAGTCTTCCCCAGTGAATGCCAGGATCTGGGGATAAAGGGTGAAGAAGCCCTATAGATTTTGTCCATACTTGCCATCAGAATGCAGCTGGGCAACACCCTCGGGCCACACAGTTTAGACACATCTGCTAACACCACATCCAGGCCCCAGCAGTGACAGTCCCCAGAGGAGCTCAAGAGGGTGACAGAGCTTCTTCAGCATTGCTTCTCCACATTCCTTCAGCCTGACATAAGCTGAGATCAGGGACTTACTGCATATTGCTACTCTGCAACATCCTTACTCAGGTCCTTAGACAGCTGGTGTTACTGCTGCTCTCCCTGCACATGAAAGAGGAAGGGAAATGGAAACAGCAAAGTAAACCAAATCCTCCAGCAAAACATAGACAGTGCTCAGTTTGCATTTAGAAGGAAATTATCCTCCTGATGAACTGCACTCTTACATGGGTGCTGCCTGTGTGTCTGAGAGTGGGAAATACAAACCTTCCTTGCCTGGCTGAGGCAAGCTTTTCAGTCAGATGCTCAGTACTGATTAATGGAAGCAATACAGCTATAGCACTATAATGCTCACAAATTTTACCCTCTGCTGTCTCTTTAGGCCATTGCCCCAAAGGCTTTCATGTTCCTACAGCTGTCATTTAAAACATTTGTGAATCAGGATGTGTGGACAATGGAAGAAGCTGGTAGAGCCAGGGAGTGCAGATGTGAAATAATTTAATCAACAGCAATTTTTCCATTTACTTCAATGGGCTTTGGATCACTCGCCTCATGAGTGGAACACGTATTGAGGAGGAAGTAACCCGAGCCAGATGAAGAGCCAAGATACTGAAGTAACAGAGTTCCACCAAACAAGAGGGCCACAGCAGCTGCAGCCTGAGATGTCTGATGTAAACACAGACCAGAGACTCAGCTAGCAGACTGGGAAAAGGATGCAAGAGAAAACTGAAAATAAGCAAGGATTTAGCCATCAAAAGACAATACCACATTAGTTGCTACTACGAGCATTTTTTGAGAGGAAACATGTTGCACATAGTACTAGTAATATTCAACAGGCTTTGCAGAATTCATCTGAAGAGGAAATGAAGGCACAAAGAAAGAAAGTGAAAACCCCAGAACAGAATTTTTGGCCAAATCAGAAAAATAAAGCCTGATAGTTTTTTATTTCCTATATGGCATAAGTATCAGGCTATGATGCTCACTCTAATTGTAGTATCCCACTGTGGTGCTGAGATCATTGTGTGCTAGTTGACAATGCTTGCCCTAATTGGAGCCATTAAGTAATAAAATAATATTTGTACCTGAGATCATCGACACTTCAGAAATGGCCATTTCCCAAAACAAGCAGTGGTGTGGTGCAGAGTTCAGTGCTGAAATGGTTAACATCATATATTATATGTCAGTCATGAAAACCAGCACTCAAGCAAGGAAATTCAAAGCTAAGGCTGACACACCATCGTTAACGCAGCCCTTTGTGCTTAGCTACCACGGGAGTCTTGGAGCAGCACATGGTGTTGTACCCCACACAATATGTGCTACTACAATACCACATTCACAACACAATGAATTGAGGTCAAGTGAGTGACCTTAAAAAGAGCTTTCTTTTAATTCTTTAAAGAAACACCCCATGATATGTAGGAGCCCATTAAACAAAGCTGCAAGAAGATACAGTAAACTTTAATTAGCAGTGAAGGCAATAACCTCACTTTATACTTCATAATTTCTCACACCATGTTTTATTACATGGAACAGTCATTTTAGTACCTTTGTACCTAAGGCAGCATACATGTGGTGTGGAAAGGGATGTGTTGTTGGATATTTATTGTAATGGGGCTTCATGTGGTTGGAGGTCAAAGTGTAGGACTTTCATTTGTACATCACTGCTCTACTATCTGCTCATGTCTCTGGGTAACCTGATGTTCAAACCTTTTGTAAGGCAATTGCTGAGGAGGTTGTTCTTATTGTTATGAGAACTTGGAGAAAGGATGCTGGGCCCTGGCTTCGGCACAAGCCTACTGTGTGACATAGGGTACTCCGCCAAAATTTTTTTCACACTGATCTTACATGCTTCCATTTTTAGGGGACACAGGTGCAGCTCCTTAGGGTCTGGTCTCAGAAAGCCTAGGAAACAGGAGCTCCTATTGGCTTCTCAGGACCACTCTGAACCAAGTTTGGAAAAATTACAAATTTGTCTCTTCACAAATTACCTGCAATTTTGAAACGTTGGCCTTTTACCTTTCTGTCCTTCAGAAAATCCCACATCAAGTTGGAATGGTATTTACCCACTACCTTGCAGGCTAAAAGGAACTCTGTTCACTTTGCTTTGTGCTTTATATGCTAGACATTTATCTGATAATAGGGCATAATACCTGAACTCCTCAGGGAAATAAGGACACGATCCACATTACTGGTGGAAAACTCCAGAGATTCTGGACCGGATCCACAGTAGGGCTTGGGCAGCTATATCCAGCCTACATGGAAAAAATATAATCCCTAGAACACCCTGGTGTCTTTTGGCACATCAATCAATTCTGCTACATTTTCCCCAGTTTCTACCATTTTGTTTCTCTGTATGCCAGGAAAAAGCTGTCTTGAAAAGGCTTGGTCACTCGGTGGTGATAAAGTAGTTATGCCCCAGCAGGTATCCACACACCTCTCTCTCTCTCTCTCTCTCTCTGTCTATCTAACTATCTATCTCAGAACAGCCTGGTCTTCTAGTTACCTTTAGGACACATCTTTAGGAAGGGAGATCCATGCAAAACTATCATTGCTCTCCATTTCACATACAGCACAGCCACAGGAGGAAGGCATGCCTAGCATGGTAGTGGCAGTGTTTGTTTTCTGTTACCTGCCTCAGTCTTTGCCACACAACATTCCTTTTCCTAATGGGTGTGCTAACTACTGTGCTTACATCCTTTTTTTGTCCCTATTAATCCTGAATTTTATGGCAGGAGGTGTTTTAAGAAGATGCATGACAAGTGTCTTCTTCACTCATCTTGCCTAAGACTAACTGATCTAATCCTGCCAGAAAAGACATACAGGAACTAAGATAGGAGAAAAGGAAAGTTAACTCACTTGTCGTGGATGAATGATCTAACCAGTATAGGATCAGATATATTACTACTGTTTCCTTGTTGGTACTAGAGAGAAAAGAAAACTGAGCTTCAGGAGACACTTTAAGGCTGCAAAGCCCAAGTACAAAGAGGCAACAAATAGCGCTGATTAAAGAGCTTATGCCTGGAGGGAGGCACCTTGCAAAGGTTTCTTGATGGCCAGCTTCTGAACTCTATATCTGTTTTATAACAAATCTACAAACATACCTCCAGGCTGTTAATTCTGCTGTAAGCACTAAGCCACTGAAGATAGATGTGACTCTTGCTATTGTGACACTCATTGTTGTCATATCTGTGCAGTGGGGTAAAAGACCTTGCCAAAAATAATACAGAAAATGTTCCCAAGGGATGAGGGATATAAACTCAAATGTCCCAGTGCCATGGCTGGGACTTAAATACTGGATCAATCTCTCCTATATGGAGACAATTCCTTTTTCACACAAGGGTGAAAATAAAATTTTGCTCGCAAGATTGGGAAGTGACTCATTCTTCTCTAAATATGTGTCTATCCTGCATTTGATGCACTAGTTGATGGTTCACTTAATGCTTTTTCATTATATTACTACATTTTCCACGTCCTTTTCACAAAAGAAGGAAAATAAAACTACCTAAATACAAGAGCATGTGTCAACCATAATACCCAAAAGTTACTGGGAGGCCTAAGAAGCAGGTCTAGGAACTAAACCTGTTTTAATTCACTTGTTTAAACTGACCAGATTTCAAACTGATGGTGCATTCATTTCTGGTTTTAAGAAGGTAAAGATTCTACTTACGAACAAAATGTCAGTATTAATTCTACTTCTTCAAAATATACCTCTTTGATGTATCCTAAAGTAAAAGGGCTACTCATTCCCTTATGTCCACCTGAAAACATCTGAAAACAGCAACATATGCAGTTTCAGTGTCAATTAATATACTGTAAAGACTTGGTTCCCTTCCCACACCTTTAGCCATGCTGTTCAGTACCTTATTCTAGGAGGACATCTCAGAAAAAGATTCATTTACTGAGTCCTAAAAACCTCAAAGAAAGTTGCTTACCAGCCCTCATTTGAGTTTGTTCACATTTTGCCCCTTGTGAAAGAAAAGAACTAGTCGTGTCCAGGTTGACATCAATCAGGTACAACCCTTCCTGTGGATCTGAGCCTACATCCACAGTCCCTTAAGAAGGAGTTTTGATGAGCACGGCCGTCAGGCACATAGATATCCCTGTGCACTCCATGCCATCCAAAATCATCTCTCCCACAAGCTGCATCCACACCATCTGATGGCCAGACTTTCCAGAACTCAACCATGGACACATGGATCTACACAGGAACATTTCAGCAACTTCAGCCAGCTTGCAGGCACACATATGAGCAGAAGCCAGCTTGCAGGCACACATACAAGCAGACTGCACACACACACAAAGCCTGCAGAATATCCAGAGATATAATGCAGGTGGCAGGGAGCAGGACACAGAGGTTTCTGGATTTAGAGCCCCTCTAAAGACTGTTTACTCTTAGCAGGGCTGACATCCACTCACAGGCTCGTCCTGGTACAGAAACTTGAGTGATATATTGCAGTCAGTTGAAAATAACATGCTTAAGAAAGGCACTTTTAATAATGTTCTGTCGAGCATTCCAGTTGGTGTTACTTTGCACAAATACAGTGGCATACCACATATTATTTGTTATTATGTAATATTCATTATTTATTTTAATTATTCCCACCAGTCCTGCACTAAAAAGAAGGATGCCTCCCAGAGCACCATGATTAATTACACTGAAGGCCCAGTCAGCATTACAAGAAATGCAACCTGTAGATGCTGTTTACATTTCATACTCCACTTTTAAACATGTTGCTTTTAGAATTCCACAAATCTTTCTGCTGCTAGTCACACAAGGCTCAAAAACAGTACAGGAGGAGAAAATACAGGAATGCCTATGATGCTCCTTTGTTCTTTTTTTCACTCCTTCTGCCAACTGTAGTCAAAACCCTCAGTAATAAGCATGAGTGAAATACTTAGTCTTTCCTGTCAGTTCAGCAATGGTAGTGCTGCACTCCTGTTTGGCTCCACCTGACAAAAACAGTGCAAGCAGCACCTAGAATAAAACTGGGCGATTTATGCAATTCCTCTCAGCACAGGGCTCGAAGAGGTGAGACATCCTCACCTCCCTTTGACTTAGAAAATCAGAACTCCTGAGCCTCTGGAAGGCTACACTCTGCAACTAGCACATCAAGAGCACGTAGGGCAGCGTTAATAGCGAGCACGGAACGCAGGTGTAGCGTGCTCTCAGCAGCCTGTCCTCCCTGAGAGCTGGGCAGGATACTCTGCTCCAGCACAGCCTGCTGAATTGCCTTTAAAATTAGCTCTTGTCTGAGCAGCCTAGCTACACGGTGACAAACACACAGATAATTATCACAGGTTTATGTCACAGGAAAGGGCAAAATCAAGACAACCCAACACCGACACAACAGGCGTGTTGACATGGAAGCAAACAAGAAAATTCAGCATGATTAACACAAGATGCATTAGCACTTCGTCCTTCATAGGTTTGGCAAAAGCAGGCAGTTTTATTTATCTGGATTACTTTTCCCACTTTATGAAAGGCACCACAGTGAATCACTAGGTGCTAAGTAAGAGTTGCAGGAGTCTTTTCAAAATTTGTGTTGTGAGCGTAAATCTTTGTTAAGACACCAGCAGGCCAAGAGCCCAGACAGGGCCATTACTTCACTGTCCAAAAATATCTGTGGAACTCTGCAAGGGTCTCAAAACCACCAAACAAATTCTAGTAAAAAACAAGAACACCAGTAACTCCCTTTTGCACAACAACTTCATTCCTAGGAATTGTTACAATATATTTGTTTTAGATTAATTCTTGATGCAATACTACCAAATTTGGCTGTGGCAAATTCACATCAGATGTGATTTTGGCCCTAGGACAGCATTCAAGAGAATTTCAATGCATTGAGGTTTGAATATACCAAGAGGAGAAACAACCAATCAGCTTCAGAAATTCCAGGGAAGCCTTCATCTCTGTTTTCCTCGTGTTTTTATAGTATATTGTTGCATATGAGTTACAAATGTGTGAAAACATTAAAGTTGAGCCAACTACAAAATAAGCTAATATCTTGTGTTTTCTGAAAAATGCAAGCCTAATTAGAGTTTAGGTAATTAAAGCTTTCACAGTCATAAAAATACAATACATTCATTTATGCAAATCTGCCACTGAGTGCGATTTCAGTAAAATACCATGTAATGCGCATAACGTCAGAATTTTGCTTACAATTGAAACGTCTGCAGAGCAAGTTCTCTTCCTAAATTTCAGGCACATGCACTGTAATTCTCTTGCATTATGGATTTAAAACTCAGATCGCTTTGTCTTCATTTAAAAATGATTAGCAGTTTACATCGGATTTATGTGCTGGCATAGCCTTTGTATCATTGAACAACTACAAGCTGATTTACAAAAGCCCAGATACACTATGTGTGTATTTATGTAACTCCAAAGTAATATGTGATGGCAGGCATAACCAGCACACATAATTTATAATTAAGTGATTAGTAATATAAGCCACTATTATTAATTAATGTGTGATGCTGACATTGTGCTTGAGGCTGTATAAACTACAAGCATAAGGCAATCTCTGCCTTGGAGTGGCAAGAGGCTAAAATGACAGGCTCCATCCCCTGGTCCCACAGCTTCTGGGGAGCCAGGAGGAGAAATCACCCAGCAGGAATCCTGAAGCCACAGCACAACCACAGCAGCACAGCCAGGCCCAGGACACTGCAGGCTGCCACAGCTGCTGACCCCTCAGAAATAAGAGTGACAGAGAAAGCTAAGAATCCTTTCTCTAGTTAGAAAGCAGCAGAACAACACCAGAGCCAGAAACGTTCTACAGCCTCTATAGCCCTAAGGCAAAGACCCAGCAAATCAACTTCCTACAGAGCAAGGTGGACCTAGCAATTTTGTCCCTGTGAGGTCAGTCTGTAGAGCTGAGATTGGCTCTTGGGAGCACAAAACCTGACTGCTCTTCCTGAGGGATCAAGAGGGATTCACAGGATATGAGGTCCCTCAACACCACGACAGTGAGTTCTTATGAAATGGCACCCAAGAAACATTTGCACAGGAAAACAGGAGTGAGGAAGGATGGTAGGAAATATTGCCCCCACAGTGAGGTGCCACAGAGTTGTTAAATAACCAGAATATGTAGGTTCACAAGAATAGCCACTAACTGAGGGAGAGGAGATTTTCCAGACAGGGCACACTTTTGAGTTTTACTGTTTCTTTCCAGTGTACACAATTTAGCAGAAGCAGCAAGCAGAAGAGCTGATTTTAGGTCACTGCACTCACAGGGTTGCTCTGTCAGTAGCCATATTCCCTTGAATATGCAGAAAGATGAGAGGTCTGAAACTTCTTGCCAAAAACCAATGTAGTTCCACCAAAGGTTAACTCCCAAGAGGGAATGAATATCCACATCCATATAAAGAGGGGTGAAGAGAGTTTATTACTTGCCCTATTAATTTGCCAGATAAAGTGTGCAGTAACTAAAATTGAGTTTAAAACTTTCTGGGGGTAACTAGGCTCTGAAAAATACCTCTAACAGATATTCCCATTAGTTCTGAAAATCCTCTGCTTCTTTCATGCTCAGCAGCCTATATGGGAAAAAATCCAACCTGGAAGTGTCCTTCATTATTATTTACATAGAGCCTTACCTGTTCCTGTGTTGATAAATCGAAAATCTGTACTTGCAGCAAAATAATGATAATATACAGCTGCATGGACAGATTACGAAAAGCAAAGCAATCAGACAATTATTTACTGTGCTACTATAAGACAGGTACTAACTTCCTTTACATCAACAAGTCTTAAAACTGTCATGTAGCTTTTAATTGCCATTAATAATGTAGAGATAAAGCCCTCTGGGTCTTAATCCCATCATTGTGGCAATGCAAATTAATGATATGTTAGCCAGTGCTGTATATCACTAACTTACAGATGGGTCAGAAGGAACATTTCACCCCAGGCCATCAAGGCTGTTTTCCATGGGTAACCTCTAACCTGTTGGGGCTGTCAATCGCCAAGCAGTAAGCACAAATGCCATGTTTCTGGTAAAACTCCTTTCACACCTATGAATTTTGTCAGCCAACATCCATCATTAATGGTGCTTTCATCTGCTACAACTAGACTGAGTTTTCAGATCTTTTCAGGATAGTGGGGGATGATTTGCTAGTGATCTTATCTTGGAGAATCAGTGATCTGCTCATGGCTTTGGCTAGGTGATGGCATTGTGAAAGGTAGATTGTTTGGCTTGCTGTGAAGGACCTCAGAAGATTACAAGAACTGTAAGAAACTTGTAAAATATTAAAAGGCCTATCAAGGAAATGCAGCTTCAGATGGATTTAGCTAAGAGATGAACTGGGATCACAAAAGTCACATCATGGAAAGTAGCTGGGACCCAGTAATGAGCAGGACCTCTGAGAGGCATTGTCATACAGATAAGAGAGATCTGCATCCAACCAGCCACAAGACTGATCAGCAGTCTGATCAGATCTAAGTCTCCTGTATGGATAAGGGCAAACAAAGAATCCAAAGAAAAGGCCATTTTCCCTGGCTTTCTATTGAAGTCTTTTACAGAAAAATACTCTGGAGACCAGGGGCTCTATTGAATAGTTTTACATAGGAAATAGAAGTGGGAGAGTCCTCCCAGGTCATCCCCTGCTACATCTGACACATCATACATATCTCATTGTTATCACAGCATCTCAAAATCATTGATAAATTTTGCAAGGTTTTTCTGGAAACCAGGTAGTTTTCTTGCCCCTGTTATTCCTACTGAAAGCTGCTCCAAAACTTACAGATATTAAAAGTCTTCATCCCTTTTCCAAGAACATCTATTCATTTGGCTCCTATCAGTTGTTCCTATGCATTCAGCACACCCCTAATTTAATCAGTTTCCTCTCACCACTCACCCTGATGATATGTTTACAGAGAACAATAAAACCCTACTTAGTTTTAGTTTTGCTAAAGTAAAGACTTTATCATTTTTTTTATCCTTAATTTTTATCCTTAATTTCCTACTTCTATTTAATAGCCTTTTTTCTGGACTCAGTCTTTTTCCGGATCTCCCCAGCGCCTTGTACAAAATTAGTCAGGAATACCACATGTTTCCTGGATATGCTTCCCCTGATGCAACATCCAGGGGAACATCTCAGGGAATACTTCCCTTCCCTGCTGTTGCAGAACTCCAACAGTTGTCATTCATTGTGATATTCAGCAAAACATTTCTTTGTTACTTCCAGCTGATGAGTCTCCTGCTCAGAGCAAAAAGCAAGAGAAAAAAAAAAAAATCAAAAAAACCCAAACAAAAAAAAACATCTGCATGACCTTGTGGTTTATTAGTACTTAATTTTATCCGTTTTCCATTTCTCTTCTTGTCAGGGTCAGTCCTTCTTTGAATTGTCAAGGCCTCTCAGCTTTCTGTCTCTAACAGACTTTGTATTTGCACACATGTTCTGCTGTGGCCACAAATAAAAAGGTACAAATAGGTCAAAAGACTGATCACTAACAAACGCTGCTAGTTCCTGTTCTTGTGCTTTGACAGTTCCTTCAGCTCAGTTCTCAGCAATCCTATAGCCATTTCTTTACATTTACTTTACCCTTGTTCTCCAGCCCATATTATGTTCTTCCACATGGCTAAGCATTAAACTTTTTGCAGAAATCTTGATGAATTAAAGCTACTATATTTCTCTTGGTCACAAACTCAAGAGAACAGTATCAGAGCAATCTAACACAGTTTAGCTTTGGTAGCTACAGTATTCCCCAATTAATCTTTCTTCCACCAGATATACACAAAGTTCAGTGTCCATGTATTACAATGACAACAAAGGTCAGCTCTCTCCCCAGTATCACTCTGCTAAAAATGAAGAGCTTAAAAAGTTAGTGAAATTACTTCAATTAAAAAAGAAAAAAAAAAAAAAAAAAAAAAAAGGAAAAAAGAAGAAAAGAAAAAAAAAAAAAAAGACCTGATCTGCCTTGGAACATGAGCTACACTGTAAACCAGTAACAGTAAGATCATATATAGAGATCCAAAGGATTAGCCATCTAAAAATATTACATCTAAAAATAGAATCAAAATAATTTGAAAGGTCCCACCAGCCTGTGACAGGTTTTGAAGTTTATAGCAAGAAGCATCATTGGTCACTGTTGTTGAGCTAAGAAAATGTGGTTCAGCTCTACGCAGCCACTTGTCCTGGAGTCTGTAATGGGAGTATAGCAAAATTTACTGTGTTGTCCTAAATCATCCTTAGCTTTGCCTCACTATTTATACCTTAGTGCAGATGTCTTAATGGAAATGGGACTTAGCAAGGAAAGAATTGCACTCATTTTTCTTCAGTATGGCAGGATGTTCAAGTCCACAGAATTCCCAATTGCCAGCCCAGCTCTAATTATGACCTTGTTTGGCAGGACAGCAACTTCAGTATTACAAACGTGCACACAGCCCATGCTGCTGTGGGCCCTTTCAGACAGTCAAAATATCTGATGGAAACATAATAATATGGACAACTGGCTGAAAGTTGCATCCCTCTGTGAACACCACTGTCTTGCCAGGTCAATTTAATTATTCAGAGAAGATTAACAAAGAGAGAAAAGTGTACTACTGCTAGACCCCAAACACTGTGCCATGTCCCTCTGGCAGGAGGGAGGATGACTTTGTGACTAAAACAGAGCGGATAGAGTTACAGTGGGACTCTGGATGTTCTTCATGACATTGGACAAGTCATGTGAGCTCTTTGTTCCTCAGTTTCCCCACCTGCGAAGTCTCCATCATGACAGTTCACAGAATTGCAGGCTCATTTTGAGACCTCACTTGTTAGAGCTTGTGAGACACTTTGAGGTTCTTAGGTAAGAGTTGGTAAAAACTATCAATTCAGTAACTATGTTTGGAAGCAACAATTCTGTTTTAGCTGAGCAAGTAGGGCTGCTCCTCAAATGAAGCACTTAGTCTAGTAGTTCTTATAGGATTAGAGAGCCTGAGTTTGTCTTGTTGAGGTAGCATGTGAAAAGGATAGTAAGGCACACAGCACACAAAGTGTTGTCACACTCTTGTCAGAAGCTGGTAGATTTAGGGGAACATGAAGGTGACAGCAGACAGAGATCCCAAACCTTGGCAGAAATTAAAGGTAAGAAATATTTTAGCAAGGATCACACATTTGCCTATAGGCTCAACACTATGAACTGCAGGGCCCATTTTCAATGAGAGCTCTTCATCTAACTCTCAGTATTGATTAACTCAAAGCTGCCTAAACAGTCTAACTCATTATCTTAACAGTTATACCATTTTTTAAATAAAAATGCCAGGCTTGGGCATGTACAAAATCCAAGGGCAGACACCAAAAGCTCTGCATGTATCTTCCAGGCATCTGCAGTATGCTCGACTGTCTTGCTGCTAGGTGTGCATAACTCCAGTTGTCTGGCCTGCTCTGGAGAAAGAGAACAAGAGGAAAGTTCATTGTTTCCCTGACAATTTGTGAGAATATCTGAATTAAAAATGGAAGTTTTGTCATTTGCATGGCAAAGAGAGTGGGAAAGAGAGGAAGTATTGTTAGGTATTGGTAATGTAAAAACATAAGTATGCTGTTATTTATGTAATTAGTTATTGCTTTCATTATGGGTGCAGTCTTAATGGTTATAGTATTTATGTATAATTACCTTAATATTCACTGAAATTTCCAAGTAGCTCCCTAATTAACTGTCTCAAATATATAATTACATTGCATCTTTACGCAAGACTTGCCTAATTAATGTAGTTACACCACTTCTTTGTGAATGTGCATTATTAAATGCTCTTCGCATCATTCTTCTGACTTCTTGTAATTCACGCTTCACAAAAATGAAGACCCTGAATTAGAAACCTTCATGATCAACCAGCTCCAAAAGCAAGTGCCAGATGATCTTTTCTTAACAAAAAACAAACCTTACTAAGCCTCATTACCACTTCCTTTAACAAAAGCTTTCCATCTGGATCTGAAAGAAATCCCAGGTACCATTGTCTTTTAAGAGGGCACAGATAAAATGTTAGACATTTAAAGAGAAGAAGACTTTGCTGCCATCAAGGGTCCAAACTCCTGGACTTCCTAACTCATCTGCCAACAACCTCATCTGCCAAAAAATATTCGGTGACTGTATGATAACACCCGAATAAATTAATAATGTCGGGGGGCATTTTCAAAATACAGTAAACAAGGGATTTAGGAAGACTCTCATTGGTGGGACTATCTTCCAAAATCATGCAGGCAATGGTTTTAAATCAGGAGCTTTGAAACCCTTCTTGCCAGGAGTTCTACCTGTGCACTTGCCACACTGCCTGTCACTCTGAAGGACCTTGCATGACCTACCAGCTTTCCACAACCTGGGAGCTCTTGCTCAAGAGTGCAGTTCCCAGCTACGTGTTCAAAAGACTGAATGCCTCTATTGGTCAGCAACAAGCATGAATGGAAAGTTTCAGCTCTGAAGAATTTAATTGCATCTGTAAACAGAATTCCTCTGATCCTCAGTATCCTGGACTGCTCAGGTAGTGACCTGAGAAGAAAGGGAGTAGGAAGAAATTTTGAGATCCTGTCTTGTGGCAAAGGTTTTCAGGGACCATCTTATGCCGTATTCACTTGCCTGTGAGAACATTACAAAACTACTGAAAGTATTAGAGAGGCCAGACCAAAGGCAGTTTCTCAAAGCAGAAGGAGGTGCACTGAAAAGTAGCAGAGATGAGGTAAATTCAGCAGAGCTTTTATGCAGCAGAACTAAACCTGAATTCATCAAAAGGTGAGGACAAGATTTATTAGTCTGCAGCCAGGCCAGACGACATTGAGGAATTTGATTCTGCCGGTTTCATAGATCAAAATTCCCCTACAAGGACCTATTCAGCAAATTCTGGTGGCCATATTGGAGTGAAAAATCCTAAGAGTGTGTTCCAGCAGCACCAAAGTCACTGTCTACATGTAATCAGCTTGTTCAAAGGCAGTATGTTTTTCACACCTCAGGTTTTTTTGAAACAGTTGGTTATGCACCACATTTTCTGAGGATATATGTACTGATTAAATGGTTTGCCATTTAACCATTTTAATTACTATTTGGAGAAAATCTTGCCAAGTGTATTTGTAGGCTCTACAAGTGTTTCAGGTAGACAACCATCTATAAGGCAAGTGAAGTGAGGGAAGAAACATGATCTAAGGACATTAGAAACCTTCACTCAGAGAACTGAGGTAAAAGCTACTGGCAGAGCTATGTTAAAGATTGCTACTGTCTCTTCCAAATATCCTGGTTTTACCTTAGTTACCTGTTTCCAGTGCAAAATTTTACTTGGCCCTCATGCATGGCAGATGAATCTCAGAGGTAAGTGGACAATGCCTCTGGAGCTTAGGACCCGGGTTTTTCTGTATGTACCATTGCAAAGTTTTTTGCAATATCTCTCAAAGACAGACAACACAGATATTTAAAACTAAGGAGATCATCCCATTTCAGCTTCCACAGGAAACACCACACACCAGTACAAGGGTAATATTATGTACAAACTATTCCATACAAGAAAAGAACCTTATCTTTTTAACTCTGCATGGAGATAGAAAGATTTACTTCAGTAAGTGAAGAGTTGGCATGGCTGAGCTTTACAGTGCATGCTGACATTTTCAGGTGAAGAAATGTGTAGTCAGGCATCTAAATAAATAGCCTGAATTTTAGACGTGCCAAATATCAGGAACTTAGAATAGGAGCTACTGCATGTGTCTTCACATACACTGCCCTACATCCACATAGTTTGGCCTTTTAATAAGTACACCATGTTTTTCCACAGAAGTCCATAGTCCTGAGCTACTTATATCAAATAAATCTGTGCATAAACAGGCTCAAGCACTAAGCAAATATCAAATCCATCCCTGCTAGCAAATCATTGCTATCCTAAAAGAGACACTTGCTTTTTGAAATAACGGATACCAACTCATATACTGAAAGCATATACTAACAACACACTCCTATTACTGCAGCATTTTAGGTAAATGTATAACGTATCAGTTGAACATGTTTCAGCCAGCGTGTGGCATGTGCATGGAAAATACACTATCATCCCAACATGGGTTTTTTTCCACTTGCATTTTTGTTCAGTTTTGCAGTTCGCAAAGAGTTACTGAAACAGCTGGCCATGCAACATCTGGTAGACAAAAAACACCCACAGGAAGATACAGCAGAAGGGGAAGATCCATGAAAACAGGAAACATTAAGAGGAGAGTGAAAATATGTTAGAACAAAGGAGGTAATAGACTGTCAGGACGGATGAGTTCACCAATCAGCAGAAGTTCCTCAAGAGCCTTCAGAGACCAGCAATGTGACGTACACCACTCCTGGCACAGAAGGACAGCAACCTTTTTAACCTCCATTTTGCACTCACACAAAGTAGGGTGGTCTGCTCAGAGAAGTGCTAGTTCCATACACAAAGACTATCTCAACTTTTCAAGCTTGTGCCACCTTCTTTTAGCAAACCCCACCATTTAAAGAACACTGCAGATGCTTATGGTGCTCAGCATAGGTGGGTAGACCTAGTTAGAGCATCACTCACAAATCTGCACACTGCAGACAATTTTTTGCTTCAACTGTGCCCATAGCCTTTTCAACAATGTTTGCACAAATAGCCATTTATTTGCCCAAAGCTTTGCCAGTGCTCCTGTATTTCCAGGCAGAAAAGAGTATTAATTTGCATCCTCCACCTTCCCTTGTGTTTCCATTCAGAACAATTTAGTCGCTCACTCAGATGCCATTTATAATATTCTGTGCACTGGGATAGCTAGTTTCACAACAGAATAAAAAATGGTAAATACCCAAAGTGAGCAGCCTTCAGACCAAACACTGTTCCATTAAGCTTCTCAGGCAACATTTCAGTGACAAATACATGAGAAGAAATCAGGATATGGTGCAACATGAGGAGCTGTGAAAGCAAAGGCCATTCTGCAAGAGACTACAGAGGGAGGCTTTGTAAGACATCATCAGCTCTTGAATCTCTATAATTTTAGAAGGAAAAGCAGCCAGGTATCACCCATACAAAGTTTCTTGTGTGGATTTTTCTGTCTTTCTATCACAAAACAATCTAGGAGAATTTTGACTGAGAAGATGAGGGATCGTAACACTTTACAACAAACCAAACTCCAACTGGTGAGGAATGAAGGGTGTGAGGGCAATAAAAAAAAAATAAAAATAATAAAAAAAAAAAAAAGCCAACAAAAAATAGTTCAGTGTAGCCTCACCCATTGGTTTTCTTTATCATTTGCAGCAGTTATGTAGGCTCTTCCCATTTCACCCATGAATATTTCCCTCTGACACAAAGGCAGCTCAGATGCATAACTCCTGTTGAATTTCAAAAGAGAGACAAGCACTTAAATGCATTTGGACCCTCAGAAACCTCCCCCTAGTGACACAGTCATAAAATTAAGTCTCCAAGACTTGAAATAAAATGCATTCACCAGTGGCCTATGAAACACCCCCAATAAAAATCACATTTGCTCATGGGGATGAAAGCAGCTCATGAAATGGGGTGTTGCTTTTCCTTTTCCAATGGGCCTAGCCCTTCTCTCTCCTCACTGAGAGAAAGGAGGAGATGTTTCTGGTGCATGACTTCCATGTCCAGTTCAGGAGGATCCCTTGGATGAGCCCTGCTGTTTCTCAGAGGGTGATCCTCCTTCCTCTCTCACCCAGGAAGAAGAACATGGAAACCTTGGAACCAAAGCCACAGAGAGCCGTCAGCACCATGGAGGGGCTGAGGGAAGGGCAAGAAGAACAAGATGATCACCAGAGGCTGAGCAGCAAGGATTCTGGTAAAAAAATTCCATCAGCCTTAGTCCTCAAACTAAAGTTGCCATCTGAAAGGTGCAACATCTTCATGAGCTCGTAGCCTCTGAAAAGATGATGGGAGGCATCTCAGGCTCCCTGTGATGGCTGCTCCCAAGGGGCAATGCAAAGGGTTGTAAGTTGCCAGCCTTGGCAAGAGGGGGGTCTCTAGCATGTCTCCTCATCTCACACATCTCCAAGAAGAAAGGACATCAGTGGTTTGCAGCTCTGACGCTGGGAATTGTGTCAGAGCCTCTCCTTCCAGAGCTGCAACTGCACTGCCATACCCATGGGTGTTTTGTTTTACTTTGAAAAAAAACGTGAACACCTTTCACAAACTCCAGTTTTGGCCTCAAAGGTACCCAAAAAGCTTACACTCAAGACCTAAACAAGATTGCTAAGTAAAGCAGCATTCCTGGGCATCTGTTAGGCTGCAAGAGATGTTGGGCCAAAAGATAAATTAATACAGAACCCATAAGCTCATTGTACTCCGGGACCACATTGTTTTACAAAAAGCATCATATTACAAAAAGATCCCCCCCAACATTAAGGTGAACATGGAATTACCCCAACTCCCCCAGATATGACATCTGCCACATCTGTCCCATATAGACAGACACAGCAACATGCACTTCAGACCCAGCAATCAGAAGCCGTGTGTGACCCCTGCTCCCGCCCCCTGCGAGCGAGCAGTGCCGCAGAGTGATGCTGCTCAGCAGGACACCCAAATAGTGAATCCCCAACCACACATCTCTGCTTTGAAAAGTTAATGTTAAGCATTACCTGAGAGGCAGCTCTTCCACAAAGTGTTGATCATTCTCAACAACAATGAAATTAGGAAACATAGAGGGATTTTGGAAAAAAAAACAAAAAGACAAAAAAAACCCGAAGCCACTTAATTGCATACAGTGCTGCATGACTTCACAGAGCAAAGCTTTTCTTTAAGATCTTAAGACCACCCACAAGCATAACACATGGCCTGGAACCTGAAGAGAATATCTGAACAGGGGTCTCAGCATAAGGAGGGGAGGCAGGCAGTTTTGCTTGAGCATATGCAAATGTTTGTTTCTATGGGATCAAATAAAAATTAACTATTTCTTGTGTCTGGTTATCGTTTCTCAGAGCTGGGGGCTGTTTGGTAAAACTGGGAGAAATAAACCTTTAAAACCTGTGACACGTGAGGATTACTTGTCTGTGCAAGGCTTTAGTCATGTTTTTTTGGTGGTTTATGTATGGATGTTGTGCAGGAATAGGACAACAAGGGCTTTGTTCAACTTGATCATCTCATCAAACAGGGCTAAAAGAATAAAAGTTGGGATGCAAGACTAAATGGATATGATCTGAATGCATATTTGTGTTACATCTAATACAACTAGCATCATAGATGAACAAGATCAAATAAATGGTAAAACCTGACAAAGAGAAGAATAGATGGTGTGTGGAGCCATCTGTTTTGGAGGACACCCAAATCTGTCTGAATCAGGAAGGCCAAACTACCAGCTATTCTAAGATCCTCCATTCCAAGAGTGGCCTAATACGCAACTACACAATCAGCTTCTCTCACCATCACTTTGGCTGCAACTTTTTTGTGCAATTAAGTAATTTATTCCTTTCTTCATCCTCCTGATTCTAATGAATCCAAGCCACAAACAAGCCCCAGTTGCTCCTATTCAAGGAGTCTGATTGCATCTGGCAGTAATTGCTGAAAATCCTGAAGAGGAAACAGGGAAGGAAAGCATATTGTTTGTGGGGGTAATAGGTGAAGACCTGCCTCTCTTGACCTATAATACATTAGTGTCAGTGAACATTTGGCAGCCTTCAGATGATTAGCAATGAAGATGAATCAAGCAAAAAAAGAGGTAGAAATCTGCCTCATCTGAATCGCCAGAACTGCATAAATTTGCATGTTGATTAGCTGTTCTTTTGTCTGTGTTCCTAATTATTATGACACATTATGTCTTCATCATGCAAGATTCTGATCTGTCTTGTTCAAAATGCATGTAGAAAAAAGTGTTGTTTATTGATTCAACATGTAACTTTAATTTTTATGTTTGCTTTAATTAAATACATATTTGATTGCCTTTGACTGGTGTCTCAGATTTTTTTAACTCTTATTTACTTCATCCTGTTGACAAACAAACAGGTAACCTTTCTTTATTCTCAATTCAGTTGCTGATTAAAATCCCACCCCCATCCTCGTCTTCACTCACAACAACCTTTGCTTCCTGGTTGGAGCAAAGATTACAAAAAAAAAATCAAAAATCAAAAAAAAAAAAATCCTTAGGTAACAAATGAGTGGTGAGGCATGATACCTAGAGCACTGAGCAGGACTGCAAGGACTTTAAGGATGTTAACAGTAGCAAAGAAGTGCATGTGCTACAGGGTCAAGGTAATTTTCTTATACCATAAGTAAATTACCAATAAGACCAGTAAAGAACCTGGTTATGCAGACCTTCTGATTCAAAATATTAATTCCAGTGGGCCATATCCTGCCCACACATTTTTCCATTGGCTATCATGTTAGCAAGATTAAACTCCAAAGTTCCCAACCCCAGAGGATGTGAAGGTCCCACCATCTTATTGATTCTCCTACCTGGTTCCAACAATCAGGGTGTTTTATCTGTTTCTCGGAACTCAGAAACTTGAACTTGACATTTCTTCCTAAAAGATTTGTGTGTCTATAAGCAGCCAAATCAAATCAAAGCCAAATCAAAAAATAGCATGTAACCATTCATTGCTTTGACCTAAAACAAGTTTCCAGAAGGTTTTCTTTGTAAACAAAAAATAAAGCGTTAGGAAAAAAAAAAAAACAAACAGCAGATTATGATACCATTTCAGCAAAACCCTTTTTTCAGTCAAAAACATATTTTAATTTATATTTTGTATCTTCAATTTTATCTTTTAAAATAAATCTGAAATAATTTTGAAAATTAAACATATTTTAGGTTAAGAAATCCAAGTATTTAATTGCAGAACATGTTGTACTGTTTGGAAAGGCTGAAATGAAACATATTTTTTTGTATTTTTTTACCTTTTTTCCCCAAATTGAAACAATGAAAAGCAGCAAAAATTCATGACCAATTTTGTTTGAAGAAAACTGCATATTTTAACCAAGAACTCAGTTTCATATTAAGCATTTGACCCTCTCCTCTGCCTGCTGATACTAGTTTACCTTCATTACATGCATGCTTATTAGGAACTATGACCTTTTTGTAGTGTGGCAAACAATATTTCACTGGAATTTGTTTGTTAAAAAAAAAACAGTCAGTGTTATAATTCAGAAAACTAACAGCTCACAGAACTTCAGAAATAATTCTTCAGATTGTGGTTCAGATATGAGGATGTTCTCAGTGGGCATGATGGTTTTTTCTGGATTGACTGTTGGACTCAGTGATTTTAGAAGTCTTTTAAAACTCTGAAAAATTTGTGATTCTATGATCATCAACTTTGACTTCCTCTAAACATAAAAATTAGATAACTTATTTTTTCTAAAATCTACTCCTTTAAGAAAAGTAGCGAACAGCATATTAAATTTTCTCTAATGGCAATAGGAACATGACAGTGTAGAGATATTAATCAAAACTGTGCTGATAAAGATGCCTGAGGGTGAAAAAACCTGTATATCCAAGCAATTGATTCAGCTGGTATTTTTTTACCAGTGTATCCTTGCCAAACCAAAAGGGATTTGAAACAACAATGCCTGATGGTTTTCACTGTTAATGGCACATGACTGGCTGCAAATCTAATCAGTTGTTCCGTACCCACTAATCATCTTGAATCACAGGTACATATACATTTGTATTTTTAAGAATATAAAAATGAAATTAACACATAGCTACAGAAGAACTGCTAGAACATAAAGACTTAAAGGCTTTGACATAAACGCACAAGGCAGGAAGGAAAAAGTTGTTGCACATTCAGGCTATTCATGTTTATTTTCCTCCAGTGCCAAGATCCTTTGGTCCCAACCCAGAGATAAACAGTAACCACCAGCCTGGACCTCCCCCACAGTGTTGACATCCAGAAGTAACCAAGGAGCCAAACAAAAATATCTCAGAGATGGACATAAATAATCACAGGGAGCTAAACAGAAGCAGATAATAAACTTTCTCTTTTCTGAAAAATCTCTTCCCAAAGCACTTCAGCACACACTGATGTGCACAGAGACAGGGAAGCTCTGGGCTCACCCAGCCCCCAGAGCAGCCAAGCACACCCAAAGCACGATGGACAAGTGGGTCTGGATGGTGTGGGTCATGTAGTGCAAGCCAGGACCCTCACCTCAGCATCAGGCAGCACCGACCCAAGGAGAGGGCTCCAGCACCACCAGGGCCACTGATATGCCCTGCCATCATCTGTAGCAGCACACACACCTACTGCAAGTATCATAGCAGACACCTGGTTTTCATTCATGTAAGGAGATATTGTACTGATGCGTGGATGCAACGTCGTCCCCTCTCCCAGTCTTTTCTGCACCTTAATTAACAGGAGGGATTTGGCACTTCCTTGACTTAGCTTCATTACAGGATCCAGAGACCAAATAGTTATACCTTCTGTAATTGATTTCCATTCCATCCTCCCCATCCTGTGAAAAAGCAAGGGCATTCATTTACATCTGTCCAAACTTCATCTGAAAATCCCAGTAAGAGTTTTCACCCAGTTTATCACAGGACCAGGTCTTTACCAACGTGGTGACAGGACAGGACTTCTGGCTGGAGTGGCTGCACCTCAGAACTCCCTCTGTTTCAGTGTCTATTTGTTCTGGATTTAACCTGGCAACACTATCTGGCTTCCTTACGCTGCCATCTGTCCAGGATTGCTTCAGAGCCTAACCCACAAGGCTCAAGTCTTGAAAGAGGGCAGCTGGAGGGACACCAGCCAAGAATTACCAACATGTTGGTGGAACTGACTGTCACCCAGCCTTGAGGAAATCCACCCTGCAGACATGAGTTCTTCCTAACTAACATCTGACTGGGTTCCCTCTTCCCATGAAAGCTCCTACAGCTGCCTGCCAAAGGGCAGTTTGGAATAAACCTGTGAGAAGTAAATCTTTTAGATCTGGCACGGTCTGGATTCAAGCTAGGAAGTGGAACTGGAGCTATTCGAGTGACTTTGATGGATAATGCTCTCCTGTCAGTAGGGAGAGGGCAGACATCCATCCTCATCCTCCTTGACTTCAGCATTAACCATGAGATACTGCTGTCTCACCTGATGGGTGGCAGAAGTCCAAGGTAATGTAATAAAATTATTTTGAGTCATTCCTGCTGGGACACACTCCATGACTTGCAAACAAACATTCTCTCTAGCACTACACTCCTCTCTCCTGTGGACTCATCTGTATAATAATACAGATTATACCACAAATATGTGGTGCTTCCCTGGGTCTACACAGAGCTGCTAGGTGATACGGCATGGACTGAATTGCCAGAAACAGGCAGATGAAACACAGCTATACCTAAATCTCTGTATAAATACACACACTGCCACCATCAACATGGCAATGGAAGAAAAGCAGCTGGTTAAATGAAAGCAAGACAGAGGTAAGACAGATGGGAGACAGGGAAGCATCTTCAAGAGCTTGTCTCTTGAGTGCACGATGCCTGGCACGAGGGTGCATTTCTACAATTGGTGTGGTTATTTCATCATTTAGGAGTGCTCTTGGATTTGCTACTGGTGTCTTCTCAAAGCAGCCTCTGCAAGTAACCCTTCTACTCTCTTCCATTGGGGCTAGGATGCTCTCTGCCACCCTGGCAGGTGATGACCTTGTCTCTGTTATTCATAGCTGTGCCACTTCTCAGCTGGACTATAGTAATTTGAAATATGCAAGCACACAGCATTCATGCTTAGAAAACTTCATTTACTGCTGCAATGCATCTCTTCAGTGACAAAGGCATATCAAACCTGGCACTGGGCCTGGTACCAGCTTCCTATGGAATTCCTAATTGAGTTCATGGTCTTCGTTCTTATCATCCTCATCCCTTCTAACACTTTGTTTAAAGCTGCAGAGAAGGAACAGTTTGGCAGATTCACTCCACTAGCCCTACAAGCTCTCTGCAGGAACAGTCACACACGTTTGTCCAGAGCCCTCAGCCCACGGGCTGAACACCTTCAGGGAATGCTAACCTTCACAAAATTTCACCTTCATCATAAGGCATATTTCTCTGGCTTGCATAAATAATAACATCAGAAACACAAAACCAAGATGCTCCACCATGTTCACTTCTCTCTTAGCAGGAAGGTGAGAGAGGCAGCCAATGCCTGACAGACAAGTACAAGGTTCACCATATAGTCCTGGAAACTGGCTATTAGGGGGATGAGACACATCTCACTACTGACCTTGACCACCAACAGCTCCTTCCTTGGCCTCTCTCTGTGTAAAAATCTCCTTGTTCCACTGCACGATCCCATCAGAACGTTCTGAAAACGGTGCCGGGTCCCTTCTTCCTGGAGGAATTTTTCCACAGTGCTCACTCCCCATGATAGACCTTTGTTCTTCAGGTGGTACCCAACCCCATCAGCAAAGGCAAAGCCTGTTCAGCATGGGAAGGTTGGCTTGGCATGGCCTTAGCACCAGCTGCCCTCTGCCACCTTGGCCAAGGTGGTTGCCCAGGGGGAAGCCGACATGCAGGGAACACACTCAGGTGAGCAGTCCATGTAGGACTTGTCATGCCTGGGAGTTAACCTGGATCTGACAGAAAGGAAACCAAATCTATCTCACACGTATACTGAAGTATATTCACCAACTCTATTTTTATTGTATATATTGTCCCTGTCCAAATAAGGAATTTGCATATAATTCTATACCTTGCCAGCATCTCTGCGTGGATGTTATTATAATAGTTTAAACTGTGAGCTTTTACATTCTCCTCAGCATAGTAAATGTCATTTTAAAGGATGTTAGCAGGTCATTTGGCCTTTAAAATCACATGTTCTTCCCTGGAGTACGAACCCTAATCCAAATAAGACTTTTTTTTAATTGATTTTTCAATTGCTGCAGTATTTTTGAAGCATTATTGTAAATCTCATCTTCATATAGTGAGCTATCTGAGTCCAGCAATCTGAAAAGATCACAGCAGACGATGGTGAGACGGTAGGTCATGATACCAAGAAGCACGGGCAAATTATTTACCATATAAAAATTATGAAATATAACGAAGATCTGCATAAGGGATGAAAGCACTTTGCTTATGAGCAGTGTTTGATGAAATTCACAATGATTAAATTATTATGGCAAGGGTCACTTGTCAGAGGCTTCCTTCCCCATAGCTAGCTTAAAAGTTGCTCATAATGTGGGTATTCTTAAATTTGTATCTGGGGTACTGAATGTTGTATTGCACATAATTTTTTGCTGGAAGTACTTCAGGAAATATTGATGTTTGCTCCATATTCAGATTTCTACCTATATAATGCTCAATTAGAGGTATTTATTTTTCTAATGTATTCAAATGAATACAGCTCCTAACATATATATCAGAATAAAACTGTGTACACAGTATAGCTCTACTTGCCTTCATTCTGTACTTGCAGTAAGGAACCACTAGCATAAACCACCTTCCTGTCAGCAGAATTCCACTCACACAGTGAAGGCTGTGTAAATTTAGTCAGGTCTGTGTGGTCTAAGATTAAGCAAAGTTTGCTTAAAGTGAATGCAGCACCATGATTGTGATCTTCCTTGGGGAGAGGGATCACCAAAGCCACCAGCAGTGCCTGTGGCACAGGTCTCTGCTGTGAAAACTGAAGAAGCAGACACTCTTTGAACAGACCCAGAGAAACAAGTTGTCAGAGAAGCTAAAAGTCACAACAGGTTGTGTTTGAACATGCACATTTTCCAACCCTTACAGCCTTTCTAAGATTTCACTGATTTTTTTGTTTAAAAAAAAAAAAGTTCAGTTGAAGCATTTTTGTTAGTCTGGTCCACTAAAATGCCAGACTCAAGTGAGAGGAGGAAAAAACAGGAACTTCCCTTGCAAAGGTGACAAGACTCACGTTGAAACTTTTGAAAGCAGGAGTCAGCCATAAAGTTTGCCAAATATGATCTACCCACTCGAAAAAAGAAAGCTCAGGATCTGGGGGAAATGGCATTTCCTGACCTTCCCACCACCCTGTCAAAATCACACAACCTCCAGTTCCTCTCTGTTCCCAAAGTCTGGACCAGATCAGATCTTCAGATGTTTCATTCTCCCTTTAATCATTATTATTTTGTTCCCCAAACAAGGAGAGACCTCCCAAACTGCCTGACATAGCCCATGCCCTGCTGGCAGCTGGAGGGGCCCTCACCTCTGCCAGGGCCCATGGTCCCTCTGGGGTGGAGACAAACGGGGAGGGGGCCTTTCCTTCAGAAAGTTTTGGGAGGAAAGGGAAAAACACAAACCTGAAATTACCTCAGGAAGAGAGGAGCATAAATGCTGGAAGAAGCTGTGTGGATGTCAGCTTTAAACACAGACTCTGGCAGGGGGCAGCTAAAACACTCTGAGAGACAGAGTTACAGAGAGAAATACAGTCTGAAAAGTGCTTTGTGAGATCCTTGAAAGTGGAGGATTTGGGGGCACCTCAGCTTTTCTCCTCTCGTGGGTCCTGGGGGGCCTGGTGGGAGGGTTACCCCAGCAGGCAGCAGCCATGTCCCTGGGCAGGAGGGATGTGCAGAGCGTCCGGGGCATGGCTGCTGCCAGGGGCGGTGGGGCTGACTCTGAGAGAAACTCCACCTCTGGGTACAGATTATTGTTCCTCATATTCCTTTGTTTGCCATTGTAATCTCCATAGTCATTCTCCTTGATAAACAAACAAGTGAAAAGATGCAATGAGGTGTAAGAATAGATTTGCACAGGGCAGACAACTGAACATTTAATTTATTTACCTCTCCTAACAGATACCTGGGGTGACATTTATTAATAAATGGCATTATCAGGTGTCTGATATGTAGCTCACAGAAATTAATTACCCAGCCCATGGTAAAACCATAACAAGCCTGCAGTGCTGTAACATTTGTGCTAATTGAAAATGAGATAAGTGCTGTGGGTGCAATTTGCATTCAATGCAGTGTATTAATTATCTTCAGTTCTCTTCATGATAAATATACCTGACTGAACCACTCTGCTAATTTACTAGGTAATAGAGTCATAAGTGGATTCCCTTAGGTGACCAACTACAGGCACTGGGCTCTTTGCAACATCAAGGCCTTCCTCTTTTCCAAGCACTTAAATGGCTTAGCAAACACCATACGCTTTTCTTGCAGGCTGCGTTGGAAGCACACGTGAGAAAACTCTTCTTGTGCCTGCAGAGTTGTTCAGTACAAAATTCAGAAACAATACCCCTCACCCCAAGACTTCTCTACTTTGTAAAGTTGAAGAGGAGGCACTTTGCCTCCATCAATGGCACGCTGCAGCGTTTGATGGCAGCTCCATGAGGACAGGCATTTCTCCCCCAGCTCCTCATCCCCCTTGCTCCCCCCCCCCATTCATTTCACAGTCAGGTTATCATGGGATTTAATTACATTTTGTGTGAAATATAAATTAATTGACTCTTGTAATACACATAATGATCAGGAAAATTCAGATTTAAAGATACTGTGTAGTTCCAGTAGATTAAGGCACTAATTGTTCTGCTCTCACCAACTATGATTTATGTGGGGATCAGGTTACAAAACCAATATGTGCTCGAGTTAAAGCTCTGTGGTACCATACAATTAGGACTAAAGCTTTTTGTAAATGGGCCCAATAATGCAAAAAGCTCTTTGCTAATCCTGGTCTTTTTAATTCAGGGGTCATGCATTGTCTAAGGCAGCTGCTTATACTGTACGCAGCTACTGTCCTTTATTCACCCTCCTCCCCTGTAGCTCGGGTATCTGAATTTGCCACTAACCTTGGACATGCCGTTGCTAATTTCAGGGTAGGTGATGGCAATGCAAGAAGATCAGGGCCAGCGCTTTGCTGTGCTGCCCTGGGAGCAGCCTGGGCACGCTATGACTGAGAGGTGATATGTGCCTCCCCCAGCTCCCCTTCAGTGTGCAGGCTGTGGATGGGGTCAGCTTTTGGGCTCTGCTGTCAAGTAAGCAGACATCCGGGGCAGCAGACAGATGAAGGTGACAGTCACTCTCACAGCTGAAGGGGCCAGGAGGTGGTGAGCAAACACCTCAGCTCCAGGAACAGGCAGTCGCATCCCCACCAGCTGCATGGCAGCCCCGTGGGCAGGGAGAGGGGGCAGCAGCAGAGAAGGGGGGAGAGGCACTGCTCCCCTCCATCCCACCCTCCCCACACCCAGAAGCACTCTGTTACCTCCATGCAGCCTGGTGTTTTTCCATCATCTTTCCTATGTCTGTGAAGTGCTAAAGTTCAGCTTAGCTCTCCTTGCTGAGCATTGCCAGGATAGCTCTCCACCACTCTCCATCAAGGAAGGGATACCCAGCATATCCCACACAGTGTGTCCGTGTGCTCACAGGGCAGGAGGAGGCACTGGACGGGCATGCAGTCAGCGGGCCAGAGCAACTCTAAAGGTGAGAAAGAGTAATTCAATGACAGAATAAACCATTTGATTTTCAAAAGAGCACCTAAGTGCAAAAGAGCTGGAGAGAAGGTGCACATCTGCCAGACATGTTGACATGTTCCCTTTTAAAAACAAATAGGCTCTCCATGCTTCTCCTCTGTCTGTTTCTGAACACATCAACTTCAAGTACAAGCCAGTTCCCAAGACATTTTGTGTGGCTCTTTGCTTCTTGAATTTGGTCAATTTAATATGAAAGGAGCACTGTAACATTTTTAGAGCTATTTTTAATGTGACGATGTGATCTGTGCCAGAGACCTTAGCAATGACATCTAGAAAGGCATCAATTATATTTCCTGTGCCTTTTCTCATCCTCTGGTAAAGAATTCTTTGGAAAGATAAACCCAAAGAAATCTTGTTTCTTAGAAATCTGGAGGGGGGGTGGGAGGTGTTAACTTAGCAGTATTATTTGGTTCAAGTGACAGCCAAAAAATCAGAATTTTCCTTTATTTTCCCCATTAGGTGGCCAGAGGGGTGGAGTACTGGTTCTCCCAACCCAAAGCTTTTCTGAAACAATCCCATCACTACAAGGACATTCCTGATGAAATGGGCAGGATTATGTCACCCAAACGAGCTGTCTGACCCCACTGGCATCTAGAAACCAGCAGGCCTGGGAATATATGCATTGCAGCCACCTTTCCTTTATTGTCCACTCCTTATACCTCCCAGGCTGGGCTGAGCTCCTCTCAGATGCAATTCCCCATATGGACTATAAAGCCTTTTTTTTTTCTAAAGGAGGAAAAAGCCCAGTGGTGCAGGGGAGCCACAGCAGAGCTGGAGTGCCCAAGGATGCCCAGCACAGATGACCAAGCCACGTCACTAGTGATAGGTGCAACACCACCAGCATCTCTCAGCACTATGCAGCTCATCTGCATCTCCTACCACCGTGCAGCCCACCAGCAGCTCTGGTGGCATCACAGCCCTTCCTGGTGTGAGCAGGACAGCTGCTGCAGGGGTGTCAGCATCCTCATCCCTTGGACAAAGAGGATGCAGCAGAGAACAGACTTGCATCTTGCCCAGGGGTGCCCAGCAAGCTGCATCAGGGCCAAAGCAAATCCCTGCTCTCCTGCATCCTGGTTTTGTGCTCGATGGCCCTACTGCCTTTGCACAAGTGCAGGGGCTAAAACACTTTCCTGCTCTGTCAGGAAATCCAGCATAATATAGAATAGGATGTGAGGTGCAATAGAAAAAGGAAGGGGAGAGAGAGGCAACATGAACAAAAAAGTCCTAACTTTTTGCATGAAGCACACATTTGCTAAATAGAATCCTAATGGCGTTATTGTAGCTAAAAACGGAGACTTGAAAATGCTGTATACATTATTATGCTCATTATCTACCAACTACAAGAATGCTGTGCTAAAACTAACTCAAAACACCTCAGGTAAGGTAATTGCTACTAATGGATTTGAAGTGTGCAAAATTGAGCGTCATTACGCAGGCATCACATTCTCCACTTGGTGAAGCCGTCGGATATCGTAGTTACCAGCTCACTCATCTCTCGATCAGGGAGAGATTTGAGGAAAAGGGCAAGCTCTCTTTCATTTGGTACTGGAAGGAAAATTCAACAACACAATATTACAGCAGCCTGTTTGCACCTCTGTGGTTAAGATGGGGTCAGCGCTTGCTTCTAAAACACTGCTTCAGAAAAACATATGGAAAAAATCTGCTCCAGAAGTCAATTTCTCAGGGAAAATCTCAGAGCTAACTCTGCATTCGTAAACTTTGGCAACTTCCCTTCCTAAAGGAAAGAATGAGACAGGGGCCTGCAAAACTATTCTGAAGGAGGGGAGCCATGAGTCCAAACGACAAATTCTGATGCAAATTAAGGCTTGGCTCTTCAAGATACCCTAAGCCACTATAAAGCCCCACTGCCTAAAGACAGAAGGCAGAAAACAATGTCAATAGGCCCCCTCCTGTGGGGTGGGATGTCTGTGGATCAATGACTGCAAATTTGAACTTCGACAAAGCCCAGGTGTGTTTGAAAGAAGATACTTGATTCCCCTGATTGGATATCTTGGCTTTCTAGGAGGCCAGGATTTTTGTTATAGATAAGTGACTCTGGATAAATATCCATGATCCCAAACACCAAATGAAATGGCTGTAGATATAATAGCAGCCTCCACATAAACCTCAAAACAAGCGACTCCCAGGAGTTTTGCTGCCTTTCATGAAAACTAAAAACAAACTGCAGCAAAGCAGTGTTTTTCAAATCTCTGGGAAGTCGGGACAAGGCAATTTCTTATTTTAGTTATAACACCAAAGTTATGAATTGATACTTGGATAAAATTATGTAAAGTACTCTAGTTTTAATTATATTTAGTTTAGAAAGATGATGTGGCCAGTACCTAATAAGTTTCCATTCCTTCTGATTATCTTGGGGGAAAAAAATTTAAAAGGCCATGTATGAACAGGATTAAAGCAGCCTCTATCCAAGTAAAGAAAGCACAAAGAAATTTGAACTCACAGCTGCAACCAAAGGCAATGGGAGCTGTGCTTTGAACAGATAACAAGCTAAGTCCACTGAAAAATCAGACCATGCATCTCAGATTGAGAACTTAAAATTAGTGAATAATTTTGTACTTAATCTCTTTCTGCCTCCATTCTTCATCATGAAATAGGGATAATACTACCACCCAATGCCTCACTGCAGTGCAGTGAAAATAAGTTCATTAATGTTTATGAAACATTCAGTTACCATAGTGATGAGTTCTATAGAAAAGCCCATGTGGAAATTAATATTTCTGTCTTCAGAGCAGGGTTTGAATAGAGACATTTAGTGAGGCCTGGGGCCATACAATGAGGAGAAAAGAAAACAGTAAATAATTTGCCATTGAAAAATAAAAACAATAATCAAATCAAAACAGCCTCTTACAAAAAAAATTGATTTTTATGAAATTTTTCATTTTGGAAAAAGTTATTTGGTAAAGAAATCAAAGGGTCTTTTTGCTTCTGGCTTTCTCTCTTCCTAGCATGGGGGAGAGGATTATTTTTTTACAGAGAGTATTAAAAGAATCTGGAAATCACTGCCTTCCAGCTTTCAAAAATCAAACTTTTACCATTTGCTTTGGCAGAAATCTCAGAAAAATTGGTGATATTTTTAGCTATACACGAAACTTTTTGATTTTCTAACACATTTTCTTAGAAAAAATGTATGATGTTGGCCTTGCCAGGCCCCTCTGTCAAGATTTTCAGTCAGTCTAGAGGAGTACCAAGTGTATATAGCTCTGTTCCATCCCTGTTGGTAGGTGACTAAAACTCAATCATAGAATCACAGAAAGGTTTGGGTTGGAAGAACCTTAAAAATTATCCAGTTCCAACCCTCTTGCCTTGGACAGGGACACCTCCCACTAGCCCAGGTTGCACAAAGGCCCATCCAGCCTGGCCTTGAGTACTTCCAGGGATGAGGCATCCACAACTTCCCTGAGCAACCTGTTTCAGTGTCTCATCACCCTCACACTGAAGAACTTCTTCCGAATGTCTAACTAAATCTACCTTCTTACAGTTTGAAGAAGGTAGATTCCCCCTTGTCCTATCACTACATACCCTTTTGAAAAGTCCCTGCCCTTCTTGTGCACCTCCTTCAGGTACTGTAAAGTTGCTATAAGGTCTCCCTGGAGCCTTCTCCAGGCTGAACAGCCCCAGCTCTCTCAGCCTGTCCTCATGGGAGTGGGCTCCAGCCCTCTTATTGTTGCCGTGGCCCTCTGGACTGACTTCAAGAGCCCCAGCTCCTTCTTGTGCTGAGGGTCTCAGAATTGGATCCAGTACTCCCGGGGGGGTCTCATGAGAGCTAAGCAGGGGGAGAATCTCCTCCCTCGGCCTGCTGGCCATGCTTTTTTGGATGCAGCCCAGGGTATGTTTGGCTTTCTGGGCTGCAAGTGCACATTGACAGCTCATGTTGAGCTTCTCACCAACCAACACTCCCAAGTCCTTCCCCTCACAGCTGTTCTCAACCCATTCTCCACTTAACCTGTATTGGAATTGCCTGGACCCAGATGCAGGACCTTGCACTTGGCCTTACTGAACTTCTTAAAAGAACTCTCAAGCCTGTCAGGCTCTCTCTGGGTGGCACCCCTTCCCTCCAGTATGCCAACCCCACCATACAGCTTAGTATCACCAGCAACACACGTATTCTGAGAGAATCAAAAAGAGGAAAATACAAGGGGAAAGTAAAGTCTTTAAGACACAGAAAAAAAATAAATAAATTGGGAAAAAAATAAATTGCAAGTATGCATTTTAAAAATAAATATTTTCTAAACCGCAATTATACATCATACCAAGAAGATCTGCTTACTTGTACTAAAAGCTGATATTTCAGTTTTCAAGATGAAAATGTCTGCTATATAGCAAAAAAATATCTGTCAAAAAAATACTGAAGTGCCAAGATACGATCTGGGTGTCAGACAGAAGGAACTTAGGAAGTTAAGGCATTTTACAAATCAAGAAACAAAATAAAAGAACATAATAGACAAATTTACCAGACAAATGGGATATTTAATGAAACTTTCCAAGCGTTTTCTACAAAGTCACAAACTGAACCTTAAAATTCAAATGCTTGAACTGTATTTTCAGAAACTGACAGAAATTCCTTTGAAGTCTGAAAGAAAGAAGCTCCTGAAGATTTCCAAACCTGATTCCTGAACAGTCTTGATGCTTTCAGTCCAGCAGCTCTTCTCATCATACGTTCAACAAGTCTGTTTGCAGAGGGAGTGAGAAAGGTTTCAAATTATGAACCATAAAACCAGACACTTGGTCGGGGTTGGTTACTTGCATATCAGCTGCTGGCTGAATCTGTGACACCATCATGGCAATCAGCTCAACTAATCTCTGAAGTCAAGCCATTAATGTCTTGGTAAAAAGTAAATCACAAGCAAACACAGCCTTACATTGTGTAACATGAGCAGATAAATATGAAGATTGGAAGCCATCCCATTCTAAGAAATGAGATGACTCTGGTAGTGGAGGAGCCTTACAAAAACATGGTCCCAGGGCCAATGGCAGGTTCCTGGGGCAGGCACTCTGTGACCCACAGCAGGCAGAGATCAGGGACAAGCTTGCTCAGAACTATGCTTTGCACCATTTCAGGAGCCACTATTGAAACCAGAGTCCCCCTGTTCTTTTCCCTTCAATTTGTTTTGCAGTCAAAAAATGTGGTCTTTCCTTTAGGAGAGAATTCCTGCCAAAAAGCAAAGAAGAAAAAATTGAATTTCCCATCAGAATACACCTACCTTTCTTTGAAATCAATTCTCCAGGTCTTCGTCTTTTTTCTCTGTTTTGGTCTTTGCTGTCTTACACATTTCTGCCATTGTACCCAATAAAAATACAGTGGGAGAGTCTCCCTCAGCACCTTTACTTTCCTTTGGCAACCGTCCTCTTTTCAGAACAATGAAGTTACAAAATGCTACAGAATGGCAAGGCTGAGGTGGGGAAGAATAAACTGCTGGAATTATTTATTGTGTTCATTAATTGAATTTGATACCAAGCTCTGTTCTTTCCTCCTTTTTCTTTCTGATGAGTAATGCTGTTTTCCTGTTAATGTAACAGTTATTTTAAGACCCAGGTTAAAAGAATATATTTCTAATGCAATAATCGGCAGCAGAGGAACCCGTTCACTCATGCTGAACTTCCACACACCAGCCTGGCTACAAGTGCCACGCAGGTCTGGTTAAGCCTCCCTTCCCTGGGAGGTGCCTCTACCCTCTTCCCTAGCACCGGGTGGATCTCCCAGCACACACAGCAGCTGCTCTGGAGCACATCCTGGGAGCCTGCCCTCCAGGCAAGAGGCAGCAGCTTTTGGAGTTCAGCAATGTTAAACGGGCTTGTGAAATCCGCAGTCACCAAATCCTGTTAAAACTGAGACACTGAGTGGAATTTTAAAACAAGACGTAAGTATTTTAAAACCAATAAGTTTTAGCAACAGTTCAAGCAGACCTAGTTAAAGCTGTGCAAATAAACAACGGTAAGAAGGGTAAATTCTTTTTTACATTTCAGAGCAAATTCTGGAACTAATTAGACTTCATAGGAAATTCCACCTACAAGAAAATTATTTCATATTTCTTTGTTATACAGGTGCAATTCTCAGGCACGTTGGTGCTGAAAAAAGTGACAAACAGACACTCGATTCAGTGAATATCAATTTTATCTCAGAACACCTATGTTTCTGTGTGACGCCTCAAGCTAGGGAAGCAGCAGCATCGCTAGTGCTGTGTGCTTGCTGGGACATGCTGGGAGAGAAAGATCAGCTGTGCCTGGTACCTTCAGCATCCTCTTGTGGGGCTGATCCTGCCTCACAGGCAAGGACCAAAGCAGCCCACAGCTATGAACTTGCCCCTTTACAACAAAAAATAATGCTGTCCTTTTTCACAGACTTCAGGAAACTTCACGAGGACTACAGAAGCTTTAATGTTTTCCTTCAGGAAAAGCTCATCTAAACTGAGGAAGCCTAATTGTGAGACCTGCAGTCTGCTAGACAGAGCTCTCATACCCAGAAATGATGTGAGGGCCAATTGCCAGGACTAAACATTTAATGCATCAACAGGTGTTACACGTTAGGCAGCAATGAGGTGTACATCACTGAAACATAAAGGCCCAGCAAGCCCACAGCACAACTATCAACCAGAACAACACGGCCATAAAATTCTAATTAGCATCATACACTTGTTAAGGACATTTTTATTTATTGACATAGTCAAATAAACGGGCAGCAGCATTTTATTTTCATGATAGCCTTGAAATGAGCCCAGGAAGAAAGTTAGCATTAGTGGTTCAGCTACTGCATGCCTTCCACAGTTCGCCACAGGAGCATATATTTTGAAATATTAATTAAATATTGTCACATTAATTAAGTTACCTTCAGCAGGTAAGAGAAATCAAGTCCTTAATCAATGCATATCTTGTTTGTTCTATTCCCAAACCGTACAGATAAATTACCCAGCAGCAGAAACTCAGCAAGTTTCGTAGTTCTAAGTGTGCACAGCCACAGGTCTCATCCCTGCGTGATGGAGGGGGCAAACCTAGGCAAATGAGAGTGAGGAATAAATAGTCCTTATCTGAACACCACCAGCCAGGGAGGTATCTGAACAGTGCTCCTAAGTTGGTGAACAAGATTGGTGTCCCCCAGAGGAATAGGATACGTATTTAGATACTTCCAAAAAGCAGATGCTTTGCTGAATGGTAAACTGCAGCTATAAAGATTTCTGTCAGTCTGCAGAGTGGCAGATTCTTGTAAAGCAGACAGGATGCAGTGGCCATTAATATTGCTGCTAGATCTGCCATGCAACAGTTTACAAAGCAGGAAGGATTAGTTCAGAATATTTATTATTGAGGGGGGGAATTCAGATGGTCTGCTTTATCGCTTCTTAAGACAGGTAAATAGAAAGGAACTGAACAGCATTAAATTCATCATCTGGGTTAGAGAAAGTGCACAGAGCAATAGGGAGTGGATACAATTTTAAAAGGTACTTTAAGCAAGTTTACATTTCACTGAAGATAGAAGTTCTGGGATGTGAGGCACTTTTGGAACTTAAATCATTGCTTCGTGCATTTAAAATATACTCAGTATAGGTAATTCACCATTTTAACATGTCTGATATATCCACCTTAAACAAGAATATTCCAGAAATTCCAAAGGAAAACTGGGAAGTGATCTGTGTGTAATAGCTGAACCATGACAATTGCATATTTTGCATGAATTACTATAATGGCTTCTGCTTGCTGGCGATTTCTATTGTATGCAAAGGATGACAGTTGCAAAAAGTGTCAATATCCCATATTCAAAAGTGATTCAGGAGCCCAATTTCTTAAGTCCAAAATGCTGAGATACTAAAAAGTAAAGCTTGAAATCTTTGCTTACTTCAGTACTCAGTAAAGTTCTACATGAAATCATCATGAGAGATGAGAGAGAAAGAGAAAAGCATTTTGAGAGCTTTCTTGGTTCACTTGAGTTGACGCTAACACCCATGCATGTGGATAAACCTATCTGGAAAAAAAGAAAAAAAAATTTTAAAATCCAAACCAACCAACCTACCAAACAAACAAAAAAACCCAGCAACAAAACAAAACAGCAAAATAACCAGAAATTCAATTTTTACTGAAAGATTTTGGTTTTCCCATGGAAGAGCAGGCCCCTGAGCTCACCTGAGGAAAAGTTCAGCACAGCATTTTTTATAAAAACAAAGAAAAGGCAACTTGCAAGAAAGATGTGAGAAGAATCTGATTGCTGCCCACCAGGGAGAAGGGTGAGGGCAGGGTGGGCATCTCAGGCTGCAACCACAAATGCAGGGCAAGGCAGGGCAGCTGCCCAGAGCTCCCAGCCACTGTCCCAGCTTCTGCAGGGCTCTGAGAGAGGCTGAATTATTGTCTGCAGTGCATCTCCCCATCCCAGCCAAGCTGGGATATATTTTTATAGCCTTTCTTCAAGTGATAGATATATCAGGGGGAGGGCCAAAAATGAGAGGTAGGGGGGAAAAAAAAAAAGAGAGAGAAGCAGTTTCCAGTATTTGTCCTTATTATAGGTTATATATACAGGAAGAAAGTTAATTAAGCTTTAAAAAATCCATCACACATCAATGGGTGCATTTTAATGAGTACAAAAAGTTGAGGTGTTTACTGCCAATTAAAGTGGTTTTTAAATAAGCATTAATTAACACAGAAATTCAGAAGAAAGTTATACCTTGTCAAAGAAAGGCCAGTGCAGGCTATGCCCAATTCTGCTCCCATTCATACTCACATAGTAATTACCAACAACCCTATATTTTCCATAATAATGAGGAGAGGCTGTCATGGCTGTCAAACAAAAACAAAACAAAACAAAAAAAGGTAGTGCATAAAAATAGCCTCAAACTGAAGTAAACTTTTTTCTTTTAGATCCAAAGCCACAGGAGATGTCAGTGTGGAGCAAGGATGTAAGGGGGACAGTCAGAGAGCCCCTTCCCAGGGAGGTGACACTGCCATGGGGAGAAGCCTCTCCAAACTGGAATTACGGCCTCTGTCCAGATGAAGAAAGCCCAAAGAAAGGTCAAGGAACAAGCAGGTTCATTCCTACCACTTCACCTCATGGAGGAGCTGGTTTCCTCTTGAAAAAAAAAGAGTTGTTGTTTTTCACGAGCAAGTGCTAACAGATTCACTCTCTGCTTCCCAAAGTCAGGTCAAAGCAATCACTGAAAATAAGTTCCTTCTGCATAAGTACTTCTAGCAGGCTTCACTGGTGACATGAAAACTGGTATGGGCATCAGTTCTCCAGCCCTTAACGTTTTCTTAAGCACTGTCAGGAGTCTCAGCTCTACTTCAACTACTGTTGATTTCTGAGCAGGGGCTGACATCATTAATCAGGTATACATTGGAACAGTTCAGGAAAGCCTTCCCTCTCTCAAAGTGCATCTTAGGCTCCAAATAAGGTTTTTTAATTGCCTTAATGAGAATGGCTTCTCTTCTCAGTTCCCTGGCTGTGGAGAGACAAGACCAGCACTGCCTTTTCAGATGACAGGCGAGGAAGGTTCCTTTCCCATTATACTAGCAAGTTTTGGATAACTCTTTGGTGTAATGTTTTTAAAGTTAATTGAAAAAAAAAAATAATAGTAACACCAAGAAGAAGGATGTAGATATGCACAGACTCCTGTTTTTCACATCCTGGTCCCTTTGCAGGTGGCTCATGTGAGTTGTGTCACTCAGACAGCGTGCAGCTGTACCCATAGAATGTAATGCTTGTGCCTAGCAGGCAGGATGACTGCCTTGTTTCTATACTGTGTCCTCAGGCCTTATCTGCAGTAAAATAAAAAAATAGAACTTTAAAGCTCAGGGAAGTTTTGTTGAACTGAGGTGGTCAGGGCCTTCAGGTCTTCCACTGATCTTACTGACGCATCTAATAGGGCTGGAGAGGAATATTTTATTGCTAGAAATAGCTGAGCGATTACTTCAGAGAAAGGACGGACGTAACACAAAAGAGTTTCCAGGTAGTGACAGGAAGGAGTGTTGCTCATGCAAAATTCCACATTAGGCACTACAATAATAATAAAAAACCCACCGGCCCTTGTGATGTCTGAACTCCCCGACACTGATATATGGAGAAGGGAACAGAGGAGGAAAAAGACAGAGGGAGCAAAGCAAATACACTGGGATGCTTACGAGCAGCATACAGGAGCCAAGTGTCACAAGCTGACCCTTTGTGTTTGCACTGAAATTTGACCACTCCAGGCAAAATTCCCTTAGCAGTTTACACCTGGTTTGATAACAGCTATTTTTCACAGCACTGTGACATTTAATGCTGTTTAATCAAGACTTCAGAGAAGAAGTTACAATTTTAATTACTAAACAATCCATCATTACATATTTATATTTTCCTTAGATGGATTTGACCCAGCTCTGATTAAGGGCTGTAATACAGAAGCGTTGTGCATACCGACTCACAGCAGGAACACAGTTTATTTTGTAACTAGATATTTAGGAAGAATTTCTTTACGGAAAGAGTAGTCAAGTGCTGGAACAGGCCGCCCAGGGAGGTGGTGGAGTCAACATCCCTGGAGATATTTAAAAACAATGTAGATGAGGCACTTCAGCACATGCTCTAGTGGGATGGTGAATTTTTAATTGCTTTATGGGGAGAGCAGAATTAACAGTTGGACACGGTGATCTTAGAGATCCTTTCCAACCATGACAATTCTATGATGATTCTGTAACAAATGAGCACCACGCATCTCAGGAAAACAGTTGCTCTCTGATGACTGCAGAGGAGCCCTGTCCCATCCCTTACTAGAAAACTCAGAATTCCTGGCAGCAGAGATGCACATAGTGTTAATCTCAGTGGGCTCCCCAGGGTGCCTGTGACCACCTGCTGCTCAGGGTAGATCTGCTGTACATTGCCCTCTGAGCCTCCCACCATGGAGACACCCAGACATTCAGGTTTTTCATCATTCAGGAACAAGGAAAACAAGTGAGAAAGTTGTCATGGTTATAAATCACCCACACCTTTCTTATGTGTGTGAGCTTGTCGCTGGGATGGGAAGTGTCTGATAAATATCAAGAACCTAAAGGAGAGATTTAAGTGTCCAGCATCATCAATAGTACCAAAGCCTGTGTCTTTAAACCTGCCTTTTCAGGCCCTCTGGACAGGAGCCTACTTAACCTCTCAGTTCTCTGAGGCTGGGGATGCTCTTTCCTTCAGGCTTCCACATGAGTTGTACAAGACAGCAACATGAAGACAAAACAGTGGTATTTTTCTGAACACAGAACAGGATTCTTTCTCTAATCTGCCAGACTTTTGGCCTGGTGTCCTTCTCCAGCTCCATTGCATATCTGATTGAAAGGGGGAACCATACCAGCCCTACTACTGGCAGGAATCATTGGTGCTTTATTTTTTATACCATGAACATTTAGCCTACAGACAAAAATCCCATTTAAGAAATCCGTGGGGATAACAGCCATATTACCAATGGCAGGGCTGAAAGGTGGAAACCTAAAGAAACCTGTCCTGTTTTCATCCACCTTCTGGAAGCTTCACTGCCTCTTTTCTGAAGGTGGACTCCAAATTCAACCCACTATGCCAGATCTCTACACTTACCTTTGGTCAGTACCCAAAAAAAGCCTAACATGTTTGTCAGTCTTTGTGACTGTCATGCACTTAAAAATTACCTAAGTGACCAGTTGACCTACTTTATTAGTTATTTGTGAAGATAGGTTGTTATTCCTCTTACAGTGATGAAAGATGAAGGACAGAAAGAATTTTTGTTTAAAAAGGCCTCTAGCTGAAGGTTGGTTTAGGCTAAGGTCAAAAGAGTTGCTATTACTTCCAAAGCTCCTCGTTATGTAGGAGTTTTTCTTAATACTTGTGATTCATCTGGATTATTTTCATTAGCCACATAAACAGCTCAACATACAAGCTATGGGGATGTACTAAAAGAAAGGAAAAATTATTTTTAAATGCTTGAATGGAATGAAAGAGAAAATTTCTGCAGCAAACCCCCTTTTTAGTGGCTAGG
The DNA here is from genome assembly GCA_038090715.1 of Florisuga fusca. NCBI lineage: Eukaryota > Metazoa > Chordata > Aves > Apodiformes > Trochilidae > Florisuga > Florisuga fusca. The sequence continues at coordinate 9,629,996 of JAAWXA010000022.1, forward strand.
AGTCAAGTCAGAACCAAGTCCTTTTGGAAAAAGACTGAGAAATAACTGTGAGGCAAAATTCTCAGGACATGAATAATAGAAACAACATTCAGTAAATTACTTGGTTAATGACTGGAAAAAAACCCAAGAAGCATACCTATGGAGAGAGGAGGAGGAAGAGATAATCCCTTTGGAAGTTGTGCAGGAGCTGCCTGGCCTGGTCGTTAGGCTTGGAAAAAAAAAAAAAAAAAAAAAAAAAAAAACACCACCACCAACAACAACAAAAAGTACCTGTATGCTCTGAAATCAATGGAAACATGATTTATTTTGCATGCTGATATCTCTGCAGCCCCATCAGAAAAAGCTGACCAGGCTAAGTGTCCTTCCACAGGATATGCAGGACTTTTTGGAAGCATGCACCATGGAAGTATAAACCTTCATTATAATTGATGTCTTGCACTGATATTAGTTCTTAAAAAGTAAAAATATCAGATTGGCTTTCCCTGCACTTACTAGAAAACTGATTTCAAGTCTCCAAAAAAGCAGGAACACCATCAGCTCCAACACAGCCATAGGACAGACACCTTGTCATTTGCCATCAACTCTAAGCCAACATCCACAGCCTTAGCATCGGTCACAACATCTCTCCAATTACCAATTTGACATTTTAGTTTTAAGTTTTTTGCCCAACTAAGCAATAGCCTCCCATTTCAATAGCCTTCTCTTTTGGTCACCCCTCTGTAATATAGCTTTTGATTAGAAAATAATTTACAGATGAGAAACATTTTGAAAGGACTGCAAAGATGCTACACTGTAATGAGGGTCTTTGGAAAGTCTCAAAAACTTCCTTTTTTTTTTTGCTCACTGACCGTGTGTCAGGAGCCTTGACTTACATCACTCTCCCTCTCTCTATTTAAGTGACAAGGGGTCAATTCCAAATTTCCAAAACGGAAACAAATATTTAATTTTAGATACTACATTTCCAGAGATGAGGCCAACAACGTGACAAGATAGTTTGCTGGTATGAAGGTGGATATTATTGTGAAACGGGAGGGAGGTCAAAAAGCTCCAGACAGGAGGGCAACCGGTAGCACAGGTTCCATACCTCTGTGCCAGAAAAGCCAAAGCAAAACACACATCCTCACGTGCCTCCACACACATGCTGCAAACCAAGGTGTGGGGCTCCTAAAGGGGCCATGCAGGTGCTGGTGGCATATCCCAGACAGGACCTAAGTTCTTCCAAGAGATTTGCTACCTGTGTTGGAAAGTCAGCTTGTTCTGTTTGGTTTTTTCTAATTTGAAAAACAAAAACTAAACCCTTTTTAGAGGAAAAAATTTAAAAAAAAAAAAAAAATTAAAAAAAATAATTCACCATAATGTTTAAAAAGAGTATTTCTAAGGGGTGTGAATAAAAAGTCCCTGAAAACCTCACATGAAACAGCTCTGAGCATTTACAGGTTTCTCATGCCGTGTATTGTAAAGGAGCAGCTCATTTCTTTTCAGAGCTGCAGAGGTAAGAGCACACAAATGATTAAACAATCAGGTTTAACTATCTTGCACTGAAGAGGAATTTGTCAACATGGGCTCAGTGTTTATGCAGATCTGCAGCAAATACTGTACGGCGTCAGAAGTCAAACAGCTGTCTGTCAATAAAGCTATTCTCCTCACTGGAACATAATAGCACAGACTCAACATGACCCTCAGAGGCCTCTTTAAGCTGTCTGGCTGTCTCCTCCTTCCCCATCCCTCCAGAGTCCTTCACCAGCAAGCACTGAATTAACAGGGAGAGAAAGGAAAAAAAAAAAAAAAAATCAACCCCAAAACCAAAACAACAAGCCACATATTAGAATCTTTTCTATCCATCTTAATATTAAAAGTGACTTAACCCTGGGCAAGTCTGCCTACATGGGCAAGCTTGAGCTAAAGCAAAGTTAAGGAAAGACAGCTTTGATTCATGGCACGTGAAGGGCTACTGACAATCCTTTTTAATAGAGCTTGCAACATTAATGTACTTGGAGCCACATGCGACACCCATTAGGGGCCAGGAAGAGCCCCCACACATATATTTGAAAGAAGCAGTAGATTCTCTGGTCCCAGAAGCTGTCTTCATTACAAAAGTCCAATATATTAGAAGAGAGAGAAAAGCTCGGCTTTTAGAATGCATTTTTTATTATTCAGCCTTCAGTGGAAATGTCACCTTTCTAAAGCAAGCTGTTATCATGTGTTTCCCATGCCAAACACATGGCCTCTAAGGAGAGGGTTTTATCTCTACATTTTTAGTGATTTGTATTTCTCTTTCAAGGAGCTCCATGCCTTAAGGCACCCGAAATGCTCACAGCGCAAGAAGGTGAGGTTACACGAGATGCTGCCGAAGAGGACAAACAAACCAAAAACCCAGGGGCTTGGGAGTCAGCGCAGCTTCCAACAGCAGCCGCCCTGCCCGATAATTCCCCTCTTTTAGCAGATTTAATTATTCTCTTGTTTCCTTGGTGGGGACCACATTCTCAGAGAAGCGGGGCGCCCATCAAGCGCTGCCGCCGCGTGACAGGCTCGGCACAGGCAGCACCACTGCCCCGGCGCCTGCCAACCAGCCAGATGCTGCCACATATTGGCATCTGGGGCCTGGAAAAGCAGCCGCAGTCTCTGGTTGGCGACGGATCCTGACCCCAACAACCGAAGGAGACAAAAGGAGGATAGACAAGGAGAGGGGGGCAGGAATCTCTCCCGACAATTTCGCTGGTAAAGATTTAGACAAAAACCTATTGTTTAACTGCGCTCCGAACGAGTAAGTTTCAGAAGGGGGGACGCCACACCCGGCGTGTTCTAAATGCTGTCAAAGTCCAGGGTGCAAGGACAAGGGATTATTTATGAAAAGAAATAACGAGGAAACCAGATGCTTGCCTCTCTCAGCCCTCTGTGCTCCTGTCACCCTTACGGGGCACGTGTGGCACCGCTCATCAAAACCTTCTTAGCCTTAAAACACAGGGCAGGCACTAACTAACTCTTCCCATCTCCATCACTTAGCAAAACGCCCTCCCTGTTTTCCAAGCAAACAAACACAGTCACCAACACACAGCAAAGGCTGAGGGAAAAGAGCTGCAGAGCTCACGCCAGGCAGGGACAGTAACAGGACAGCCACTTCAACTGCACCCGCCAGAATAGCATATAGTAAAGAAAAATAAATAGCTTATTTCTCCAACACTGAGGCTGAAAGTACACAGGCATGCCTAAAGAAGGAAAGCAAATAAGCTCTCTGTACCTGTTTTCATGAAACTAGCTTCTCTCTGTAATTGAAATGTGAACTCCTGACCCCAGAAAAGTCAATGGAGAGACTCCCAGTGATGTAAATGGGGCTGGGACTTCACACTGTGCACTAACTTTACCCTAGAAAGCCAATCAGCTCAGGACTCTGCAGTGTCACAGAGCACCTGCCAAGGTGCCGGCAAGGAACTGGAGCTGTCAAGGTCCTTCTCACAGGAACTCACCTCTTGCTTTGTCTTGCTGGGTCTCAGCTTTTCTGGGCTTGGCAGGACACCAGGAGACCAGAGCCTGGTTACAGGGGACTTCCCTGTGATCAAAGCAGGCACGAGTCTGGAAAGGAAGGAGGCAGAGTAATGAGGAAAGATGTAAAAAAAGTTTTAAAACCTGAAGGAAGGATATATGCCACTTGGCTCAGACTCCATACTGTTGAAATTGCTCCTCCCTATGCCTGGATTGTAAGGAAGATTATGAGCTGGCAACTATCAGACCATAATGCACAAGCAAGGCCACAAGTGGGGCATAGCTCACCAGCACCGTGCTCTAAATCGTGGTGCAGGATCAGTCCCTCTCATCAAAGCTCCCTCCTCCTTATCCCACCACTGCACGAGCTACCATAAAACTCTCATTACTCGCACACTGCTGGGGTAGGCAATTTCCTAACACTTTTACAACCCTCATGCTTTTATTTTGTGGGAGTAATCCTTTCTCTTTGTTTTCATTGGAACATAGGGATAACAGCTGCATCTAAGAATCCATTCCCTGGTCCCGGTACTTTGGGACAACACTTCATCCCAAAGGTACCGAAAAGGAAAAAAAATCTGTGACCAGGGCTCAAGGATGTAACACCAGACATGGATGGGAGAGAGCTAGGCAAACCTAGAAAATACCCTTGGGATAAATGGCTCAGCTCATGGAAGGGGGTAGGAGAAACAGGTAGAGGTGAGGTCGTACCAAAGCAAAACAGCTCTGTCTCCAAGGAAAAGCAAAATGAGGTTAGCAAGGCTTTACTGAGGAGGACTGCTGACCCCCACAACATCTGCTCTTTCCCTGGCTGGCCCATCTTTATTCAGCTCCACCACTTGCCAGTTGGCTTATCTAGCTTATTGCCCCCAGAAGGACTTGTCCCAAACTTGCCAACCTTAGGATCTCAGTAGCAAAGCATCAAGGTGACTGCCCGCAGCCTTCCCAAGGGGCTCCTAATTCCCCACTGCCCGGCATTGCCCGCTTCCCAGACCTCCTGCCCAGCATGGTGCCACTGCAGCCCTCCGGCAGCTGCTCTAATCCCTCCTGATGGGTTCTTGAGCCAAGAAGATGAAGGCAGAGCTGCCTTTGGAGAAAGAGAGACACTGGTCTGCCAAGAAGCAGTGAGGTCCTGTTGGGGCAGCACACTAAGCTGCCACCAGCTCTTGGGAGTCTGAGGCATCCTCTGGGCTGCCCCAATTAGCCTCTTCTGCCTGGCAGCAGGGGCACAGAGGATTTCACCACATGGCTCTAGCAGGAGGCACTTCCACCTCCTTTTGTTTTGTTTTTTTTGTTTTTTGTTTTGGTTTGGTTTGAGAACAGCTCCACTGTTTTTTGGGGACAACTCACCTCTGGGCCAGGGCTCCCCTGCAGATGGCTCAGACAGCAAACAGCTCTCCTCCAGCCCTGTGGCTCAGGAGATGGCCATGCACCACCAGTCCAAACCACTGCTGCCAGCAGCAGCTGCTCAGCACCTTTTAAGCAATTCCCATTCCCCCTCTGGCTGCTGGCTTTGCCGCTTCTTCCTAAACTACAGCTGGATCCAGACAAGGCACCCTGTTCTGGCCTGAGCCCCTCACACATGCCCTCTGCTGTTTGGCCAAGGCCCTTGCCCTCCTATCTCACCTTCTCAACCCCTCACACATTCACTTAAAGCAGGAGCTGCACTCCAGCTTCATGACCTTGTCCAAGTGCTTGTCCTCCTGCAGAGCCATGGCTCTGATTCCCCTTGCAGGGTCCTGGATGTGAGATCATACGGAAAGTTCTCAGGCACCCAGGGTGACCAAAGCCCCAACCCTCGTCTGGTCCTTGCTGAGGCCCAGACTGCCATTTGTTGGCAGATAGACACTAAAGGATGACAGTTTACATCTGTGGTGCCGTGTACCGCTGAAGATCAAGAGCCTGCAGGAACCTCAAGAGTTCAGCTCACAGCAGAAAGCACAAACCCAAAGAAATCAGCAAATGTACTTTTTCATTTTATTGCTGATTGGTAATCTCTACCATAAATCTCACCGGAGAGGAAGTTTCTGTTTCTCCAGCTTCCTACTCAGTGTCCTTGAGGAAACAAATGACACCACACTCAAAAAAAAAAAAAAAAAAAAAGCCCATAGTGGTTTACTTCAGACTTCCCTGTACCTTGTTATGCTGAGTGCTTCATTTAGAGAAGGCTGACCTCCCCAGCCTTCTTCATCCCAGTGCCCTTCGCTGCAGGGACGCACCAAGGAACAGGTTTAGCACTGGAGAGAGGAGTCGGGTGGATGTTCCAGTGCAGGTAACCCTGCTGACTCAGCATCCCAAAGGTGTGCAGAGAGTCAGTGTGACAGTGACTGCTGTCTGAGAGGTGATTTTCACCGGAGATACAGAAGCTGTGCTACCAGCACAGAAGCTGTGAATAGAGACACTAAAAGCGAACAAAATTATGCCCCCGGTGTTTCGTGAGATGCAACTTCTGTGGTCTGGCCAGGAGCTCTGGCTCACCTCACAGCAGTTCTACCCAGTGCAAACCTTCAAAGGTTTTGTCTCCCACTTTTTCTTAGTAAGACACAAAAAACATTACACAGTGGTTCATCGGGGTGCAATGAATTACCACTTGGAGGTATCGTGTGTTATCTGCCTCACCTGAACACCCACAGGAGAACAGGAAAATCTGTAGGTTTATTTGCCTGTGTTTTCCATAGACTGTCTCCAGTTCCTGTGAACAAGATGGCACTGATTTGTTTTGCTCTCAGCCATTAAGTGTAACAGAAGGAAGGTGGAATGGCCTTTTGTACAACTTAACAGTCAGCAAAATAAGGATTCGCACCACAGGACTTCACAGGAGGTACCAAAAAGAAGGTATCTAGAAAATTTCCATTTATAAAAGATAAGGACAAAAAAGTATCAACTAAGCAGGAAGGTTTGTCTCCAAGAACAAAACATAAAGTTTAGAAAATCAAGGTCTGAATTAGGCTTGAAATGTTCTGTTTATTATAGGAATACATGTAAACAGCAATGCAACATTACACATTAAAGGCAAAAAAGAAAAAAGATGAGAAGAAGGGTTTTTTCTTTTTACGTAATTAACTCCAGACTGTCCTTCCTTTAGCAAAACCATTATTTCAGTCAGTGGCAAGGTTATGAAAACCAGTAGCATTTCAAAGGCTCATTTCTGACTAGCCATCTTGCCAAGTGCCTCAACCCTTCTTGTGTATGTGATCTAGATTTCCTTACTACCAAAATACTTGAAAAATAAATATTTCTCTGTCATTAACTAAACTAATGCTTTGCAGAGAGAGTGACTAGCGACCTGGTTTCTGAGAGAACAGGCTTTTTCTGATGCTGCTCACAGAAACCAGCTTCTGCTCCTGTGCTGTCCCATCTTGCCTTTACTTGCAATAGGCACATGGGCACAACCTGAACAAGAGAGCATTTTGAAGTGACATGGAAAATACTATTTTCTTTACAGTTCTCACCAGGCAAATGCAAGGGAACAGATCAACATGGGCAGTGACATGAGGTGGTGGCAGGACTTGAGAGCCCCAGGGATGGAGTCAGGTGGCTGAGGGAAAGGAGGCTTCCCTTGAGCAACAAGCCCTCTCTAAAGTCACAGCCAGGGCAGTGCTGGAAGGAAGCTCTGGATCAGCTTGGTCTCCACATTAGAGATTTCCGACCCGCTCGGTGCAGGAAGTTGTTCCTGTGGCTCACCTGAGGGAGTTCCTGTTATGAAGCCAGAGGGTGGTAGGTTGAAACACAGTTTCTGAGAGTGATGTAATCTTGGACAGCACTTCGTAGGCAGTGATACTAGTGACCTGGTTACAACCTGCAGTGTTGTTACAGCCCCTCTCTGCTGGCCTGGTGATCACAAGAAAGGGAAGAAAGAAAAAAAGAGGGGAGTGGAATAATTTAAAAAGGAAAAAAAAAAGTTTCCAGATTTCCTTTGTTTAAGTGAAGCATTTTCCTTTTCCACGTTATTTGAATACACCAACCTGGTGCCTAACAGATGGAGAGTGTACAGATGCACTTTTGGGAGTGCCCATAAAATACGCTGCAAAAATAAAAATGGAGGGATACTTTCTTTTTTCTTTTTTTTTTTTTTTTTTTTTTTCAGTTGTAAATTCAGTAATCATTGCTGTCACCTCACTTACCCAAAGGAATTTTCCCTTTGTTCTCTGGATAAAGCTGGGGAGAGGGAAAAATAAAAAAAAAAATATTAAAAAAAAAAAAGAGAGAGCAATGGGAACATTTGGGAAAAAAAACCCACAGATCCATAATCTGCACAAGCATTGCAGCGTTCAGCATCTGTATGTCAGGAACCCATACAAGCATGGCTGCTTAGCAGCAACAGCAGCACACAGCAAATTACTCTGCATGTCTTATATTCTTCACCCATTCTCCAGACCTTTCTACAAACAGGTCATCTAATTGGCTCACTCCCAAGTCTTACCCACTAGGGTTTGCTCAGAGATGTCAGTCATTTGGCATGAGCAAATCTCAGGCTTCTTCCTGTTCCAGCAGTGGAGTGGGTGAAGGCTTTCTTTGATTTAAGGCTATTAACAAACAAACAGGAGAGTTCAGAAGCTTGCTCAAGCAGAAGAGAACGAGCAGAAAGGTTTTTTCCTGAAGTAGAAGCTAAAAATAGGACACTTAAAGGAAGTACAGTTCATTAAGTGATAAATTGGTGGCCATAGTGATGAGAGAAGAGTTTTTCCTTTTTTAATCTATACATTTATTTAGCGTTATGTTTTCGTGTTCCTTATTAGAGTGCTAAAGCAGTGTTTATCCAGCTGAGGAAAATAAGATTTCCCTTTCTGTAGTGACTTTAACATGTAGCTCATCAAATACAACAGAGTCAAGAGTTTTAAACAGACAATGTCATCCAACTAAGTACAACATTTGACAGCATTATTTGCCTTTTATATGCTCTTCCCACACTGGGAAATGATATGCCATTTTCAAGACACATTCCACAGTATTATACAACAGCTTTCTTAATTTTTAATGGATATATTATTTTACCGTGTCAACTTTTGCATAAAGCATTTTAATATTTCATTCAGCACATACCATTAATAAATTATTTGCTCCTTCTTCCCCCTGGCTCCCCCCAGAGCTGCACTTAACATAGGGAAATGGTCTACTGACACTATAAAAGATTCTTTCAACTGGCACAGTCTATAGACACTTCCATCATCAGACAAAGCACCAGGATCACATTCCTGTTCCTACTTTGCTGACAAGCTGGCAGTGCCAGACAAGCTGCCCAGGAGTTTTATCACAAACCACCCACTGGTGAAAAGACTTCCACGCACGTAGCAAACAGCTGCCATAAAAATAAGCCAGCACCTTGCACAACCAGTGAATCCTTTTAAAAGCATTTGCTTTTGGTCTGATTGCTCCAGCATCCTTTAGTCTTCGTGTCCAAATGTCCTGGGGCACCCAAAGAAAGCAAGTCAGGGTGCTTCTGTGCCAGAGAAACTTGTCCACCTGACCTGAGTTTGTTCAGAGGGCTCGCATCTCTCATCTCAGCAGTTCTGCCCATTCTATAAGGGCAAAAAATGGATGAGATTTGATGTCTTCAACACCAGCAACGCCAGCACCAAGACGCTCCGCAGGATTAAACTGCAAAAGCTTGATAAAAAAGAAACACATATATATGATTCAGTGAGTAAGAACAAAAACAACTGCTTAAAAGTTCCAGAAAGGTCTAAGGTAAGGGACATCCTACTGTTTTCCTGCTCTGTGAATTACTTTTAAGAGTGCAAAAGCATACTTGAAATTCCTAAAATCCAGTAAATGGAAGAAGACTCTCCTTTCCTTGAGTCTCAGTGTTACAGTCTTCAGAGACTATTGATCACAGCATGCAATTCCCTGAAGCACTGCACACTGGGACTTCATTTTCAGTGTAACCTCATTTTTTTTAAAAAAGAGCAGAAGCCAGAGCCTGCATGGGTAGAACTCTGGACACTGCTTTTGCTTCATGTTTACCTTTGCTCACGCCACTGCATCATGGCTGTATCAGCAACAGTGGTAACTTTCCACTTCATAAATTGTGAGTTGGTCACAATTTATGTTGTTACCAGGATACTATGGCCAGTTCTCTATTTCCTAAAAAAGAGAAAGTTTTAAAGAGTTCTGCAAGTGGACTAAAACTGAAAAATCAAAACCCCAGAGGAAGAAACAACACCGTGCAATGACTTTATGGAAATTTCCTCAAATTGAGCACCTCGTTTGCTTTTTAGTTGTACATCACATGCTGAATTCATGTGAAAAGGAAATCACAATATTTACATCTGTTTAAAGATACTAATCCACATAAAAGGGAATGCAGAGGCAATACTCCAAAGAGACTAATAAAGACACACAAAAATATTTTGCCATTTTAGAGACTGTTTATACTCTGTTCAATTACAGCCAGTACAAAGGTTTGATTTCCTTCTTGCTTTTTCTGCAAGAGCTAATAGGATAACTTTTCCCAGTTGTCACTTGGAACAATGTGTATTCATATCTAAATGCACTCAACATCTAAGTGAGCCTATCCATAAACATAGGAATTTACACATTTTAAGATGGCTCTGCTATATGCAGTCATCATATCACGTAGTAAAGGTAGCTCAGTGACAGTGAGTAGCACTGCTCTGATATCTTCACAGGCCAGCAGAAACACCAGTCAGGGTCTCTTTGTCTTCTGCTGAAACACAACCAGCACCAGCAGGGGAAAAAGAAACATGAACACTTATTTTCTGGAGTTTGTCCTTCCAGAAGAACTTTAATCTTAGAAAGCAGATGCAGCATAAACTGAATCAAATAGAAAAGTCACATTGTATATTTTGTTGGTAGTAAAGCCTGGCAATGCCTGACAAAAATACTGGGTGCAAAACACCAAACCAACATAAAAGTAACAACTTCATCTTTCACCAAAAATAAACAGATTTTTCTTTTCTTAGAAGCTGGTGAAATGAAGGAGGTGTTTACAATGAAGTCACCTGCACTAGAAACCACAGGAGGGGACATCATCTGACACAATTTTCTGTATAGCTGAAGATTGATCCTGGAGAGTTATTCCATGATGCTTTGACCTGTTTACCCTTGGCAGTGGGGGGAAGGAAAGTAGCAATGACAAATTGCTATCCATGCCAAGAGAGCTTTCTTCCTTTTCCTGACAAGGCTTCCTCAACAATGAATGGCAGCTTCCTTGGATAGTCACACAACAAAAATGTGATTTACAAGCTTATATAGCTGAACTGCTGCCAGATAAGTCACCACCCTACACTAGAAGGCTTAACCTAACAGGCAGTAGGGGTGACTGTTCTCTGAACAGATATGACCTTGTAATACATCCGTGAGTGGCAGATATTTGCCACTTAAAATGCAAGGGGCAAAAGAGCCCCTCTTTGGCATATTTAAAAACATGCAACATGTCTGCAGTGAAGCAGAATCCTACACAGGCAGGGAAAAGTGGCCAACTTCATTGTCTTCACATCTAGTCTTAATGGGAGGAATTCTCTTCACCAAGTGTGGTTTTCCTTTCCCTTTGCCATTTGAGACCTGTAGCACCTGAGGGTGAGGGTAACAGTTTGCTACCATCTGACATTATAAATGCAGACTATAAAAAACCAGAATTTTTCTTTAGTCACTTCCTTTTCTACCTTGGCCAGAAAGCCACATGCACGTGATTTCACCTTGAGTGACTTCAGACCACCAAGTCAAAATAGGAGGTCCAAAAGACTTGTTTCATTTCCATTAATAATTTCACAAGTTATGGCACAGAAATCAGACTACCTAAAAGTAAGAGTAATCTAAAACCAGCAGTCAAACTATTCCCATTAGTTGGAAATGTCTTTTAAGGTTTCCTACATTTGTTCAACCTACCAGTTATCTTATTATAAAAATAATTGTATTCAGAACTTAAAATATTTTTCTAACATGGAATTCAGAAGGTTTCCTGGAGGATGTCTAGACATTTGCAACCACGTAAGGTCATAACTTCTAATCAATGTGCTACAGGTTTAATGGCACTTAATATTATCTTGATGAATTGGCATCAACATTTTTTAGTTATAATTCATTTAGTTATAATTCATTTTTTAGTTATAATTCAATGTTCTCATGAAAATTTAGAGCAGAATTCCTCAAATGTTCATGCATCACCAGCAGGTGTTTCAAAGCACACAACATTGACCAAACTTGTTCTTTGAAGAAATGGCAAAGCACTCTGGTTTTCTACAGGCACACCTGGCAGCAGAACTCAAACTTTCCAGATGCCACAAGACAGCTGGGCACAATTAATCACTGTTGACAAAAGACCCATCCACCTTCCTATCAGCAGCTTTCTGTTTTTTACAGCTACTTCACCAGAACAACTTAGGTGGATAAGTATTTGTCCAGTCTACACCTGTACCTATAGAAAACAATTTTTCCTCTCAATTACCTGCTGAATCAGTGATCTGGCCTCCTTTGATACATGGTCTGGTATACTCAAAGAAGTGTGAGTGCTTATTCCTGAGGGATGGCATTCAACCAGAGCCTGAAGAAATTAAAAAAAAAAAGACATTTCAAAACAGGCAGATATATTCATTAATTATAAAATGGTAATGTTGGATTATCTCCTAGTGCACAAGCTGAACAACACAGCTAAAATTTTAGAGCTTCCTAGAATGAAGTAATGATTCCTGGAGGAATGTCTACAGACACTGGTGTACCCCTGGAGATACACTTTTAGAACATTTAAGTCTTAAAATGCTTGTGTTCTATTTGAAGAGTCTGGAAATTTGGTGGAACTTGCTTTCTTCATAGAGAACTGTCATCAGTTTGTTTTGGCTGAGCACTCTTTTGTTTCAAAATACCAAATGAATGTTTAACAGCAACATATGGCTTCTACACTGTCTCACAAAATAATACTGAAACTACAAGGACAAAAATTCTGTAAATGTACTTTGATTTCACTGTGGTCAAGAGAGCTGCATGGGTTTTGGTTATTTTTTCAGTCCTGAATTTGATACAGCTTTATCAAGTTGTTCTGCTGAAGCTCAAGGAGGTTTCATTTCTCTGGTCCCATGCAGACCAAGTAAATCAAGGGTATTCAGGTTAGAAAAGCACATCTGAGAAAAATAAGGAAGGAAATCACAACTGGGCTCACTACTTGTGAGAAACTACTGGCCAAGAGGTCAGTTTTATCCAGTAAGTGCCAACCCTACCTTCCCAGTGAGGAGTTCAAACAGAATGGCACCCAGGCTCCACCAGTCACAGGCTTCTGTCTCTTCTAGGATAGCACCAACTTCTAAACATGAGACATTTCAATTAATATGAAGAAGGTCAGTTACACCTTCAAAATTAACATATATTTACAAGGTGACTGTTTAATGCTGACAGAACATATACTAAATACCACAGAGCTTTCATTATGCCTGCAATTTAGTTAGCCCTTTAACCACCTACAGATTGCATTGTTCAAACAAAGCAACGCTACACATTTCATGCATAATTTGCTTTTTTTGATGCACACACAGGCATTTTTCAAGACTTGTAGGCTTTACAGTTAGGATTCTTCTATACTAGACTAAAACTGAGCAGTGACGACAGTAAAGTAAAAGATATTTAGAGGATTTACCCTGGTCTGAAGAGCTGGACTGACAAGAGTGACCTGAAGCATCCATAAAAACATCACAAGGGAGGTTATAATAGCCTAATGCATGCCATGATTTGGTTTTAGAGGGCAGGATTTGTCTCATGGCTAATTCACACCCTTTACTGGGATAACCATGGGAGGCTTTTCAAGGTAGCCTCTCTCCTCTGCTGGGAACCAGATGGGATGCTAAATCCACTTCATAAATCCTGACCACAGCCAGCAACTCTGCCATTGCTACAGGTCAGTCCAAGTTGTACCTAGGTACAAAAAAATGCTTTTCCCTAGCATCCAACCAGCACCCAGAAGTCTCTTATTGCTGTCCATGCACAAGAGGCAGCAGAGAGGTGAGGTGGGAGCTGCAAATTCCCTTGCACCTCCAGGCATTCCATAGCATGATGCATGCAGAAAACTTGGCCTTCTCTAAGGCTTTAAACTACAAAAATTATTAAATACAAACACACCACACCATATACTCTAAAACAGGCAGAAAAACAGATTGCAATGAGGATGAAATCTTCATTTTGACTGTCAAAAAAGTGCAGAAGCTGCACTAAAATAGCTTTGGTGGCAAAAGCCACACCAGCTTCCCAGCAGAGGACAACAATTAGCATACAGTCACAGAGTCGTTGCTCTGAAAAGCACTGTGGCATGCTCAAAAAAGTCTTGCTCATCATTTTATGGAGCTTAGCATGAGCATGGCCAAGGAGAACTACAGACAAGTCAGACCCCAGGGTCAGGGAAAGCGAGGTGGTAGCCCCAGACCTCCCCAGGCACAGAGATGCACACACACCCGGAGCAGGGGGGTGTGCAGGGGGGTGTGCAGGGGGCTGCCCCCTCGGGCAGCTGCCACAGAAGCTGTAGGATGGTCAGCACCTCCTAGGAATAGGCTGAGGTTGCATCCAAGGATGGTTCAGACATTGTTTCTTTCAGCTGGACATCCCTCCCACTGAAACGTTTGTTACAGTTAATGGCTTTTGGATGCCCAATACATCACTACAAGGGTGCCACAGATTAGAATTTATTCCATTCCTTACAGATTAATACTTCTTTCAGGATTGAGAAACTTTTTGCAAAGATTTAATGGCAGCCACGTGAGGAACTGTATCAGCATAATTACATGCATTTTTTAAACCTTGAAAGATCCCAGGCAAGCATCTCGATGAAGTCAAAATAGGACTCAATTGAGAGAAGCTGTGTAAAAAATAAAAATCTGCTCTCCCCATTTCATTTTACACTCTTTTAGAAAGATAGGCTTCAATATAACTTTAACTAAGTCAACAAAAACAGAACAAAAAAACCTGCCAAAAACAAACAAAAAACACAAACAAAACAAACAAAAAACAAAAAACAAAAAAACCAAACCCAATTCAGGCCTTTCCACATGAACCAGCTAGCAAAAGGTAGCATCAAAAAGCAGCCAAGCATCTCTCAGTGAAACCTACAGAGTGGAAATGCCTTTCCAGGCTGACTGTGGCTTCTGAGTGCTTTATGTACTAATGATTCACATTCAAAAATAAGAATGCAATGTAAAATCTAAAAACAAATACTCCAGGCTTCTTTAGAGCTGAGCTTTCTTTCCCATGTGGCTGTAATCCTGTGGATATTCTAGACTGAGAGCTTTCTTCCAAACAAGTGAAAATCTTTTTTTCTAAATTAAATTCCACACTTATTCCAGAATAAAGACACTAAAGCCAAGAGTTAATTAGGATTGACTACTACATTCTAAGTTCCTATATGAACATTGATTTCACCATATTGACACAGCTAAGTCATTTAGTGGGGATGAGCCTCTTGAGTCACACCAGAATATTAAAAAAATATCCTAAAGGTGAAAAAACCTTTGTAATTCTGAGCACAGGGAAAAGAAATTGAGCAAAGCTTTCAACATCCTGGTCTCCAAGCTGGTAAAACAGGGGTTTGATGGATGGACCATTCCATCAAATCGGTGGATTAAGAACTGGCTCGATGGCCACACCCAAAGAGTGGCTCTCAGTGGGTCTGTGTCCAAGTGGAGGCCAGTGACAAGTGGAGTCCCTTGAGGATCAGTGATGGGACCAGTCCTATTTAACATCTTTGCTGGGGACATGGATGGTGGCATTGAGTGCACTCTCAGCAAGTTTGCTGATGACCCCAAGCTGTGTGGTGCAGCTGACACACTGGAGGGAAGGGATGCCATCCAGAGGGACCTTGACAGGCTGGAGAGGTGGGCCCATGCCAACCTCATGAAATTCAACAAGACCAAGTGCAAGGTCCTACACCTGGGTCGAGGCAATCCCAAGCACTGATATAGGTTGGGCAGTGATTGGCTTGAGAGCAGCCCTGAGGAAAAGGGCTTGGGGGTGCTGGTGGATGAGAAGTTCAGCACGAACCATCAGTGTAGGCTTGCAGCCCAGAAAGCCAACTGTATCCTTGGCTGCATCAAGAGAAGCATGGCCAGCAGGGAGGTGATTTTCTGCTCTCGTGAGACCCCACCTAGAGTACTGTGTCCAGTTCTGGAGCCCCTTTTCCAGGAGGGACATGGACATGCTGGAGCATGTCCAGAGAAGGGCCATGAGGATGATCAGAGGGCTGGAGCACCTCTTCTATGAAGACAGACTGAGAGAGGTGGGGTTATTCAGTCTGGAGAGAAGGCTCTGAGGAGACCTTACTGCAGCCTTCCAGTATCTGAAGGGGACCTACAAGAAAGCTGGTGAGGGACTTTTTAGGATGTCAGGTAGTGGCAGGACTAGGGGGAATGGATTCAAACTAGAGGAGGGCAGATTTAAATTGGATGTTAGGAAGAAGTTCTTCACCATGAGGGTGGTGAGACACTGAAATAGGTCACCCAGAGGTGTATGTGGAAAGAGAGGTGGTGGAAGCCCCATCCTTGATGTTTTTACGGCCAGGCTGGACAGGGCTCTGAGCAACCTGATCTAGTGGGAGGTGCCCCTGCCCATGGCAGGGGGGTTGGAACTGGATGATCTTAAAGGACCCTTCCAACCCTAAAAATCCTATGATCAAATACTACCAAAAAATAATTTCTGAGTTTTGGTATTATTTCTTTTTATATTGGAAATCACAGATGCTGGTCCCATTCTTTGACATTTCAGACCTACGCTGCCTTCTTTCACAGAATCATAGACTGCTCATTATGGAAGGTTGATGTAACCTCACTTACTTCACTGATGAAGAAACCTGACACAGAATACAAGCCAAAAGACTAAAAAGCAAATTCGAGTTTGTGTCTCCAAAATGCAACACTTTCAATATACACCAAGTCAAAACAAATGCCACTGAAGGGCTGTTGCAAGAGCAGCACTGAACACTTCCATGCACTTTTTTCACTTTTTTTTGTGACCAAAAGGACACAAGTTGGATAAAATGAGAAAATCCAAGTCACACAGATTTCTCCATGGGCTGAAGGGCTCTGGCTGGCTTCTGGTACATACAGCAGAAATTGTGTGACAAGCTATCTGAACCAACACAGAACAGAAAATGGAAAACAGCTGATGGGGACATGTGAGAATCCTTTTTTAGAAAAACTAAATTTTAGCTCAACTTATCTCTTGTTAACCAACGTCTGCTTTCTTGCTGCTCCCCCTACATCCCCAAGTTTCCTTACTTGAGATTAAAATTAATGTTTACCTTGAAAAAAAAATCTCATTGTGAATACCACAAATAAACATGTGTTGTTTACATTCCCCTACTTCAAACAGGTCATATTAATTCTGCAATATGCTTCCCATAATAAGCTCAGGATATATTATCTCAACTGCACATCACGGGAAAATTTAGAAACTATAGATTATGAAGTGCTTTCAAGTGATACATAGTAGCTAGCTAATGTAATATACCACACAGGGCATATGCTTTTTTTAAAGCTTCAATATTGCAATAAATCTGAGCTACAATATCTGCCTTCACTAAGAAAACATTTTCATCTCAATCCATCAGCAAAGTAATTTAGACAATAAACGGTAGTGACCCATAAGCTTAAGTGAATAACATGGGGATATTTGTGCCAATTCTTTGAATTCATGGACCTTGAAATCAAGGATCTTATCGACATTTGTACAACCATAAACGTGTGCACACATGTGCACAGTGTTGTTTTTCCTAGGACTAGCAGCAGCACAAAATTTGCAGAAAAAATATATTCATATTATTCTCACATACAAAATCATTTTAGATCGGATAAGTAAAAACGTAGGGGGGAAAAAAAAAACAAAAAACAAAAAAATAGCTCTTCCAACTTTACTTCAACTTCATTAAAAGGAAGAGTTTTCTTCTTTCTGCCTTCTTGGTGCATGCCCATTAGACATCTAGCCCCAAGTAGCACACGTGAACAGCAGTGCTAAATTCCCCCACAGAAGCAATTGCAACAGCAGCAACAGGGGTAGCTGAAGGGAAGGAGATTTTTAAAAAGCTATCAGGTTCAGATAGAGACAGATGGTACAAGTAAACACATTCACTACCCAGCACTGTCCTCCTTCCAGAGCAGCTGGTCTCAACTGAAAGGCCATTTCTTTATGGTTTCCATACTTATCTCAATATTTGCATTACACACAGTAATATCTTACTTCCTGATAAGAGATACGTAGCTGACAATGCCCTGTATTTTTAAACAAAAGTGACAGTTCTAATGTAAAAAAGCAGAATGTAACCTCTTCTGAGTACATACCCTCCATAAAGCTCCTAACTGTAACAATGCCCAGAGAAGCTGTGGATGTCCCCTCCCTGGAAGTGTTCAAGTTCTGGTTACGTGGGGCTTTGAGCACCATGGTCTAGTGGAAGGTGTCCCCAAACCATTCTAAGATTCTACAAACAACAATGCTGATCTTGTCATTTGTTCTACAGCAACTTAACCTGAAATTCAGCCTTCATGCTGAAGGATTTCAAAGGTTTGTATTACCACACCTCAAACATTTTCTCCCAGATACAATTTCCTCTGGAGCTGACAATAAGGCCTTCAGACCAGCATACACAAACACTAAACATCAAACAAACCAGGCTTAAAGGTGGACTTAGACATTGACTGTGGAACTCTGGCCAGATGGCTTGTGAATCACCAAGGATAAAAACTCAGTAGCTCTGTAGGATAAACTGTAACATTTAAAAAAAAAAAATAAAAATGCATCTTAAGATAGCTCACAAGAAAATCGGCTCTAGGTGGAAGTTCTGCCTCACCTAAAAGTGAGGAAGGACTTTGCACTGAGGTGGTTTTGCTGGAATTTAGAAAGGACCCATTTGACTCTTGGTGGATTTATAGGAGTTTCAAAACCTGAGAAGGTCCTTTCCCTTGTCCCATGTTTCAAGCAGAAAAAAAAAAAATCTATATATCTTCAATTGCTGTTTCTGTACTGATAAGAAAACAAGCAGATCCATCTGAACTATCATCAGGTGTCTGAAACTGCTCAGGAGGAAATGGACCTTCCCAACATCCTGAAAACATCAGACACAATGTTTTCTCCTTCTGTGGCCATTAAGAGTAGTGCACACAACATCACTCCCCCCCAAAAAAAGATTAGGCTAGCTTTGGAAATTCTATTTACCTGACACTCATTAATTTTATAAGCTTACTATTTTATCATATTTTAATATCTACATAAAGATGTATTTGTAGAGAAGTAAAATGTATTCTAGCTAATTTACTCTAGGCAGAATCAGTCATCCAAGCTATCATAAGGTACAGTCACTAAATAACACACCACTTAAGCAATCTGGCCATAATACTTTGCCTAAAATGCTTTAGCAATTTATAAAAAAAAGTATTGAACAATCTATAGTTAAGTATAACAAGTTCATCATGGTCTTTAAACAATAAAGTAGTGAGGCAAGTCCAATGAACATCTGCTAAGATCAAATGAAGTATGAAAATAGGAAGTCTCATCTTAAAGGTATTAAAAAACATGTGAGCATGTACGTTCCTCTTTGGCAGAAATTTCCTCATGTCACTAAAAGGAAAAAAAAAAAAAAAGTAATAGTGGGAACTGTGTTCTTTCTTCCTTTAATCAGCCCAAGATGGAATTAAAACTTCCTCTAAAATATTCAGGTGACTAAAGAGACAAACTTTTTACTGTTCTGTTACAAAAGCAAAGCAAACAGTAATTAACCTTTCAGCTAGCTCTGTTTATTTTCAAAAGGCATCTTCTATACTATCTTCAAGTTTTACCCTCAGAAAATAAATTAAAACCAAAACCAAACACACAGGTAAGCTACAGTTTCTTCCAGACTTACTAAATGGCTTTTATCTTAGCTCGACTAAAATACCAGATTTTTACAAATCAACAGCACCAGTACATCTTACTGCTTATTCTAGTTACAGAATCAATAAAAAACAACACCTACACGTACCTCACCTGAAACATGCCATGTACTTACAACAAGTCTGAGTGCCAAATCACATCAGATTATTTTGAGAAAATTCCTGATTCTCTCCCCAGAACCTATGCTTTCAATTACCTACTCCACGTTCATGATATCTTGCTATTTTGGGAGCAGTCAGCTGTTACTGTTTTCTGTGGGACAACTCAGGTGTCTTTAGAGAGCTGCATCGCTCCAAATGGTTGTTGTAAAGTAGCTATTCCCAGCTTTACCATAATCAGCACTTTTTTCTGCAGCTCCAGACTTTGCCTCGTAATTCATGGCATTGAAGTTTATGCTTAGACCTGTTTCCAATTGCCAATTCTTTTCAAATCAAGGTAGCCCATCCTTCTGTCTTCTTCCTCTTTTTTTTTTTTTTTTTTTTAGGACAGAATCAGAGACAACACCTAGGAAGCCCTGTCTCACATTAAAACCATGAGTCCAAGCCACCCGTCAACTCCTCTCAAGGTCAATAGCACTTTAATCTAACAGTTATTTTGCTTCTTAAACAATCTACTCAAATTAAATTACTATAATACAGAATAATAGATTTAATGAGTGCCTGCAAACTCCTACTAAAAAACACATACACAAATAATATGCAGGTTTTCCAGCATCAAGTATCTATTTGGTAAACAGAGGCAAAACATTTTTTCCTTATTCAGTAAAGAAAAATTATAGCACACAGGCTAATAATAACCACCTAGGTTTTTTTTTTCATATGTTTTAAGTTATAAGCTGCACTTTGCATCTGTATTTTCCATTGTCTTAAGAACAGAAGTGACACCATTTGAGAATAAAGAAAATCAGGTAGCACATTGAAACATTTTGGTCTTTTTTGGAACAAAATCATTGACCCAAAAAGCCTTCTTTTTGCTTAGGTTTTGCATTGAGTACAATTAGTAGCAGGTTAGACAAAACCAAATATACCATGTATTTATGTGCAGGCTACTGTGAAGGGTAGTGTGTGTGTAAATAAGGCTTGATTATAGCATACAGCTTATGAAAGCATCAGGACAATATGATGCATTACTGATGGCCAGTTTCCTACTTCATTTTTCTCTCAAGCTACTCTCCCTTTGGCTTTACAATCTCAACAAGCAAACCTCCAGGTTTTAGTAAACAAAATCTGTTGAAAACTCATTGTTATGATAAGAAAGAAAAAAACCTCCAAACACAGTCCAGTTCTGAAATCTTGTCCTCTGAAAATCCTACAGTGATGTGACAGAAGCCAGCCCCACTGCTGGAACGAGAACTCAAAGTGTAAATAAAACCTCATTCACACATTATATTGAACAGGATGTTAGACCAGCAAACCACTTCTGCAAGACACTTTACAGGTTCGATTGAAACAGTACCTGAAAGATTTCTCTTTATGAGTAAATCCTCAGTGTAATGTGTTTTAGTTGAAGACAGCCTCAACTAGTCTGGCTTTAAACAATTTTGTCTTTCTCCCAGGTATTAAGTGTACTATTAAGGGGATTTTAAAAAAAACAAAAAACTTAACAATTTGATCTTAAAAATCATGGCTATCAAGACTAAAACACAATTATTACTACATTTAAAAGGTAACAACTCTTTAGATTTAAGACCAGAATGCTGGCAAAACTGACACTTAAATAACAGAAGGTGATCATTTGCATTTCAAAATTCATCTATCTTGCTTTTCCCTCAATTAGACCAAAACATGTTGATTCACAGGTTTGTGTGTGTGTTTGTTTCTTTTTTAAACTTATTTATAGAGCAGAATAATGGCCCCCCTGCTAGGCTGGCATTTGCTCAAGTTTCTGTCTGTGCAAATTGAATCTGTTACTGGAATTTTCCCCCCTTCAGAATACCAAGGCACAATAACGAAGAGATACATTGCTGATAATATCAACCACCAGGCAGGTGGATAATGCAGGGGAATTTCTGTTAGTTTTTCTGGGGTTTTTTTGACAAATAAGTGATAAGAGTTCTCAGGGGGCATGGAGAGCAAAGGGCTGTTTAAACAGAAGTGAATCATTCTCATCTGATCTGCTAATAACTTTGTATTCAGACATGGGCTGCTTAGCACACTTTAAAACACTCAGAACCCAAAATTACTATAAAGGTTAGTCACCTTAACCATTTTTTTACTGCAGCAGAAATTCTCAGTTACAAGTGCTAAATTTCTTCTTTAAAAGCAAATAGCTTATTCTTGGCCCAAACCCCCACACTTTTACTTGAAGTGGTGTTGAGTTTATAGGGGATAATTTATAATCCATCATTTCCCTTGTGGGTTAGAGAAACAACATTTGACTTATCATAGGTGAACAGCAAAGGTTTAGTTTGGCCATTGATCAAAGTATAGCACGGGCACTACTTTTAAGCACTTGCTTTGTTGTTGCAGTAGTTGGTTCAGCATGAACATTTTTTTTTTTTAATTGAGTAGAACTATGCAGGAGTTAAGACAGGTACCCAGCTTTACCAACAGATTCTACAGCACTGTAACACACCCCAACTCTGAGCTTCCCAGTACAATTCTTGATATGCAAATCATTACAAATAAACTACATCATTCATCTCCAGTTCTTATGTGAAGTTAGGCAAATCAGAGCCAGGAAGTGCAACAGCAAAATCTATTAATGGTACAATGCCACCTGCCGTCAATAGTCAAGAAGTGCCACTTCTTGCAACAGATTTAGCTCTGCTTTTTAATTTATGCACGATATAAAATGACACTATTGCTATTTGATACAAAATTAGTTCTATTGCTAGCAGGGAATGGTATGCAGCTTTTTTTAACTATCCCTTCCCTCATCTTTCTGACGCCTCTATGTTTGTATTTGTTCTACTATTTCATATGTACAATGCATAATCTCCTTTCCACTTATGCAGTCACATTGCCTCTCCACTTTCCACAGGATAACAAGAGCTGAGGAAGTCCTTGCTATTCACCATGGCAAAGATCTGATCACTGTTGCTGTATTGATACCACCTTACTTTGTTTTAATAACCAGTTAACAACCTAGGGTACTAAAAGCTTCAAATACAATAAAAAAAATCCAGGATCCTGCAAGCAAGCTCCACATAGTTGGACCTGTATTCTCCCCTGGGTCTGAAAAGCTTCAACATTAATACGTTATTATTCTTAGCCCCTCCAGGAACTGGATTCTGATGTATAAATTGTAGAATTTAGACTATGTTTTCCTTCAATCAACAAAGTAACTTAAAATTTAAATATGTCCTCAGGCAGCTCACTGCTAAGGAGGATATTAACTTGTGCCAATAAAAAGTAACACCTGAAATCTTATCAATTAAAAAGAAAATTGCTTCAAATACATTTTTACACCTTTCACATAACTCTGCAACACAACCTCCTGCCTATTTTAGGTTGAAGGTATCTAGCAACCTTTTTAAATTTCACATTCATCCTTTGCTTTCTCTATGTCTCCAAAATCTGCTCCTCAAAATCAATGCAAAAAGAGAACTGCACCTCAGGACTCATCCCATGTTCTGTCTCCAACAAAATACTCTTAAGATGTTTGATAAAAGCTTGTTCCCTTTCCTGCATACTTTTAATGAGTGCACCTAAAGAACACAGCATTGACATTGCACAACATACAAGTTAAAATACCCAAACACTAATCTCTCCTGAACTCTGATGAAAACACACACCAAGCTAAACACAAAACTTTACAAGCCAAGTTCACTCCATCCTTCAGAAAGAAGAGAAAGGAGAAAGAAGGCTGAGTACCCAGAGGTACAGCACATTAATACTGGAAGCACCAGGAAAATTCAAAACAAGATAAAGTCTCACTTTGAGTCACTTTGCTTAGTCACTCTTGTTTTATGATAAGAAATCATAGGACCTGATGAAATTTTGTGAAGATCACTTGTTCACCTTTACAAATCTGCAGCCCTTCTTTCAACAGAAAAAAAACAAGCTGTGAGAAACATTTACATTTTTAAAATGCAATCTAAAAAGAATCAAAAACCCCTGAAGTTGTTGGATTCTCTTAGTGTACTGAGCACAAGTATAATTTCAAAATCCTTATTCCAAGAAGCACCTTGAGAAGCAATGCTATCAAGAAAAAGGAAACACGGGTTCTGGGGACCAAATACACTTCTCAAAAAGAATAGTGATCATCCAAATAAGGTGAGGGATTTTTTTCCTGTAACATTGAAGCCTAAAGAATACCCACTAACATGATTATTTTTTAGCACCAACCAAAACTTACAGAAGAAGATTTACCAGCAGCAGTAGTCCTAAGCAAGCTGCTCTGGACTCAGTATATATATTATTGAAGGTACAGAAGGTATTGCTCAGAATGGAATGGCATTTAGCTTTAAAATATATTTCATACCACTAAGTTAGACCAAGTATTGCACTCCTACTCAAAAATTAGCATGAAATAGCTACACTAAAATAAGAGTAAGCTTTGCAGAGATACCCTTAAGATCAAGAAATATGAAAGGTAAGAGCCACAGCACAGTATCAATTCATCCATCTTGCATATATCTAATATTTGCATTTGCAAATCTTCATCTTGTAGCTTGCCAGTTACAGACACAAACCAAACTGCAGCTAAGGGTAGGCCACAGAGGGCAGAGAGGAGAGGGTATCTTAACCAAGAAAAGCCTGTATGGATACCACACCTGTGCTATGAAGTGGAAAAAATTATGGTGTGCAAAACTCTATTCTTGCATTTGGGGACTTCTAAATATTCTAAAACTGCTCCCTAAACATTTAATGACTGCAGGAGTTGGTTGGTTGGGGCTAAGAGGGCAAAAGAAGCCTCTCTTTGGATCCTCATTAAAATAGAGAAAAATTAAGCTTTGACTTTCACAGCTCATTAATAACATCAGGGTGGGAAAAGGCTTCACGTCCATCTTTGCTGCAACTCAACTAAGGATAGCTTTGTACAGGGCTGGGTTAGGAAGGCAGAAAAACACGTCTTCCTAGGAGGATATCATGAACACTGGCAACCAGGACACAACCATCAAAATTTCTGGGATTCCCCAGTTTTCTTATACTTGAATTAAAGTGAGATGAGGGTAGAATGAAGGTGTTGGCTTTGCTTTGATAGATAAAAAGAATTGTTTTCTGTAATACTTGTCCTTTTGACTTGCACCTGGAAAGACTTTATTTACTATTTACCTTAAGAGGCTGGAATTCAAATTTTTGCTGAGATCCTATCACCTTTATTCACAGAGAACAGCTTCTTACTATATTTCACTTGTGGGACTAAATCACAGAATAAACATCTGGTGGCAAACTATGTTCAGAACTTGTACTGATAGTTACTGACATAGTAACTCTTACTATAAACTTTTTCTGAGCACATTTGCAGTCTCTGAGCTTGAGGACTACCTGCACGCCAAGTTGCAACGTCTTGCCAGACCATGCACCCAGTAGAAAAAGTACAAAATCAGGATAGAAAAAAGAGAAAGTGAAAATCTAAATAGCCTCCCAGTAGTCATGTCAACTCTAAAAGCAGGAGCTTTTTAGCTAGCTATGAAATCTCTAGAGTAGAAGTAAAACAGCCGATTTTCATCTGTCACTACCATTTGACCACTATATTAGCAGAAAATAAATTAGAAAATGGAGAAGAGGGAAGGCTTGGTTTCAAGTGGCATCCTTGCTACAAAACCCAAGAGATATTGATTTTATCACCCTCACGACTGATGAAAGCAGTTCTAAGAAAAGAGCTCTCTTAACTATTTCAAAGCCCAGTGTAGCTCATAAAAAAATGTCAGAAGCACCTCTGAGCCTGTTAGGGTTGTATTTTTCAAACTGCTACAGTTTCCCTCCCTCTGTGTTCTTTGTCTGCATATATTTTTGCATTTTTAAGGTTCTTTGGGTCATCTTTTCAGTCCGCACTTTCCCTTACTTGCTCTTTTCAGTTATCAGGATTTACCCACACATATTAAATAACTTCAAGAAACGAAACATTCCTTAAATTTGCTTAAACAAGATATTAAATACAGTTACACTTTATAGAATTATCTAACAAACACCACCATAGTTCAACAGTTAAGCAGTTATGAACTCTAGTTTTTTAAGACATTCAGGAAAAAGCAAAGAAAACTCAGATACTGCATGATCTCAAGCTCTGTGCAACAGAGGCTCCATGAGAAAATGAAAGCTGCTAATCTACTTTCCAAGTGAAACATGGTAGGTGATTGCTCTAACCTGGGGCACAGTACATTCTCTCTATGGCATCGTTGTCACAGGAATCTTCAACCTCCCTCCACCTGCTAAAATACGTTAGCTGAATGTGTCCTAAAAACAAAACGACAGGAGAAATCAAAACATTTTTCCCTTCCATTTTCTGCAGAAGTGAACTGTAATTACTCCTTTTGTAGCTAAAAACAGTATCATTAAGAATAATGGCATCATTAAGTACTAGAAGCTATTACTGGGGGTGAATTTGCTGCACTGATAATGAAGCTCTAGACAGGAAATGAAGATACTAATTACAAGATAAAACGCCTACTCAGTTAATTGGAAGCAACAGCGAATAAAAAGAAATGCATTTGCAAAAGTTCCTGACCTCTATCATTCAATAAGATGTTGTTTGGGTTCAAATCGCGGCACACAATTCCTTCTCTATGTAAAGCATCAAGGGCTACAACCATTTCAGCTGCCCATCTTTGAATGCAGTCCTCTGGGATATAAAACCTGGAGGTTACGGCTAATCTTTCGTCGAGGTCCTGAAAGATCTGATGTATTTCCTTCTCCCCTGCTCTTGCTGTTTTGTCTTCCCTGCTTGGTGCTTTCTTTCCACTTTCAGCTGCTGGTAACAAAGCCAAGTCTGTTTCCTCTTTTCCAAAGTCTTCAGTTCGATCAGAAAACAGCAACACTGCCTCATTTCTTAAGACATCTCCATCCAAGCTAACTTCTTGAGCACCTGAGAGCGGGTTGGAAACAAATAAACTTTCTTCTTTGCTTGCCACGTTTAAGGAGCAGGCTTCAAGCCCTTGAAAAAGTCCCTCATCTTCTGAACTACCTACCTCTTGGCCAGATGTAAAGAGAGTCTCAAGAGCTCCCTGAGTGACACCGCTTCGTCCACTTGCTTCCTCCTGGTTTGGATGATCCGCTTCTTGTGCCACATGTTTTGGCTCTTGATCAAACACTTCACATGGCTCTGCAGAATTATTTAACTGTAAGACATCAGGTGTTTCTAATAACTTGACTTCCAACATGTCCCTATCAGTTTTTGTAAATTTTGTTGGCCTTGACACTGCTGCCTCTTCTGTTTCATCAGACATACCAGGTAAGTTTATTAAGAGATCAGGCCTTCCCTCATCAGTGCTATTTACATCATCAGAAGCAGCATCCTTAAAGGAGATGACTGGCACAGAATCATTTGAACCCCTGCTTACAGTGTCATGAGCTTTCACACTCATTTTGCTCTCCAGGGCCTCCAAGCTTCTGTCATGATCTGGGCCAGAAAACAGCGATTTTAAAGGTTCTGATTTCAGGTTATATAATTTTTCTCCAAAATCAAGCCCCAGGAGCTCACTAGTGCTATCTTTGCTGTCTATCCTGAAGAGTTCCATGGGGCTGTTCTTTGATTTAGTTAATGAGTCCAATATCCCAGCAGGGCTAGCTATTTCTGACTCAGCATCATCAATAAAAAGCTTTCTTTCCTGAGATACAACCTGAGAGGTGAAGGTGTCACTGCCACCAACACTGCATTTCTGTAAGCAACTTCTCTCTTTGGTATTAAGACCTTCACTCTCCAGTTTAGCCACTGGTTCTTCATTTAGAGAGCCAGAGTCAATTTTCTCTTGCCCATATTCATTGCATAAAGTTAAATAACTAGTAGTGCACTCTTCTTCTGAGCTGGATCCTGAGTCTATCCACTTGGAACTCTCTTGGCCATCTTCCTGGTTGCTGCTGTCATCCTGAGAGCTTGGAGTTAGGCTGCTCTTTAGAGGGATCACTTTCAGCATGCTCTCTCCATAGCTTTCTCTGGAATCAGTGCTGCTGTCCATTTCTTTAGGACTAGGTGTTGGTTGCTCCAGGTAAATTTTAGTTGAACTGGACATTCTGGGTTCAGGAATTTCAAAGCTCTCTTCAGGACTTCTGTTTAAGAACTTACTGACATAAGACCACAGTTTTCCTCCTGCAAGAAAAGAGGAGAGGAGTGGGGATAAATCTCTTAATTTCGCTCAACACAGAATCGGTTGCTTTATGACACAGGAAAATATCTTCATTGTCACAATGTGCTACATCCCTGTGCCCACAGAGCAAGTTGGATCCTCTGTCTCAGGAGGAAATAATTACAGGGACCACAACTTGCTTTTCAAGGATTTGTATTAATACGTAAATATTTAAAGAGCTGCATCTGAGATTAAGCTTTTTTTTTTTTTAAACTTCAGTACAGTCTCATTTCAGAGTCTGTCTCAAGTTGCATGGTAGTAACTACTCCCCATCTGCTGTCTCAAAAGAGAGCAAAAGCTAGGGAAGATGAAATGGTTTAGTGCCCATTACTGGTTTTGCCTGTACTGAATACTTTTGTATCACAACTCCAAGCTTGTGAGAAACATTAGGGGAGGTGGACTAAAAACTAATTAGCAAAATCGGTAAGAAGAAGGGAATTACCTCACATTAGCTGGATATTTTAAGGATTTGTCAATCTCTTTGAAGTGAGGGACTTTTTACTTAGACATGTATGTAATTTTCCATTTAGCTTCAAAAGCCAAGAGAGTTTTGTATGCCTTGCTGCATTACACAAGGATCTATCGATACTCTGAAATTACACTGTCAAATCAGTACCTTCACATCAAAATCTCCAGGAAAGTTAGAGCTCCAAAAGTAATAGTTACACTTAGAAAATACAGAATAGGACTTTTTATGTTTCCAAATATTCTACATATAAAAAAGCTTCCAGATTACAAAACATCGTTTACCCTAAACAAATCAAGAAGTTAACTGCATCTTTGCACATGCCAAAGAATTTGGTTTAAATATAGAAAGCCACCTTTGTCACGGAAAAATTCAAAGTCAAGACATTTCAATTTAAAAGATTGTTCAGGAATTCTACAAAACATTTGTAGAAGAAAAATATAAGTATCTAGCCCACTAGGAATCTGGAAAGTTTTGACTGTTTTTTTGTTTGCTTGGGTTTTTTACTTATTTGGATAATATAGAGTTTTGTATTTTTCCAAAATACAATATTTAAATTTTTTTAAAATATTCTTCCATATTGGGCAAAATCCCTTTTAAAAGTTCAACAAATGAAGAAAGGACATTCCATACCTGGGAACAGGTTTTCTACTTTCTGAGGTATTTCAGTAATAACTTATTAAAGGCAGAAAAACCTCAATACTATAAAAATTATTTCAACATTACAATGTGGTGTTTACTTGCCCTCCATGCCCCCGGCTAAGAAGAAATTTGGTTTGAAGAGGAAAAAAAGTATGTCACCAGTTGTGATGAAACAAAGTATATTAAAAATATTAAGAGGGAATTCTAACAGCTTCAGCTCAACGGTAAAAATGACAATTTAAATCCATTAATCCACATGGTTTCTGCCATGAGCCCCAAATGGACTTAGTAGGTTAGAATGACACTTGCCACCTTCTAGAATCAGTGAGACCAAAAGTCCTGGTCCTGCCAGAAGTGCCTGTGACAGGCAGTGGATCCACACAGGCTCTGAAGATAAAGCCACTTGCCTTAAATATGATGTGTGACCCAGCTGCCCAGCCAGGCAAAGGCACAGCCTGGGATACTGCCATGCCTTCTGAGCCCTGCAGCTTGCACAGGGCTACAGAATTAATGGTTTCAAACTAATCTGGTAAAAAAAGAAGTTGTTTATCCCTTAATCACCAATTCTTTTTCTAATTGTAAGTTTTTACATTTTTCAGGCTTTTGTAATGGAAAGGCTGGGAAAGAAAATAACAGAAAAGGTCGTAAGAAAGAGGGAGAGAGAGAAAATATATATATATTTCTATATATGTATGAAAGACTTTCTCCTCTTTTCCACTCTTTCGTCTATGACATGAGAAGCAACACAAGAGTTCGATTTTACCCAAAGATTCCAATGAAACAATTAATTTCACTTAAAATTTAATTTAATTATTTAAGTAAACTATGCTTGCAAAATAACTTTGCCCCTTTTATTAAACAGGCATGAAATTATTTAGGGTCACTCCGCAGAAAACAACAAAATCTCATTTGACAACCAAGCTCCTGCTTGTGTTTCATAAAACATGCAAAGCCTCCCCATTCCACCTGCAGTACATTAATTAGTACAAGCAAATGCTAAATATTTCTGTCCTCGCATTATGAGTGTTTATCATCCCTGTACTGCCTCACATATTTCTGATGAAGACACAAATCTCAGGTTCCAAAGTGAACATAACCCATGAAGACCCAGATTACATTTCTTCAGTTGTGTACAATGCACAACAGCACCTCAGCCTCCCAACATGTCCGTATGCAAGTATTAGCAAAATCAGTTCTTCTTCACATGCAAGTAGTACAAAAAGATCTTTCTAATGAAAGCCTGAGTTAAGCTTTCCCCAGGGATGCAGAAAGCTCAAAAACCTTATTTCTGTTGTCATTACTGGATACCAGGTGTGCTTTTACCTGTGACACCTGAAGGGTTCTCACTGACCTGAATGCTTCAAGGCAGGAAGGGGCTGAGCTGCCCAGAAGCATGAAAAGTGGAAGAATTATCCTCACACAACTTCACTTTTCACCTATAGACAGGTCAAGCCCTTCTCAGAACAACTCCTGTCATCTGTTCCCTCCACCTCACTTCATGCAAGATTTCATGCAGCCTCCAATAGATTTTGGCCTCTCCTCGAAGCCTTAGTGCAGTTTAAAAAAGGAGACAACCCAAGAAGGATTAAAGAAGGAAAACAGACATGTTGAGATGAATCCTTCAAACCCCCCCACAAAATCACTGCAAGAGTCAAGAGATTCAAGCTGGGTTTTATAACATTTGCTTTTAAATGCTTTCAGCAAACATAAAATTTACAAAAGTCAAAAAATATCTCTTTATCCTCATAGGATTCAGAAATTCATCACTGTCCACCTGTGAAAATAGAGAGAACCACAACGACTCAATTTCTGTTAGTAAACATATTATTATCTTAGCTTTTTAAGAAAGGAGTTGCTCATTAATAATCACTTTCACTCTAAGTGATTTCTAAAATCCCAGTGGAAACGACTACTCACTGCAACGCCAATTTAAGAGTTAAATGCAAGTAAATAAAATGAAAAAAAAATTATTATGTCCAAATACGTTTACCAACAAATATTTCAAGACTGGCCTCCTGGTCAAGTGGAAATACATAAATAAATGCTATTCAATAACTGTGTTCTATAGTGAAAAACAACAATTTTATTCCTTTCTGCAAATGTCCAATCCAGGGTCAAACAAGAGTGATATTTGTATCTGGGTATATAATTACGCTTTTATGAATGACATACTAATAATCTTTCCCCCTCTCCTCATGTGTTGTGTAAGATCAAGAAAACCCATTAGCAAGCCATGCTAATACAGTATCAGGAATCTATAAAAACTAAAATTACAGAAATCAATCCAAACAAGTAAGCTTCAATCATTGTCAAATGGTCTGACATAATAAATAACTATAAAAGCTACCATTTTAAAATCGGCTCAAGACAAAGTTTATTAGTGTTTAATACAATTTCAAAAGTACTGTATTAATGTAACTAATTATTAAGGTTATTTTCTTCTACCAGGCTTTGACCAGCCTAACTCATTCTTTCTGGTTTTATTAGCCCATTAAAATCACCAAGCTCTATATCCTCCTTGTGTATTCAGTGTACAATTACTTATTTGAATTGCCTTACTTAACCATATTTTCAGCACTCTGAAGGCTCTTCAAGAGGAACAATCCAGAAAGTTAGTGTCCAAAATAATCAACAGGAAAATTCAGCTTAAAGTGACCAAGTAATGGACCAAGTGATGAAGCTGTCTAGGAATCTTGTTAGTTCCATAATTTTTTATATTTTTTAAACATTTCTGCAGTTTTTTTATTATTAATACCACTTGATGCATGAATATCAAAGAAAAGGAGATATAGAGACCATATAATCTCTGTAAAAAAATGAAACCTAACAGAACAGCAAATTCTGCTAAACAAGTTTTTGTCCTAGCTGTCAAGAAAAATTCATGACCTGTTGGATATTTCCTCAGCCAGTGCTCAGACACTTGCCATTTCAGCTTCACATCCTGAAAACTGGCTGACCAAGGAAACATATTCCAAAATAAATCAATGGGTTTTGCTAGCTTGGCTCATGAGTTTACTCTGAAGGACAATATATTCCAGTTTCTGCAGAACTGGAATGAAGCTAATAACACAGTAATCACTGTATTTAGGAAATCCCAATCTTGAAGTAAGCAAACCAGACTTCCAAATAATTGTGATAGCACAGGGAAAGAAAAAGCAGAGTACTGAAAGACATCTATTTGAATCACCCTCCAAAACCTAACCAAACTTTCTACATCAACAGCATAAGAAAAATTTTGTACCAATCATAAAGTCAGGCATCTCATGAGAATTAATATTTTTCCCTGCTGAAACAAGAACAACCTCATGGTTTTCTTGGAATTGCTATCCTTTTCAATGAAGACATGGCTATCAGTAAACTTAATTACACTGATGTACATTTACCATATGAAATCATGTTTGTACAGTTTCTAGACCAAAAAAGGGAACTGGAGATGTAGGCACTACATCAATATAATAACAGCATTCCAGAGCATCCCATTGACAGTCACAGTGGGGTTGCAGCAAACACATGAATTGAAAACTTATCTCTAATCTCTAACATGGCAGTAGTTACAAACATCACTTTTATACATGCAGCTGCTTCCATTGCTGGTCTGGTGACTCTCTGCTATAAAGTTTGCTTGTTTAGGCAAAGCCCCCACTTCCCAATGCACTTGGAGCAACAGCTATTATTTCAAAGCAGCCTCCTGAAAAAGTCCCTTGCCAAGGACCATATCATCTTTCCTACATTTCCTGACCCCTGTCGAATCTCTACAGCTAATACTCTCTCTTATCCTAACCACAAATCCTCAGCTTTGCAAGCCAGAATGCTACTGCCTTGTTGTCTATCAATTCCTGTGTGTAGCAAGCCTCTTCAGCCTGAAGTTTCTTGAGTGCTCTCCAGACTGATAGGAACTCCAGCTTGTTTATGCTTAAAGAGATTTGACAGCCTTCTAACAGCCACTTAAACTTTGATGTCCCATGGAAGCCCCCAGCCTATTTTTGAAGCATCTGTTTTTCTAAAATTTCTGGAGTTAGTACTGCCAAGAAGAAGTGAGGCCTTATTAACATCAGATTGGCTCTCTACTATACTAGCATTTGCCAAGTGCTTTCCAACAAAGCTACAAGATAACTTTATGGACTTTTGTGCTTGAGACACACTTGAAGCCTCCAACTGTGGCCATGAGAAAAGCCTGTAAGAGAAACCAAGATCTCACTCACCAATTCTGAGCATGCAGTGACATCCTGATACACACAAACACACACACAAAAAAAGTCTTCATAGCAAATCTTCATAGTCAGGGGTCAAGCTTTCAGAATTCCATATAAAAACCCAATACTGCTGCATTTAGTACAGCTAAAATTTACTCTGAGCAGGAAACAGCAAGCTGCTTAGCACATAGATAATGTCCATATGTAACATTAAAACCTTCTCTGAATTCCCTATAATTCAAGTCATTCCCCAGTTAGATTAACATTTTACTCCTGAACTTTTGCAATAGTGCAACTAAAATACCTAATATAATACATCACCACAAAGTAGCACACTCATAAACTTGACAAGCAGTATCTTCCTTCCTCTTGGTACATAACTACTGGAGTATGAATGGTAAGAGAATTGATGAATTCATGGAATAAAATCTCAGAAGCTATTACTTGAATAGCATTGTCCTAGAAATTTCTATCTTTTCCCCAAATAAACTCCCAATACCCTCTCTCTATATGTTTGGTTTGAGATGGACAAAATTTTAGGATCACTTTCTCCATAGGGATCCCAAAGCTTGAAATTTAAATCTTTCTTCAGAATTACTTCCCAACACCAGCCTCCTGGGACAGGGTAATGTGCAAAGGCCACATATTTCTACAGGCAATAAAAAATTATTGCCTAAGTTAGGTACTTGGGATCAGGCCCTACACCTGCACTACATTTTTTGCATGCATTCTTAGATAATTTACGCATTAATTTTGAATCCCTCTTTAGAACAGAATATATCACTCCTTTTCCTCTCCCTTTGACTGTTCTGACACCATAAAAATGAAAGCAGGCAACTATACTTAAAGAAACTAGTTTGTTAATTCCCTGAAAATCAGTGCAGAGTCTTTATAGTGCATAATTTTTAATGGTTTGGGAACACAGATACAGGTGAATCCATTCCCAAACTATTTGGTGCTTTATCATAACATGAGGAAAAACCCCATGCAGTTTATAACTTATACCCACATGTATTACCAAAAACAGCCCTCACCCACAATGAAATGCCTCCAAGCCCCCACAGCTCTCCCCTTCCTCCCCAGCACAACTCACCAGTCCTCCATCCTCTCTGCAATGACCCCCAGTTCTTCCCACACTCCCTATCCCCTGTTCTCCTTCAGAGCTCTCCCTGTAGAAAGCAGTCATAACTAGTCAGCTACTCCTCTCCCAACTCCACCTCAAAGTAAGTCACCTCCCTCCCCTGTCTCCTACTTGCAAGGCAAGATGAAAGATAAGAGCTGTGGCTGCCTCCAAGTATGTTTGCCACCTGGCCAGCCAAAATAACCTTTGCTGTTGGCAAACCAAACAAATGGCATGGGGTGCTTCACAAGGCTTTTTGTTGCACAAATCTGATGTAGAAGGCACTTAGTAAGTTAAAAATCTTTCCTCCAAAGAAATCAGAAGATGTTAGTCAATGTCAGTAAGTGCAAGACATTCAGGCCGTGTTTCACTGGATTTGTGACCGTATCAAAGATGACCAGGAGTCATTCTATTATAAGGACATCCCAACCATCCCAAATGTTAAGCTGAGCTTTCTGTTCATCAACAAACAAGCTCTGATCATGCAATGGCTCGATTTTTCACACTGTTGTCATAATAAAGTTAGTACTTCCAGGAGAAGTCAACTGATCAGAGTAAGACTTCCTTGAATTTTTGTTCTCTCCATCTGACCACTACTCGCCCCAGATTCCACTACTTCTTCATCTAGTTTTCCATCTGTCTTGAGAAGCCAGGTTCTTCCTAAGAGAAAAGCTGTAGGTCTTCAGTAATTGCAGAAATATTAGAAACAGTTTAAGTTACTATTTTATCCTGTCTAATCCTTTGATCATGGTAGCCTTAAGGGCAGCTGATATCTGACAAAGGTTGGTTTTGTGCTTGATTTGGTTTTGTTCGGTTTTTTAAAATATTATTTCTCCAAACAAAATGTAACGGCTTCTGTAGAGATTACAGCTCAGATTAAAGACTCCAAGTTATTCTGCTGAATTTCACACACCTCAAAAAAAGTAGCATTGTATAGCATGGCACTGTAAACCCTCAAGATCACCATTGGGCAGTACCGTAATGTGAGGCTTCATGTATCACTGCTCGTGTCAAAATTAAGCCACAAATAGCAGAAACAGTCATTCATGTTGTAAA
The DNA here is from genome assembly GCA_038090715.1 of Florisuga fusca. Taxonomy (NCBI): domain Eukaryota; kingdom Metazoa; phylum Chordata; class Aves; order Apodiformes; family Trochilidae; genus Florisuga; species Florisuga fusca. Next base: position 9,665,032 of record JAAWXA010000022.1, read on the forward strand.
GTTAATGAGTTTCATGTGACAAATTATTCTGAAAGAAGCCCAAATCTAAATTATTAGGGAAAAAGAAATAATATTCAATGTAATAAAATTATCCTATCAGTTTGCTTAGTTCCTTCACATCATCCATTCTGACCAAACTACTAACTTTTCCTAAAAAAAATCCATTAGGAATCCCAAAATTTGTATTCTGCACTCATTCTAAACAAATATTGGTAATTATATTTAGGGAATATTTAAATCCAGGTGTTAGACTAAAAAATCAAAATGTAATTATTTTGTGCCACCTGTTCCCTTGTTCATTTAACAGGAATTTTATAAGCAGTCTGAAGGCACAACTCTGCGGTTCTGCTTTGAACTCCTGTGTGATGCCGTGAGCTATTTTCTTAAAACTCCAGATGAGAATAACTATGCAATATTAAGCAATAGGCAAATGTTCATGGGTTGTTTTTGTTTTTGCAGAGTTATTAAATTCTTGGTTAAATACTTTTAATTTTAACTGTAAGAGGATAAAAATATTTGCTAGCCAAAGTTTACAAAAGTAGCCAAAGACACTGTATCTGAGAGATGGCCCCAAATACTGAAGATAGTTTTTCCAGCCAAAACACACTCTCTCCTGCGGAAAATAAACAAGGCTTTCAATATTGCTAAAATTCATGTAACCCATCAGGACTTGAGGCTTTTTAAAATGGGAATCAGATTCACTGCAGAATTAGAGGGAAAAAGGGGAGTGGGGACAGAGGATGGGATTGGGGTGTTTAACATGACATCTCTTAGGCACACGAAAAATATTTTAATGTATAAGAGAATAATTTGACAATTAAATGTACCATTGACTAAAATTTAAACCTTTGACTCTTTCCAACAATATACTAAGTGAGACAAACCTTCTGCATGCTGCAACACAAGAAAGACAGACTCCTCAGAGATGATGTACTTGTGCAGACACACCATGTTGGGCACACAGCGGGGGATGATGGTCGTTCTGCTCCTGCTGTACTCACTACTTTTCCTTAGACCCTGACAGAGAACAAAAAGGTCAGTTGTACCCTCAGTTGCCTTTGGAGCCTGCTGTGCTCTGTGTTTATCAACCAAACTAATCTATCCGAGTTACTCTGGGCTTCAGAGAAACCACTCATCTGCTGCTCTATGCCCCTCGGTCCCCCGAGGCTGTGCTGATGGCATCTGGCGCGTTTCCAGAGAACAGAAGATGGCACAAAGCTGCCATTAAAATCAATTACATGGGTCAATGTTTTTATTAGAATCTCTCTCAAACTAAGTCATCAGGATGACACTCCGTTATTTCCCCGTGACCTTTTCTTAAAAATTTTATTTTTGTGTGTGACCAAAAGCCGCTATTAAAAAAATCCAATTCAAATTCTAAAGAGAAAGGAATGCCTTAGCCTTACAGGTAATCCTCACATCTCCATTGTGTGTTAGTAAAGACAATAACCACCACAACAAGAAGGGAAGGATTAGTCTCCTTGAGAGGTAATGATTTTTGGGAGGTAGCACAGAGATGAAGTTGCCAGAAGTGAAAAAATTGATGTGGGAGGGAGAAAGGGAGTGGAGAGAGAAAAAAAAAATAAATTATGTCAATAGTGTGACCTATTACAATATTGATAAACATAAGCAGTTAAAAGGGAAATTCAATGTTACCCTATCTGCCAGCAGATAAAGCAAGGTTCTAATATACAGTATTCACAAATAATCTTTTCTAAGGAACTAACAGGTTTTCTGTACCCTGTGCATACTTAAGACAAACAATTTCAAAGGCCATGCAGAAAGTCAAGGCAGGGTTGTAAGCCAGACCTGAAGCAAAGTTACAAAATGTTAAGATCCAGTTAGAGGTTCATGATGGGGACACAATCTTTCAGCTCTTCCTCCCATCAGCAGTGGAATTTATGTCAAGGGGAGCCTGAAATAATGTCTACAATAACAATACTCATACTAAACTAATTCTCAGCATCACGGATGCTCTGAGTATATCAGGATCTTGATCTGAGCACTTTCTGAAACACAGAAAAATAATGTGAAAAATTGTATTCTGACCAATTAACTATTAGTTAATTCAATAGTTCACTAACATTAAACTCATTTTTCACAGCTTATTGATGTAAAACACAGGAAAGTGATTTTGAGTAAGACCAGTCATCCTTTTCATCCAGAATTCACTTTGGTCTTCCCTTAGCTGAAGAACATGATATTGGCCAGACACAAAGTGTTGTGGATGTGCTTGAGCTAAGGAGAATTTTCACCTTCAGCAGCTTGTACATGTCCTGAGCCACCAGGGCTTTACAGATGTTTTAAAGCCACACATTGAAACTGTGATTCTTCACTGATGCCTGTCAAGGTGTTGGCCTCAATAGCTGGTGGCTACCACAGTGAACAAACCAGCACATCTGACCAATAAAGATATTACAGAGAAAGGAAGGAAAAGCAACTGAATACCAACAAAAAGAAATCCAATGCACTTAATAGGGATATATTTATTAACATACTGCTCTTTGTGTGTTGGTGTAACTTAGGAGGCTAAATTATTCAGAAAAGTCATAAAATTATTCACTCACCTTCAGTATAAAGGTCTGCTGTGTTCTAGTGTCCATTACAAGCAAAACCTAAGCAAAAGGCATTCAGAAAAATATTTAAGATTCACATTAATAAATAACAAAACATCGTTCTTAAATCTAATGTTATATAAATTCTTTGTAAAAATATTTAAGTATTATCTAAAAAAAGATAAAAATCAAAGCCCTGCAGCATACATCTGATTACTTTTTTTTTAGGAAGAAGTAAGAATCAAGATATAGGCCTCTAAAGAACGATCAGAATGACACCGGACTCCCAATCAGCTAACTACTGAATCCTAACCGGGTAACAAAACCAACCAGTATTTTATGATTACAGAAATAATCCAACAGGACCCAATTTATAGAAACGTAATGGTAGCAACACAATGCAGGACAAAAAGTAACCTTCACATAGCGTTACCTTCCTGTGTCACTTCACTTAACTCCTCACTGTACCTCTCTTCCTAATGCAACACTTTCCCCTTAGGCTTCCTATACATCAAACATGTTGTCAACCAGTGGGTTACCAGAGGGGTTTTTTGCAGGGTGGCTAAATAGCCTCTTCCCAGGAAGCTAAACTACAAACAGGACACACACGTGCCCAAGACAAGAGAAAAATAAAAAACGTTACAGTAACTGCTGTTTCTTTCCTCCACTTCAATTTCAGTTTTGCAGCACTTATGAGCCAGAACAGAACTGGGTGCAAGGAAGTCCCTTTGTGCCACTGTAAGCTAGTAGTACAGTAACAAAAACATGAAAAAAGGATTCCTTTAAGGAGAAAAGAGTGGACAGGTTTGCTCCAGAGAGCAGAAATCTGGAGTTGCAGAGAGTATCTCTGTTATGAACGCATCAGCTCTACTGAAAGCACACTGAACACAGCACAGAACAAGTACTAAATAACACCTTTCCTTTTATCAAGCTCCACTTACTTACGTGTTGAAAACATGACATATGAAAAAAGAACATAAGCATACATGTATTTGGGAAAACGCATTTTTGGGGAATTGGATTCCTCTGCATCTCTGTCTTCAAATCAGTCTGCTCAGGAATTAATTGCTCTCAAACTTCAAGAATACAGATGTTCTTGAAAAGCAGGAGCTGCAAGACAGCCACATGAGCAGCAAAAGCTCGGCCCTCCTCTAGGAACAGGAGTGTTCATTCACTCTTTATTCACAACAGACATCATAAACTTCCAGTATAAATATTCACATGCAGTTATACCAAAATGTTTAGGCTGCAAAATCAAACACCTGAAGGGGTGCAAATGCCAGCACTGGAACTGCTAAACTTTGAGTTCAACAGACAAGATGCAGCAGCCCCAAGTTAACAGACAGAGATGAAGTCAGCTTGCATCAAAAGACTTCTTTCAGAGGAATGACGTGTTAGAAGTAGCATGGTGTAGCAATCTTTGCTCTTTGGGATGGCTGCATTCAAGCACTGCCCCACCATCCATCCCCTGAGCATCTCAAGCAAAAGGAGAACTGGAGCCTTTTCTAATCATTCTTCTTTCATCAAATTTCAACAAAAGAAATAAAGTGACCTCTGTCACCTCAAAGATGTCTTTATCTAAGTTGCACCCAATTTTAAAAGGTGTTCAGTATATTGGGGTGAAAAAATATCAACAGAAGTTGGTGTTATACTGAGATTTTTTTGACAAAAGGAATGAAACACAGTTTCCATGTCAAGGGTATGGCAAGGAGAGGCAAATGTCCTCAGGCCACTGAGTAGCCAGAAACAGTGTAGACTAGATGAATAAATAAAAACTGTAAAACTGGCTTTGTTGTCCTTGCTTAACCAAAATCCAAACTAAAATTAAAAGAAACAAACAAACAAACAATAAAGAAAACCAAAATAACAAGAGAAAAATAAAAGCCACTTTATAAGAGGTTCCAGATGAAGGTAAAAATTATTTGTAAACAACTATGGGTTTGCAGTCACTTTCCTTCATCTTGCCCCAAGTTTGTTTGTAACTAGATACTGTTCACATTGAGGCAATAAATATGAGAACATATGTGATTTTTTTTTTTAAATGTGCCCTTTGACTGTCAATATCTCCCAAACAGGTGTTGGCTAAATGATTATAAATTGGCCTCTGGATACACCTCTTCAACTGAGCCGTACAGGACTGGCGATAATATAATTAGACCTAAAAACATCAGGCTGGTGAATGCTTTCCATCTGTTTGGCAATAATGTTTCGTTAACAATAGTCTTTAAAAGAAGCACCTTCAACTTCAGTTCTTAAAGTTATTTATAGGGGCATTCTTAACACACCAGCACTCCTGCTAACAAGAGCTTTAGCCACTTGGAAATTATTATCCATACAGCTGTATATGAAAAGGAATGGCAGCATTTAACATCTGTATCTCTCCAGATTTACAAGCATCAACCTCGTTTAAAGTCATTTCTTAATGAACAGTTACGTGGTCTGTATTAATATTATAGTTGCATGCACAAAGATCATAAGGAGCCAAACATTTTTTTAATACCAACAGTAGGCCAATCAGTAATGAAACTGTCAGCATAAAGGACAGAATAATAGCTTCTTTAACCCTCAAACGGGATTTGTTCATTTGTAGAGTAGAAGACACCAATTTAAAAACTGCTCATGGGTTTGCTCACCTTTATAAAGACAAAAATCTAATTTGGTACTAATTTGATACAATTGTCTTTCCAGTAAGAGGCTCCTAAAGCCATCTTTTATTCCATGATAAAACAACTGCTATAACTAAAACTGTCATGAAATAATTACCTTTGATAGCATACCTTATTGCACAAATACAATTAATGTATTCCTCCCTTTCATTTTTCACACTTGCTTATCAGCACTGTATTAGCATATGGTGTGACAGAAGAGATTCCTGAGCCCTCAGCCTATAAGACATATATACTTATAGAATGACTGCCCCTAGCAGGAATAACGCAGACAACAGGTCCCTTTAGGGCTCATCTGTTGGTATATTACAACATTAAGAAGGAAAGCAGCAGCTACACTTTTAGAACAGTAATAACAACAAATAATATTTGTGTGCCTTTGAGGTTAACTACGTAGATGAACTAATCAGTCTTACTAACCAGCTTCTTTCCTCTTCCTTCCCATCAAGGATCACACCTTCCCTCAATGATGAGCCTCTACAGTTCCACTGCATTTTGTGGAAAATTATTTCTTTGCTGATTCAATACTGACCTTTCTGTAACTGTTTGCTTCACAAGGGACTTCAAAAAGCCCAGGAAGAATCATAAAGGGACTTTAGAAATTCATTTGGTGATTCTAAATGTGGCCCTGGCAGACTACTTTTACATGGGCACACCAAACCAAAAATCTGCTTCAAGGAGAGGTAGACTTGATGAATATTATAAAATAGTGTTTGAAACAGATTCACCTAAATAATTAAAGGACCAAATGAATTAATAAATCACTACCAGAAAACTGACATTTCAGGAAGTGATAAAACCAGGAAACACAGTCACAATTATATTTGCTTGACTTTTTATCACACATTCAGAAAGGAGAAAGGTGAGCAGCTCTTGGATGCACTAACAAGGCTTCTGCAGAAGTGTCTAGCAGTGACCCTGCCATTGACACAACTGCTGACTTCTTCTCCCCACCTCATGCTTTACAGACAATTTCTGGATAGAAATGCTATCTCAACAAGCCCCTCTTGTTTGTGTTCCTACATACCTCTGCCCCATTGCAATGGGGAGTGTTAGTAACTTGTAAATAGTTAGTAATTCTTCTAAAATTTCTTTTTAAAATGCAACGTGAATATGGCAGAATGGGATAAAACAGGATACCACAAAGCATTCCCTAGTTCTTAACTCTGTCCTTCTTCAGAGCAGATCTCACAGAGATGCTTGTGTTAGACCAGGCTGTTCCTTGCTTTCATAAGCTGATGGAACCTGTTTCATTGATGATGACAACTGTGTAACTCATAATATTTAATACCTCCAAAGAATGAGCTGTCAGCTGTAACACATTGAGCATCCTATCTCAGAGGGCAGGGAGAAAAACACACAGCAGGACATTCCTGGGCACTGAGCAACTAGGATGTGACACAAAAAGAGACAAGGCAAAATCCTATTTGTATTACCAACGTGCAGACAGAGTCAGGGTCTACATATCCAGCTGGCTTTGGCAGTATCATTGCTTACTCATTTTTTCTTTACTTTTCTGCATTGATCATTGATGACTATCTCAATATTACCAAAAACACTGATGGGCAAATAGCAATTGCCACAAATAAAAAGCTAATGTAAGTAAGTGTATTCAGAAGCACAGACACCCCTATTTGGTACACGCACTTGTGCTCACAGTTATATCACAAAACACAAGTAAACACAGCAGCATCTCATGACAGCATCTCAGTAAAGAGGCAGATAGTATTAACGCTCTGTGATGCCAAAGAGGATTTTTTACTCATGATTTTATTTTTTTTCTAAGTCAAGGGTTAATTCTGATGCTGACAGCAGCTACTTAAAAAAATTAGCTTCTTAGATTTGATTTACAGTGTATCCAACAGCTTAGTGGAAAATAAATTAAATTAAATTAAATATAGTAGGTACAATTAATTGGAGAAAAATAAAATAAAACCTGCCTGGTAAATAACCATAGTCTAGCTTTAAGAAAACAGCTAATTTTAGGATCCTTTGGATGCACAAAAATTAGCAAATGTGTCAGTATGCTAATTTTTTTCTTAATTAAAGATATTTCTGCAGTAAAAGCTCTTTCATTTGCACTACTGATTCTTCATCAAACGTTAAGTTTCCAACTTAACACCAGCATAGCCGGTGGCAGCCTGAAGGTTTACCATCTGCTGCCACCCAAAGTCACGGTGGCCACCTTCAGAACATATGCATCAAAGCCCTGAGATAAGAGACTGAAGGAATACTGCAGAAGTCAGCATAAGGGGAATCACAAACCCAGAGGCAGGCAACAGGCAAGTCACCAGGAAAAAAGAGTGTGGTGAACCATTAGTCACCCTACCAAGCACCCAACCAAGGTCACAGGGGACAATACTGGAAGAACTAAGGACTGCTCCAAACACACTGAGGTGGCTTTAACATAAATGCAGTCCCCCAGCACACTGCAGAGGTTTGCTTAATCAGCTCCCCCTTTCTTTTCTGGGTTTTTCCCTCTCTCCTAACCTGGTAACTAATACTGATTTTTTTCCAGACTCCGCACTTTGAGGACATGGCAGAGAACACACCTATGTTATTTATTTACCTGAACAGATTTTAATGCTGATCGAAATACAACCCAAAATATGTTTATTTACAAAAATGTGGCTTTGAGTTCACTAACACGGGTTGGAAAATAGCTCATGATTAATCAGAGAAAATGGAATAGGATCTTACTGCAGTACCCGATAGCTGAAGGGATTTGAAGACACACCAGAGTCCAGGGATTACTTTAAAACCAGCCCCTTTTTGCTATTAGATTGCCATTCTACACGATAAATACATCATGTAACATCGCCACTAGTGGACCATCTGTTAATTCTGGCCCTTTATCTCCTAAACAAATGGCCCCTTAATAGGATAAATTCCCTATCAAAAATCCTACTAACTTGAAGATGTGTCAGGTAATCACCTAGGATTTTTCTCCTTGCATTTATCTCACCAGTTGGAAAATCCCATGACAGGTAGAGAAAGACAACTAGGAAGGAGAGGAGCTGGTCACCTGATCTGAGCCTGACTATTTGGCACTTCAAGAAAACCTCAGCAGGGGCTGGAGCATGGCTGGGTGCTGCACGCAGGGCATGGCTGTGGTGATGAGGCAGAAGCAGAAGTGCAGTTCCCACCACTCTCCCCACTTGTGCCTCTCAGCTGGTGTCAAGGCTCCCCAGATTAAAAGACCTACTTAAAATAGATTCATCCTTGTCACTTTTCAGATTATACCACCCAGACTCTTGCTCATCTCCCCGTTGTTATAAAAAGAGATTACATTTGGCTAGCATGTATGAAAAATGTGATTATTGCTTATCCTTATACCTGAGCAATATGAATTATCTTCAGTTTGCAATTATTCCTCCTTTCAAACCATTATTCTAAGCAACTTACAGCCCATATATTCTATGACTTGTAATAATAGTGTACTTAAAAGACAAATGGTGCAGCTTGAAATAATCCAAATGCTAAGAAAGCAGCATATATTCAAATTAATTTTTTAATTTTTAGTAGGCTGGAATCAGAGAGGAAAGTACACTTTCTTAGAGCAAATTGAAAACCAGACAATAAATGTCAACTAGTGAAATATTAACCTAGAAAGCATATCAGGCAGGTTACACTAAAGAATACAGTTTACAATATAAAATGCTACAAGGCATCACTGAGTAATTTCTAAGAGTAATTACTCAGTAACTTAGTAATATTCAGAAAGACAAACATAAATGCAGTTTAAAATAAAATATAAATACATAAATAAATAAAATATAAATAAAATATCTCTATAATTTTTTTTTTCTGTAGGCTGGAAGATATGTATAGTTCTGCCTGAACTGGAATATTCAGTACTTCCATTTTTATTTTATAAAGGGAAGGGCAAAAGTTGTGTTACTTTACTCACTCTTAGGATTGTTTCATGTCAGATGAAACAAAACAGTGACTAAAGTAAAAAGCAATTTTAGTGAGAAAAACAAGAAAGAAGGTAGAGAAAAACTAAGGCTTAGAACAACAAAACACTCAGAATTGTTCAGACTAGTATGAATGAATAAATTGAATGATTTCAGAAAAACAAGTGGCAGGTGTTCGAGGGCAGGGAAGAAGAGAGAGGACTCTTTCTAGCTGGGAGAAAGATCAGGTTTTAAAGTTGAGTAAGCTTTGTGACTGGGGCTTCAAACACGGCTGTAGCTTAGGAATAATCCTGCAGCTGTAAGGAAAGGAAGGTAGTGAGCCAAGAAATCACTTTTGACAACAACTCTGTGGTCGATTTGATTTTGTAGGACTTGGCAAATCACTTAAGAAACTAAAGGGCTATCAAAATATAAAACAAGCTCTTTAGAGTTTCTTTATTTGTATCAATAGGTACTATTATATAGTTTCAGATTTTATAGCAGTTTCAGATTTTTAATCATTTTTGCCACTGCTATTTTCAATTATGCCATGTTTGGATGAGGAAAACTTGCTACTCAGCTGAATTAATTTTAACATGCTTTCAGGCAGTTTTCCTTTCTAAGCATTGTAATGAAACAAGAGGGAATGTCTGAACTCAATCATGCTGTTTATATGCTCCCTTTCCCCCACACCTCTTCTGTACACACACTCATTCAAATCCATTAGATGATCTCAAGACACTTGGCAGTGTGCACCTGAGAGCCAGATGAGAGAAAACATCTGCTATGGTCAACTGAATTTCACAACTGCAACAGTCTTCATCCTCACCTGAAAACAAAATGCCAAATATTTAAATTTCTAAAAGACACTTAAGCATGCACAGCACACACACACTGCCATACAAAGATCCTTTTTTTCCCATCCTTTGATTAAATTCCATTAAAAATAACCATAACTGGTTTGAATTCAACTACAGGTCTGCAGATTATGCATGCAAACTTGTCATGCATTCTACATATTTCTGCCTTTTGGCACTTTGACTTATCAAGTAAACAAGTAGTAATCATACTTTCTAACAATTAATAGTACTGATTCGGTTCTTCTGCATATTTCTAAGATCAATCAATCAAAACTTATCATCAGGGCTATAACTCCTCACAATACCACAAGAGCCACAAAAGACAAACTCAAATGTACAGACATCTGCAAAAGAACTGATCACAGTCACACCTGTGCCCATACAATGTGGCTTGAGAAGGGACCAGAGGAGGGGACAGAAAGCCATGAAGACAGTCATTGGTTACAGATGCATATCTATCACGTAATGCACTCTGCTTTCAAGATGAATCTTTAAATCAAATTCATCTAAATAATGGAGAATTCTGAAGAATAAGAAATTGTGTTTGAAACAGCATTGTGAAGGTATCCAGCAGCACCATAAGATTCATTTCTTCAGGGGCCAGCTGAAGCTTCAAAGGAAAGATTTGCCTAGGGCAGAAACAGCACAGAACTTGCAGCCTTGCTTTTTAATTAGGCAAATTTTGAAAGCCAAAATCTTTGCAGTTTCCAAGAGTTTTCTACTTTAAGGTACATGAGCTGAGGAGTGAACATTCTTGGTTGGTGATAATGGTAGCTAAACTATTTACAACATGAGCTTTGCTGCCCAATCAGCAGCACCTCAGAGTCTACAACATTTTCAGGACAAAACCAACCTTTATAATTAGATTCAACTTCTATTTTCAGAAATCTACTCACAGGTAGACTCTTCCTATAATAAAAACATAAAACACCTGCAAACACTATCTAGTTAACCTTTGATGCCATGTAGTGAGCAAACACAGCAGCAGCAGAATTCAAGAAACCTCACTTCCTCAAGCAAATTGCAGTCCTATTGAGTCTATTAAAATAGTTAGATTTATACCACAGCCTTTGCAGGAAACAGAAAGATGACACAGAAGGCACAGATATGGTGACTGTGAATTTTTGCAATATTTTAAGGATTTCAGTAATGCTAAGCTAACGCTCTCAGATTCTGCAGAAAAAGGGCAACACACAACAAAATTATTCAGGTGACAAGGAAGGTGAAAAGGTAGAAATAAAGGGAAAGATAGCACATTGGGAATAAGGTAGGCTAAAATTAAATACCTAATTATTCTGCCTAGCCTAAAATAGCTTGAAAAATCCAGAGTTTCAGGTAGAAACAAGCATTTTGTCTGTGAAAATTAAGCCAACTGAAAACACTTCAAGAGGCTTCAAAAGAAGAAGAAAAAGTAATATTACTCTAAAGGAAGGCACTGAACCTTTCAGCATTTGATAGAGTGCAGGTTAACAGCTGTTTTTCTCGAGGCAACACTGCAGCAGGCAGACACCACCCTGGGCTTCAAGTGGCAGTGGGAGAAGTCTACACACCAACCACCACTATTTTTAAGTCAGTGCATTTAAACTGGTCTTGCACAGGATTATCAAGATGTCAGTAAAAATGCCAGTGGCTCATTACTATCCACGAACCCATTTTCTGCTGAAACCAAGGCAGCTGTCTCATGGTTAGAATAGGTGGAGAATACTTTCAGGCAAAATTCTGTGTGATGCTGAATCAATTACATACTTGTGCCCAAAAGCATGGGATCTTCAAAAAACCTCCTTGGCTTCAGCAGGGATACTTACACATCTATTTGGGTTTCTCAACGACGTGAGCCTTAGGGCACAGACAAGCAGAGAAGGAGGAAAAGGACAACAATGGTGAGGAAGGGAGATGGTGCTTTAAACCAAAGGCAGGGGCATTGTCTCCAGCACCAAGGTCCACATGCACACTTCTGCTTCACATTCACATGATGTTGTGTATGCATCATAAACCCAAATAAAATATGCTCTGAACATCTGGGCTTAGAACAGCTTTTTGACTGCCTCACAACTTTATAAACATTTAAGAATATAAAGAAAGACAACACATTCAGAGTAAGATCCAAGTTCATAATAAGAAGAATCTGGAAGCAGGTATGGAGAGTGAAAAGACACCTGAAAGAATATTGCTTCCTTTTTCATACAATAATTAAACATTAATTCTGACCCCTGTGATCCTGTTTATACATGAGCATACCAGCTGTATGCACAGACCTGTTACTCCTCATGCACATCTCCAGCACTAAGATCTTGTATTCCTGTCATCACCAGAACCCTGATTCTTCCCAGCTCTGTCTCTAAGATCTGGACCCATTGAGCTCACACCTTGGACACTTTTATTAGAGTTTTGCTCAGAGACATCTAGGAGATCTGATAACACCATGGACTCTTAAAGTTTCATTCTGATAAGCACCTTCTCCAGTCACTGCTCATTATTCTTATACAAGAATAAAGATAACAAAAAGATCTTCCTTTGTTTATTTCCAACATTTCTGCAGATTAATTCCCAAAGTCCATGCCTACTGTATCCATTTAGTATCTGCTAATCCAATAGATAGGTGCTATTTCCTACTGGTCTCTTTGATACATGTAAAGAGTGCAACACAGTCTAAATTGTATACTTAAAACTGAGGAATATACAATGAAGTCAGATCTGAGAAAAGCTTGTATGCTATAAAAACAACCTAATGTACATAGCCCTTTGAGGAGAAGTTATCAACTTACACATATAATTACAACAAAAGAGGAAAAGAAAAACAAAAATCTGCCCAGTTAGTTTCAGTTTAACAAGAAAATAAACCAAGAAATTCAGACTGTAAGTGAGCAGCTATAGGTTTTCTAATGCACGTGACAAATGCATAAATTGACCATGCATCAGTACATCATATAGAAAATAGGGATTACATAAGGAACTATGAAAAAGCACAAGGGAATTGGCATGGCAAAAAGGAAATGAGCCTTTACAGTCTGCAACAGCCACTGTCACATTGCTGAATACTAGGTCATCTTAAAAGTATTTATAATACATCATCTTAAAAGTATTTGGTGATAACTAACTAGCATTATCAAAACAATACAGCAATTCTTCTGGTCTCTTAATTAGGCTTACAAAAAATCCATATGGTCCTTTGCTGTTTACAGAGCAGTATTACACTAGGATTTTGGAAGACATGATTTGTATGACTCAAAAATAACATTGGCTTCATAACTGAATCTCTGTCTTTGCTCAGGATTTCAGTTCCAAATTCTCAGAGAAGAATAGCCATGTGTCCCCCAAGTCCCCATTTCAAATGACAGTTCAATAGTGGGAATTTTCACCCTTCTATATTTCAAGTAACTTCCAGTTTATTCAGCTGAAAACATATCTCCTCGTCCTTACCCCAGTATTGTAACCATGACTTCGTTTTTGAAAAACAGGCCTCATCCTACTGAATGCCACCAAACATCTACCTTATTCCATGGCTCAGATATATTTTGCATGACCTTACATGAATTGCTTAGATAAAAGCCTTTTTTCTTCTACTTTTGTTATTTTAAAGTGCAGATGCATTTGAGTCATTTTCCCCTTTTGTTTCATATCCTTAAGATCCACAGCTTCAAAGACAAAATGTCAGCATGCAGTCGATTTATGACTGAACTCTTGAAGAGACACTGAAGAATTACCTTGTCAATCACCCCAAGGACTCTGAAGGCCTTCAGTTCCTCGGCAGGGCTCCTTAGGTTCCAAGAGGGCCTTGAACTTAGTGATCCTGGAGGCTAATGGAAGATATCAAAGATTATACATCAATCAGGGTGGTACTTGAAGGAAGACTGCCTGCTGAAGCAAATGCCAGGCCGAAGGAAACTAAATTTATCATAAATCAGAGAGAGTGAAGATGAAAGGAGAAGTTTTCTGTTTGTCCTTAGTAGAAGGGAAAAAAAACAACTTGCAAGTAAATAAAAATCAAGTTAACATTGAAAGAAAAAAAAATTAAAAAGAAAAAATAATGCATTTTTATACTTTTCATGCTTAATGGAACCTGGCAACCAATTACTCAATTTTTACCCCATCACAATAATCAATCAAAGCCTTACAGGTATTCTGGATACAAAATAATTCAGAGGTCACTGAAGAGGAGAAAGCAAATTAGAGGCTTTTTAAAGTTGAAGAACACAAACTGCAGAATTATAAACAGGGTTCTCTTGCTCTCTGGTGATCTTTATAAAATGCTTTTAATAAAAAGGTACGCAACAGAAATTATTCCTGAAACTGCCCTAAGAAAAGGTAGCTACCTATGTATCATTAATCTAGAAAGTAACACCATAGCAAAAGAATTGGCAGGTGCTAATTATTGAAATAGTTATTGTGCATATATTTTTGTCCCTGCAACATTTTTTAGTTTCACGGGAAAAACTCAAAGCCTATATGTCACAGGAGGGAAAAATGTTCCAACTGAAAGGCTTCTGGGACAAAGATCAACTCCTTAAGCATCACATATACCGCTGGCACATTAACAATCATTTTCAGAAGTTTCTAATTGCCAGCAGAGAGAATTCATTAGATTGTCCTCCAGAAATTCAGCATGCAGATTCTACTAGAACCACAGACCTGGATCTCTTCCTCATAAATAAGATAACTTCATTTGCAGACTTGTTGCATGGCAAATGCCTTTTAAGAATAAACTGTACACTTCTATTGCTCAGTTGTAAAAGAAGAGGAAGATGAAACTTCTTGATTTTGGGGCTTTTAAGAGGAATAAGCTGTGAATCTAATTTGTCAGCATCCTGAGGCAATATTTTAACAAATATGTCACAAAGGATAACTGCTAGTAAGTAATTATGCTGTGGATGAAAGAAGGAGAATAACACAAAGTCAAAAGCTTCCTTTGCCTTTTGAAATAAGGCAATTATATTCTAAAGAAAATGGCAGGCTATCTCTGCCTGCAGAAGGCCTTCAGCAGCCTGTCCAAACACTCAGCATGCTGCTCAGGTATCCCAGGGTCTTCTCTCCTGTGCCAAGACCCTGTACATTTTGAAACTATTTCCCTGACTACGCTCTGAGCTGCAGAGATGGAGTTATCTGACTTAGTATTGGTATCACCAGTCCTTCGCCACCATCCCCCTTTGGCTAGTGTGTGCTAATTTCAAGTAGAAAAGGAGGAGCTGATTGTGATCCTAACCTCTGCAAAGACCCAGCAGTCTGCAGCCTTCAGAAGGCTCCAGTTTTGCAAGCAACAAATGAAATGTGGCAATAGCTCTTGCCTCACCTTTGGCATCACTGACAGCAGTTATAAGAACATGGGGAAAAGGAGATGTATACAACCAGCCTAGCAAGAGAAAGAGCCTCTCACATTTACCTTATTTAAGGCAAGAGCAGAACCCCTAGCCCAGGGACAACACAACACCAGACACAAACACCACTTGATAGGAAATCATTTTTCTGCTGGTCCTTCCACCTTTTACATCAGTCATCACAGAAACTCGGGATAAAAAAAGAGCATTTTCACAAACACAGTAGAGCTGCACATCAACATCTGACCTCCCCTCATCATTTAGAGGTTTGTATCTGATGACCTCGGTAAATACTCACCTGTAGCATGCCAGAAACAAGTTTTAAGCAGATACTGCTGGCCTGAGGTGCAAAGCTCCACACCACGGATGTGAAAGAGCTTCAAGCTCTCCTGGTCTGGCAAAACATCCTGGCCTTTGCCTCCACTGCACCAGGAGAAAGCCAGGTTGCATTTCTGCATGCAGCTCAACCAGACAGTGCTATGGCGTGCTTCAAAAGGTCCCCAGTGATAACCAACCAAGGACTGCATCTTCCCTGAAGCCAGAACACACCTGACATGAGACCTCAGAAACCTTAAGACTGAATTTATTATTTTATGTTAAATTGACATCAAACAGAACTACAGGAGTTTGTTTTCTTTACACTTAATGTAGTTTTCATGCACACCTAGTGAGAATTCCAGGAAGTAAAGTATCTTAAGAAAAACATGAAGAATGAAGACTGCTTTTCCAGCTTGAGTATTGTGCTTGCATTCACCTCTTGTAACTAAATTGCTTTGAAAATCAAAAGTAATTGACATTTTAGAAGACACAAACTTTTACAATAGTGCAAAAAGAAACTATTTCAAAGAGTGTATTTCAAAATACACATTATAAAATACTAAAAAAGTTAAAATGGGCCTGTACTTGTGGCTGTGCTGGGCCTTGCAGCTGACAGCTATGTAAGACTACAGCTTTCTGATGGTCAGTCCAGTGTGATTCGGCTGCAGTGTGACACTGCTGCTGCAGCTCCCACCCAAGCTTGGAAGTGACTCCCCAGAGCTGCTATTTATAAAGGGGCAGAGGAGAAAAAAACAGCCCAAGAACCTAAAAAATAGCCTGCTGCTGCTGCTATGTATCATTCTTGAGCACTGCTGAGAAGGTCCTTGAAGCTGCTGTGCTGCCCCAAAAGAGGAAGAGAAGGACAGCATTTGCTGCTGCAGTTTGTTTTTCCAGAAGGTCTACATGTCTGTTTACAACTTCCAGAAGCTGTCTCCACATCTTTTACTTCTACAGGTCACTGCAAAGCTTTTCCTCAATGTTTACAAGACCCTGTCAAGTGAGTTCCCAGTTCATGGTCAGTCACAGTTGCGTCAGTTCCCTGTGCTTCCAGAAATCTTCCATCCATCCTTAAGCCTTTTACCCATAACCTTTTTTTTAACAGTGCCAAGGGCTCTCCAAACTCCTCTTGTGCTCTTCTCT
The DNA here is from genome assembly GCA_038090715.1 of Florisuga fusca. Taxonomy (NCBI): domain Eukaryota; kingdom Metazoa; phylum Chordata; class Aves; order Apodiformes; family Trochilidae; genus Florisuga; species Florisuga fusca. The sequence goes on from JAAWXA010000022.1 coordinate 9,681,779, forward strand.
TCACCACTTGTCAGCAGCAGGGTGGTTGCTAAGGATGCTATCCTTGAGGGTCACACTGTTGGCTTTTTATTGAGGCAAGAAAAGTAACTAACTACTATTGTTCTCTGTTTGGTTTCCATGGCATCAAAGATAATTTTGCTTCTCAGTGCTGAAACACCAGGCCTTTACCTCTAGGGAAACCTAGTCTTTGAAGAGGCAAGGGCCTGGCATTTCAAGTTGCAGAAGAATGGCTTGCTTCCTTCTGCCACAGGCCCCCAGAGAACAGCCCCTCTTCTTTACCTTCATGTGGTGTTCAGACAGCAAATGGCTGGCTTGGAGTACATTTAGCACAGTCTTTTGAGGCTGCTGCACATGGCTGAGAACACAGACAGCACACTAGGACTCTGAGAGGCCAAGGGGTGAAGGACAATAACTGTACTGCACTTGCAAGCTTATACCCTCTCCTGATTAAGTTCCCTGCACAGAACCAGGTTTCCCATAACAAAACCACACTCTGCCAATTGTAATATTAGGCACAGTTACTTCCAGGGTACAGTATCTGTCCCTCATTTTCTTGCAAACCAATTCCAGTTGTATGGTTCAAACTGTTGGGCTACCAGGTGCAGCAGCACTTGGCCATGCTTCTAGGAAAGTCTTCCTCCATGTGCAGTCGTTTCTTTCAAAGACTTCAGTGTCCCTCCAGCACAGGAGAGTTGATGAGAGACCTCTTTACAGATCCATGTGAGCAAAGAAGGTACACTGTACAGCATTATTTAAACATAAGCATTTATAACCTATCCAAGCACCAGCACTTGAAGAAGGGAGGCTATTGGCCAGCATGATATACACTAGTGGGAGGTGCCAGTGTTAAGAGACCAACTTTTCCCAAGCATGACCAATGGCATGTAAACAGTTTACACATCAAGCTGGGGTGAAGTGCCAGTGCAAGGAGACACACACATTAATCTTGTTCACTATAGTCTTGATTTCTGTAGGAGAAGGACACAAAGTATCCGCATGTTTCCATCAGTATCTCCCAAGAATCACACTGCATATAGATGTACTTCATTTCAGTGCCCACTACTGCTGTCTGCATAGGGTGGAATAATTCAAGCAAGCTCCAATATAGAACAGTAAAACCAGTAAGTGGTAACTAAAGTGTATTAATTCAGGTCTGCTCAGCAACCAGTGTGCAGAAAGAGTCACACTCCTCACTTTCCTAAGACAAAGCACAGAGCATGAAAATTTTGCTTGGTTCCCACCACGAGCCTTACAATAACTTCAGGAGGTAAGTCTGTCTCCCAGCTAACTTTAAGCTGTCAACTCAAAAGACAAGATTTTCCTCACCACAACCATCACGAACCATCAGCACCACCCGCCCTTGAGGCCAGCAAATTCCACAGCTCTAAGACAGAGCCAAATTTATGCATTACACAGAGCAGCAAATAAGGAATATTAAAATATACAGACATACTTTGGAAAAACGAAGCCAAATTATGCAGATATGGCTTGTTGGTTGTAAAAAGGAGGATAAGCCAGGTGCAAAGTTTTGCTTGTGCAAAGTCAGATTTGCCCTAAACTTGTCAATTTTGAGTTTCAACACAGAATAAGAACAGTTTTCTATTCTCACCACTTTTTTTTTCTTGTCTTATCCCAATTAATCCTGCTTTCCTTTGGATCTGCAAAGAATATATGTGCCTTATTCAGTACAGCATAAAAGAGGAAATACTTTACCTCTCAAGTCCACATACAAAAATGCAACCTATTTCTTCCTCCTTCCCAACGACAATTAGTTTTTAAACTTGTAAAAAGGTAAAAATAGGTTGTTCATAGGTTTTTTTTCTTGTTCTGCCGTTTCCAAACACACTGAGTTTTTCATTATATATAGATTCTTCCCCATTTTCAGGGGTGTTTGACCCAAAGAAAGACTACCTAGTAGGAGTTCATATCAGTCCAAAATACTAAATTGTTCAAAGTACAATTCATAGCAGCAGCAAGACTCCAAATCTCACAAAATATATCCCATTTGGAATGTCCTCAAAATTGTGCTTGTGGGCTCTCAACAGAAAAAAAAGCTACCCTTCAAAATCATTGTTTTTTGCTTTTTAATTTACTTATCAGGCCGCCGGATTTCATAAGGCTTCCTATTCTTGCAGCTGTCGTCTCCTTAAAGCATTTTTAGAACTCTGCAAAATAAGCAGCAATAATCTTCTGCCCCTTTTGTCCTCACTTGATACAAATATAGGAAGTTGGTAACTTTTATAATTACTGCAATAGGACAGTCAGCAACAATCACACACAGTTTAGCGTGACTGCAGTAAAAGACAAAAGAACAGGTAAGTCCCCAGTGAATTGGTTAGGGAAGGGAAAAGGAGAAATTTATTGAGGGTATCTTGGAACAAGCTTTGTTTGTCTTCTGTGCAAGTACAGATAAGGGTTCATCTGCTTAAGAAGGTGGGAAATACTGCAGAAACTCCTTAAAAATCAAGAAGCAGATGAGCACTCAAGCATATCCAAGAGAGGCATCTGAAAGGATCAGGAAGACCTTTTGCTCAATTAAGTACTTTTTGGGAAATTATTTTCATCCCCCTGCCACGTGCTTGACTCATTTCTGATACACTATTACATGGTAGGCTAAAGAAACCAACAGCCTTTCTGCTCCCTACAGGACCAAGCAATATTCTCATGGGAATGTTACACCCTAGTGGGGTTTCTTTGCTTTACTTTTAAATTCTTTTAGCATGATCACAGATGTTTACATCATTAACTGAGGAGTAGGAAAAAAAAACAGGCCTGGATAAAAGCAAGCAGTCCTTGTAATACTATGAAATGCAACCAATAAAATCAGAAAATAACAGCAACTTAACAGAGATGTAACATCAAAATAGTCCCCAGGCTTCCTGAAAGAGAGAAATTGCAGACAGTTTTTGGACTTCAAGCTAAATATGCTTTGCTAAAATACAAGAAAATTTAATTATACCAAATTCTGGTTCAGGAAAAAAAAAAAAAAGAAGCTTACCATAGAAAGAGATGGATCTTCAGAGGATTTAAGGTAGAGACTAGAAATTTTTTCTGCGCGCATAAGGTATTCTGCAGTCTTCCTCTTCACTGCTTCTCGACGAGTTGGACTTGACTCACCTTAATTGAGAAAAAGAAAATTATTTTTTTCAATAGAGAGGTACTAAGAAATCAAAGCACATGACTGCTTTACTTTACATTTTTTTATTTCCTTTGGGTTATTCATACTCAAACCTGCAGACCTGCATCTTACAAAAAGCAATACTATGATCTCACAGTTCTAAAAAAATAATACTTTAAGCCTTGCTGTAGACTAAGGTAAATTAAAAGTCTTACCTTATTTTTCTGTGGTCTGGTATAAGGTAAAAATAAGTAAGAACTGAAACAAACCACTGACCCAAACATTGTACCCAAAAAAAAAAAAGCAGCTAGGGAAGACATGATACAACATGTTTACAACAACACAATGAAGAATCCTGTTTTTTTTTACTATGTTTCTAACACTGGTTTTCCTAAGGATACAAGAAAGTCAAGACTGTTTGTAGAAAAAGGCAATAGAGAGACACCAAGAACCCTTGCCCACAACTTCCTGATGCTACCTGCTCCTGTTGGCTTGGGGTGACACAGGAAGAAATGGAGAAGTGCTTGAACCAACTGCTCCACTTTGGTGATGGCTGAACATCCTTTTTGTGATAATTAATCTATTCAAGCCTTTGCAAGAGGTGAGAATCCTGTGATACCACACAAATTTTGTATTCACTCTGCAACTTACAGTTAAGGCATTCAAGTCATGAGCGGAATCTTGTTAGGACAGACTCAGTTTATGACAATGACACCCAACCATTCAACCATCAAAGTGGAAAAGATTGTGAGCTACAATCGTAGTAAGAAGGAACTGAGATTACTGTGATGAAAAAGAGCTTCAGAAAACTGTCCCAGAGAAAGTCAGAGTAATAGCAGAGACTTCATATGGCCCTGACATGATGCCACCCAAGACTTGCCAAATCACAGCCTTGGCTGCCATGGGGTTCTGCACCGACAGGTGCAAGCCAGTGCCCCTTGCAAACAGTTTCTCAAACAGGTCAAGGAACTTCAAGGATATCTCCCTAACAGCTACTCAACATGAAAGACAAGGCAAGGAACATGAGAGGTAATAAATTAAACATGCAAATACACAAACCTTAACCAACAGAAGATAACAGAGACAATAACAAAGGCTAGAACTCATAAGACACTGATCAATGGCCCATGAAAGAAACCCCTGAGTGTAACCTTGAAGAAGTTTAACCAGAAACTTGGTAACTGATAAGAAAGAAAAAAGAGCATTATTGTGGGTTATCAAGAATGAGTCTCATAAAAAAGAGAAAACTCTGAGGGAGAGCTTACTCTGCAAATGCTTGCATGCAAAACTTCCTGAAGGAAAGTTTCAAGGGGTATTGTGCCAACATGTAAGACACTGTGAAATGTTTAGGGGCAGGATTAAAGATGAGGAAAGGTCGTGGTTAAGATGGAGGTTGGGGGCAGGAGGGGAGGCAAAAGCATGAGAAAACAGAGATGGGAATTACACGGGCCAATTGTGAGTAAGCAGAATGCTGGTCCATACACTTATATAAATGAGCCCTGTACCTGACCACCACTGTCTGTCTTACCTTATTATTAAGCTCTACTCCTCACTACCTTCTGCATGAGTGTGCTCACTGCTATCTGTGCATAAGACATGCCAATAAACTTCAAGACAGATAAGCAGACAACTCAGAAAAAATGAGAGCTGGATCATGGAGCTGAGGGGCAGCTGCCAGACAGACCTGAAGAGCAGTTGTTTCCTTGAGCAGCAATAGTTCAAAGGAGGTTGGTCTCTTCTCACTGTCTGTGGTTATGTAGGTGTCTCTTAAAGGAAATATCCTTCTGCCTGTGTCAAGCTGTTTGTGGTCAACCATGTCCACAGGGAGTACATGCATGCACGTGAAAACCCCTCTGAGAAATTCATACTCAGCTCCATTGCTGTCAGGATGCAAAGAACAAGTCAGCTGCAGCCATGTCTCTCCAGCAGCTCGGGGCAGGAGGAATTGCTCAGATCCTTCAGTCAGCCAGGTCTGCCTGCCTTTAACACCATTTAAATAAAGGAGGACAAGCAGGTTGTCTAAAGGCTTAATCTTCCCAAAATACTTTGAAGATGGCAGATAATAATAAAAAACTAAGGACAAGGACTAGTCAGAAATTTTGTGGAGAGTTCTTCTGCTGTAGGTTCTCAGAGCTGCTGTTTTACACCAGCCCCATGCAAGAGGGAAGGAAGCCTGACTTCACAGGAGAAATACTCCAACCCCCCAAAGATGATCAGAGGGCTGGAGCACCTCTCACATCAGGGCAGGCTGAGAAAGTGGGGGCTGTTCAGCCTGGAGAACAGAAGACTCTAGGGAGATCATAGTGCAGCCTTCCAGTACCTGCAGAGGCTACAGGAAAGCTGGAGAGGGAATTTTTATGTATGTAGAGATAGGGCAAGGGGTAATGGCTTTAAACTGGAAGAGGGTAGATTTAAGTTAAGCATTAGGAAGAAATTCTTTAGTGTGAGGGTGGTGAGACACTAGCACAGGTTGCTGCTCAGGGAGGCTGTAATTGCCCCCTTTCTGGAAGGGTTCAAGGTCAGGTTGGGACTTTGGGCAACCTGATCTACTGAGAGATGTCCCTGCCTGTCCAGGGAGGTTGGAACCAGATGATAGTTAAGGTGACTTCCAACCTAAATCATTCTATGATTCTCTGATTGCTCTTGCTTTTAACAATCCCTAGTCTGAGAGTGAAGAAGGCAGAGACTTATTCCCATTTTATGTTGCCAGGGTCATTTTGATTCTATTAAAATAAAGAATCCCCCTCCATTTCATATCATGACAACAAAGTACCTAAACACACAGGACCATCACACAGACTCCATCAAGGATAAGTGGAAGAGACTTAATATCCCCTTCAAGCTCTGCTATAATGATCTGTCTTAAATCTTATTATCCCCCTCACGGAGGGAAAAGGGATTGTCTCTTTGGACAGAGACACAGAGCCCTGCTCTGCAAACACCTACGACTACACTTGGTTTGGAGAAAAGCTGGACAGTCAGAAATTCAATGTAATTCAATGTACTTTCAATTTATTAAGGATATGTAACAATTTCTTGGTAATTTCTCTCATTCTAAAGGCAGAGGGGATTTTGTACCAGGTCCAGCACATCTAATACCAGCCTACACTCAGTAGGACAAATGTGGAGGAATTCCCCTAGAGGAGACTGCCAGTCTATTCCCATCTAAAATTAAAAAAAAAAAAAAAAAATTAAAACCAACAACACTCAATTGCTTGAACTTCGATTTGTCTTTATCAGAAGAGTATAGACATATAGTTTTTTATAAATGTGTGTTGCAATTTCTTGAAACATGACCAATGCTCTTGCTTTCATCTCCAAGTCTAATCTCACAGCACCATAAAACTTTCTTGTGCTGATCCACTGGTGATCACTTACATTCTCTTAGACTCACGAAGTGGAAGTTGCTCAGGGAAAATAAGTCATCTGCACAGCAACAATAAAGTTTTCAGCCACCACTTTGTTCAAGCAGACTGGTACTGGTAGAAAACTGCTAGGTTAGAGTCTAAAGCTCTCATAAAAGTCAACCTTACTGCTTAATTGTTAGTTATGTGTATTTAGTTGGGATGTTTATTGCCTTTTTTTCAATGCTTCAGTAATTTTACAGTAATTAACACAAACAAGCTAGGATGTCCCCTTAGAGCTGTCTTTGTTCTCCCTACTTTCACAAGACATTAATTTCAGTTCTCTTTCTACCTTTCCTTCCTGATGTTAAATAATATTTGCAAACTGTTCACTCATTAAAATCTTCAGCCACAGAAGATGATGTGGATTCAGAGAACAACTCAAGAACTTCTTGCATCTTATTTGTGAATAAGGTCCTTTAGCAGCTCAGTCTCTTACTGCTGTACACAGGTGGATGTCTGAGAACTGGATTTATGGAAGTAATATTTTGGTTGTTTATTCTTTATATTATGATGTACTTTTACATGTATATATAATATATAATATATAATATATAATATATAATATATAATATATAATATATAATATATAATATATTATTTTTATTTTAAATAATGGAAAAGCTATATTCCAATACAAATTCTCATTTAAATAGCCTACATCTCACAAAACAAGATTTTAAAAATAAATAAAAAATAAAACTACCCCATTAAACTGAAAATCTTTAGCACTTGTGCCAAATTTCAGGACTACAAAACTCTTCACTTACAATCTAATAAATCACTAAAGCACAGTAATAGAGCAAATCCTTATATCTGACAGATGCTAAGGCTGTGATGCAGACCTTGATGCATTGTTTTCAAGGCAATAATGCATTTTGTTATGGGATAGTGTTTTTAGTTACATAAAATGTGTACTCTTAAAATAATCCACTAATTTATTCCTACTTAAGATCTTTTGATTTAAACTCAGAATGAACATAGTGAGCTCATATTTCCATTCTGTGGTTAGCCCACAATAATCTAAAGAGGTATCTCTCTTTAATTACAATTTAAACTTGAAAAGAATTTTTCTTTAAATGGCAGCAAACAGGAAATGTTTAAACTGTGTCAAAGCCTTTGATGAATCTTTACAACTGCTCATAAAAGATGATCCTGCTTAAAATAATATTGATTCTTCATTTATTTTCCTAGATAATAGAAGATTTACGTTTCATCTGATCAGGATCAAAGCTTCTCCCCCTCCTGATCACTGGGATTAAATCAGCAATGTCATTTTACATGTTTTAAAACTACACTGCTAAAGGAAGATATAAAAGTGTAGCAAGGCTGATCATAGAGACCTTAGAATAAAAACCCCTCAAGATTCCCCATCTCTCTCTCTCCCTCTGCATTTGCTGCAGAGCAGCTGTGCCTCACACAGATTCACATGAATGAAAATATTAAGGGGAGAAACCACCCACTTAGTTTATTTTCCATATGACTTTCCTGTAATTATTTTGTAAACTGTTCACACAACAATATATAAAAACATCTGCAAAAACAGGTAATTAATGTGTCAAGCCAAACTAATGCATTTTTTATGGTGTCCATGCTTCGTCAACTGTAATTATAACTCTTTTTAAGCAAATGATGATGTGTTTGTTGCAATGTGCAAGTGGTTATTTTAGATGCTCTGTTTACTATTACTGAAAACAGAATATAAAAACTCTACAGCTACTTTGTTGCACACATAAGCCTTCATCTATACAAGCACAAGCAGACTGCTCCATCATTTTCCAAAGGCTTTGCCTATTTCAAAGAAATAAAAATATCTTAAAATGAAAATTGGCTTTGGAAAGGCTGACCAGGCCACCCACTAACCAAAGTAACCATAGCCAGGACATTAGGACAACAGCCAATGATTTAAAATTTGTTCTTTAATTTCTATTTCTAAAGAGGGTTCAACTACTATATGTTTACAAAAGCAGACATTCCTAACAATATTCAGATGATCTTGAGGGTCATAGGGAAGAAAACCACAAATATAAGAATAATTGTGCCACTGAATTAATCTTTGTGACTTGTCTGCTTGTACTCCCATAGCTCATTGTCATGAATTAAAAATACAGAGAAGCAGCATTTCCACATATATATATATACACACACAGGAGTAGCATCTGGGAAAACAGCAATATTGTTGTTTGCCTTCTACTTAAAAGAGTCTTTGACTCACACCTCATGCTGCCTCAGAAGAGCACGTATCTTTAAAAGATCAGCCAACTTAATGTTGGAGTATGAAGTGTTCAGCTCAATGAACTGTTTACTCAGACACCAAATTATCTGTAATTCTATTGTATAAGAAAATTATTAATCCTCAGGTATTACTAGCAAAAAGCTATTGAAAGGAGATCATACCAAACAAACAAGCAAAAATCTGGGTGTTAAAGACCATGAAAAAATCAGTCCTTTCCCCCAAAAGAATATGGGGTACTAACAGAATATGTCTCAGATGTACAGAAGTAGTCTCAAACTTGCTCTGGTCATTAACTATTCTCCTCCACAGATTTAGGATGAAGTAATGTGGAAAAATGTGTATCTTACTGGATGGTAACAAAGAAAGATAGCTATAGTCACCATTTGTCACTGAAAACCACAATATCCAATACACAGTAAATCACAGGCTATAGCACCCACCCAGGAATTCCAGATATTCCTTACTCCCTTCCTTTGTGTCTGACCACTTCCAAATCATCCCCCACTGGGTATTACAGATTTTCCTGAGAAAGACCCAATCTGTCAGAACATCATCAGTGTACTCCCTACCTAACAAGCTGCTTGACCAGGATGTGGATATTTCCAAAGAAGTAAGGCTAAAAAGTTGGCATATTACTTGTCACAACCCTCTGTAACCTCCATATTCCAAATCTTCCTGCTTTTCTCTCAGAGTTACTAAAAATATATGTGGGCTGCCTTTATTTAAGAAGACATCAGAAGAGATTTGCTCCAGGAAGGAATGTCCTCTTGCAGAACAGGCTACAAGGAACTCGCGGGAGACTGCCTGTTGTGCTAACCCCAAACTCCACGTTCTTAACGATTTAAACAGTAAAACTTTCTCTAAATACTGAAATCTTCAATGAAACATTTATAATTGCCAAATCTAACAGCTATAATACCATTTTTTATTTTTAAAAGTTTCTTTATCTTCTTCACAGTCTTCCTGCACATATCACCCAGCTGGATTGCTGAATTTTTCAAAGAATTGCTCTCTATAAAAATGCAAGGGAGTAAGCCTTAAAAGATTTATTTCTTCTCACAATGAAAAGAGGTTTAGCAGCACCTTCCTTATTAGTGGGTAGCCCAGCTGTTATTTTTGCCTAATTGGTTCAAGAGGACCTCTGTTCTTCTTAGGGCAAACACTTCTTACATCATGTGAAGCAGACTCCTTTGTCCATATTAGCCAAACAAAAGCTCAGGCACACCGTAAGTGACAATGCAACTCATAATCCAGCACAGGTTTGTGACCACTTTGGACACAGTTTTATAACCCCAAAATTTATTTCAGGAAGGGGAAGGGCTGCCGATTTTGGCATGAGTCTCCATCAACTTCCACAGGAGAGTGGGTAACCTTTCATTTTCAAACAATTACTTAAGTGAAATGTGGCAGGTGCCGAGGTAGACAGACACCTCAGCATCAAGAAAAGATGCTACAGATTTTAGCAGCAGGTGGTAGTTTGGGATTGTGAAATAAGCCCACTAGCTCATGGTCTCTAGTATGATATGTATTATATTAATGATGAGTTCCTTCGGGGTGGTGGCCAAATTCTGCAGCTGAATAAGGACTATAAATATTAAAAAAACATGACCAAGGTTAAGCCTATTGTGGTAAAATTAAGTGATCTTTTTTCCTCCATTTTGTTGTTTGGGTTTTTTAAGCATTTTGAGAAAGCCAAAATTTATCAAAGTGCCCCACATTTCAGAGCTACTCTTTCTTAATATTTGAAGATTTAGTATAGTAATGTACTCTAGCAACCAAGGAGAAAACACACTTAAAAGGTAAACCTCTCATGTCAGAGTGCAAATTTGTGACACTTAATGAACATACAGGAATTTTTATTCCAACTTTCCAGTATGCTCACAACTACTATGTCTGTATTTGATATGTCACCTTCACTGCAGGTTGTTCAAGACACTCATAGATCTTCACTTCCTGTAAAGTTATAAATTCTGCATCCTGTAGCAAATGTAAGGTAACACACTGGTGGCATAAACATCTAGGTCAACACTTCTCTGGAAATAAAAAGCTGGTATATGTGTCAAAGTTAAGATTACATAGAAAAATGGGGTGGGTGGAATGTGTTTGAGTAACAAGGAACGTAGGAGTCAGTAACACACAAAATGTTAAGAAACTTAACCTTCCACAAACAATAATCAACAAACATCTGTTTATAAAGAATGTCTTATGTTAAATCTACAAGGTGGTGGGTTTTCATGTGCATTTGGAAGAAACTAAAAGGAAATGGTTCAAGGAAAAGCTTAACTTCCTATCCATCTGCTAAAAGTTGGAGTCTTCATCTGCAAAGTATTTCACTGCAAGTCAGTCTTGCAAGACAGATGGAAAAGAACCAGCACTGGTGACAGCAGCAGGAGGTTCTCCAACACAAGCTCCACAGGAACAAGAGGAGAGCGCTCTGACAGTCAGAGAAAGGAAACAAATTACACCACCACAGAAGATAGGAAATGGTTAATGCAGTTCTTAGCATAAAGTATTATAGAAACAAAGTAAAAAGGAAACAAGATAGATGGAAAAACAATCAATCATGACAGCCTAATAGTACTCATATCTTTGTATTAAATATCTCTCAAATGTACTTTTATATAGTACTGTGGGAAATGGTGTCTTTACATGAGCAATCACTAAAACCTAAAAGACATAAGATCCAGAGGCAGGCCCTGGATAGATTAAACCTATACAAGTCATCCTACACATCTCTAGAGCGAGGGAGGCTTTTTTAAGATACTGAAAAAGAGGGGAAAAGGACAGGAAAGTAAAAAGGGAGCATATGAAAATAGAGAAACTTTGTATGAAAAAAGTTGGGAGGAAATCAGAGCACTGATCATGCAGCATCATGCCTTTAAACATATTTATGCAATTTTTCTATTCCAGCTAGTACTTTGCCCCACTTCCCCTACACTGCCCAAGGCATTTGATTCTGCAGCCAGTACTTCAATTTTTACACCTAAAGACAGAAGCAGCACTGTAACCTAGATCAGTCTGTTCTGTCTACACTTTATGGTGTAAGAAGTGTGGCAACCCTACTAGGTCTTCTAATGGGAGGTAGAAACCCTACATAGCAGCAGTCAAAAAGAAGACTAATGCAGATAGCTGCACCTAAGTGCTGGCTAACAACAGGTGAGATAAAAGGCTGTGCAGGCAGGTGAGATGTCTGTCAAAGAAGCTGGGCACAAACAGCAACCTGGAAAGAAGCTGCTATGAGGACAGCTTCAGAAATCTTGGAAAGGTCAGGTCAACACCAAGACAATGCAGCTAGATAGCTGTGTCCTCCAGAAGACAGAAGAAAGAACAGATCTTTAAGGCTCACCTCATCATATATTTATTCATGCTTTTAACAGCCATGTGCTAAGCAACTGCACTGAGAGTCATCTGCATCATACCCTACATACTGTTTTGCAAGTGTTGATACAATTCACCTTTACATGTATTGTAAGGCTCCAAGATGTGCAGCAGGTGCTAAAGCCCAGACCTTTATCAGCCTCTTGGTGCAGAGAAATCTCACAGTTTAAGTAGAACTTTGTCTTGAGTCTTCCTTTACACATCTGAATCTGGCTATACTTAACACATTAACCAGCTTCACCATATTTCACTGGCACATGCTATGTTCTACCACTCTGCCATGATGAAGTACCTCAACCAAATACTTTTGCATATGGAATAGCTTCACCCAGGGTGTTACTGCATCCTGCTTTACTGATTACTCAAACACATTTCACTCAACCCATTCTTCTATGTAACTTTAAATTAGGTACGTATGCTGACATTTTTTTTTCTAGAGAGGTGTTTACCTAGACATTTACACCACTGGTGCATAATCATAGGTCTGCTACAGGATACTGAATCAATAAGATCCAGCATCTACTACACAGTGATGGATCCTATAGCATGAATCTGCTCTGAAGGTCTGAATGGTCTGCAGTGGGTTTGGAAGGCAACACCTCTCAGTTATGAACAGCTCATAGCTCATGTTAGTATGGGTTTCAGCATCACTGGCAGCAGTCAAATCAGATTACATTTTAAGTAAACCACAGTATTTCTAATGTCCTTTCTTAATCTAGCTGCTTGTTAACAGACAGGTCCTCCCACAAACATCTAAACTTGTGAAAGAGCAGCTGGAGTTTCAAGGTTGACTGAAGGAGTAGGAGGGAGAACTTTGTATGGTTGCTTATGGTTGCTACAGCATCCTCAGAGACCAATAGCAGGAAACAGAGATGTTTTTCATCTCCTTTGGAAGGACCTAGAGCAGGAAGTTTTTTCTTCACTGGTTCCAGCCTCAGTGGAAGCATAAACCTAATACAGCAAATAAGGTGAGTGATAATACAGAACAGGAGGAGAGGTCTGAGATCAGGTGGGGTAGAATTAAAGTTCCACCAGTCACTCTGTCATTAAATTTTCCCTGTGGGGTCCAGCACAGCTCTTACTGTTTCTCCACAGATGTCAGCTCACAACCCAATGCCTCTTCTCAGAAAATAGGTTTGTTGTTTCTTCAAACCCATTGCTCCAATCAGGCTCAGAAACTGCCTCAGAGATTGCTACTCCCTATGAGAAACACTACTCTGAGGACTTACCAAGTGAAAGGAATTTAAACTAGCTACCATACTGTAATAGAAGTTGTCTTCAGAAGTGCCATTCAACAAACAAGCAAAGGTGCTTTTCACTCTGGAAACCAGAGACACACTCGTGGAACAGCCAGGGCTGTTTCCCTTTTCATGAAGTAGTCATCTTGGCATTCTGTCAAGCATGCTCCTGTTTGCATCCCTGGCTCCATCACAAGTTCAAATCATAGCCCACCATAATCCCAGTAATTAGACACAAGTTCGTTTGTTTTCAGTATACCAAAAAATATCATCTAGCTGTCCAAAATATTCCCAGCATTTCATTGTGCCTGCATTTCTGGGTTAAAAATCAAAGTCATTTTAGCAAGGTTCCAGTAATATGTATAATTTTTGTTCCAGCTCTGTTTACTTGATAAACATTAAAATAGCACAGATCAGTGCAAAACTGACATTCGTGGTGTGCTTTTAAAGACACCAGCAGCTTATCTACAAGTTGTAGATGCCTAGCAGAAAAAAGATAACTGGAAAAGCAGCTTGTGGCTGCTGTGACTTAAGAGGCATCACACACTTCATGAAACAAGGTCTATGCTGCTTAGCTGAACCAGCCACCTAAATATTCATTGTTCTCAGCCACAGCTGCTACACACACAAAAACAAACACCTCAAATCTTTGACAGAGTAAAAGGATCATCTCCCTTTGAATGTTAATGTGTAACATGGAGCCTTGTGTGTAGCAGACCAGCTGTGAACACGTTTGCTCTCTAAACTACATGGAACAGATCCTGTATGTTTATACACAAATTAAACTGACCACATTCTGAAGTATTCTTGCTTCCTCATGTGCTTGAAAGTACTGAAACCCAGAAGTAAGCAACAGTGTCAACTCTGTTTATCAGCACAGCTCAGACTTGTCCAGATCCATAATGGATATAGCTTGATAAAGGTCAGAGTTGGAAAAAGAGGAGCAATTTATACAAACAGCAATCCCTAATTTATTAAAAAAAAAAACTTTTTCCGTAATTTCAGCCACTTGGTCTACTTGTTTCTAAGATTAACTAAGCCCTACACCAGAGCCAGGGAAAGCACTACTTTACACAAAACACTGTTAACTTCCAGCCTAGAAGTTGGTGGCTTGCTATTGATTAGTCCATTTTTTCCATCACTAGGCCTGAAGCAATGTATTGACCTCAAAGTGCTCTGACATGCTAAGAAAACAAAGGAACAGCAATAATTGTGAGCCAAAGTTTCTGTCAGTTAGCTTACTTAATATGCTTTCAAAGGCAGAAGATCTGAATTCTGGGTTTTAACTCCTGGAAAATTGTTTAACCATCCTATACAACCCTTGCAGACCTGCCTCCCAAGATATCAAAAATCTCCAAAATGCTACATACAGCAATGCTCAGAAAACACAAGAGGGACAGCAGAATCAGTACATATTCAGAGGAAAAGAACATGATGGCAGCTATTCCCTTCCAGTGCATGCAAGGGAGCTCTGGTATAAATGAAACAGGGAGACACAAGAGGTACAGGTAGTTTAGTGTCAGTCCAAGGCCTCTACTAGCAGTCCAAGAATTTGTTCTCCTTCTTAACAAACATTTTTAATATTACATGTATGTACAGAGTAGAAATACACCAAGATGTATAAAGAGGAGAAGCCCAGAGTCCAAGGCACACACCAGCCTCTCAGAGAGCAAACAGGATTCATTCCCCAAGTGACATGTGCATTAGGCCTTTTGGCTGGGCTATAAATAGGACATCAGAAGTTTTAGTACTCAAAATCTGTAAGATACTAGCAGAAGAAGAAACATATGCACCTTGCACAGTATAATTAACACTACTATACTGCCTAAAACATGCATACACAGATGAAAATTGGAATGGGCTGCCCCGGGAAGTAGTGGATTCTCCGTCCCTGGAGATATTTTAAAAGAGACTGGATGTGGCACTCAGTGCCATGGTCTGGTAACTACAGTGGTAGTGGATCAAGGGTTGGACTTGATCTCTGAGGTCCCTTCCAACCCGGACAATTCTATGATTCTATGAAAACAAAGTCAAAATGTACATTTTCTTTGGTGTAAGAATATGCAACACCTGCCTCCTCTATAGTGCCATCAGCTCAGGGAGCTGGAAAACTGGCATGAAGGTATCAGACTCAAGTGTGCTCTGACTGCCTTTAGGGAAGCCCATTACTTCAAACTAAACAACACAAGTATAAACTTACAGTAATAAACTTACTCATACACAATTTTGATGAGGCAGCCTTAAGAAGTAAGTAGATCTTGTACCATGCCTAAAGGAGCAGCTGGCAACAGATACAACCTTATCTATCAGATACATCTCACCAACCTAGAGAGGCATTACATTTCGGAGCTAAGTTTCAAGCACAGAGAATGGATAATGCTGCTTTTTTTCCCGACAGACGGGCTACATTTCCTGACTCCAATTTTTCAGTCAATTTCTATTTTCTTGGCGCCACCGCGTGGCAAAAATACGTATTACCGTTTCACATGCAAAAGCCATTTCCATGCCATTCTACAGAAGCCACCCATTCTGCAATGGCTGTACACTGAAAGGCAATGTCACTTCATAGGTCTCTAAGTGTACACACTAACAGCATTTCACTTTCAGAATTACAAAGGTTTATTTACACAAAAATAGGCTGAAAGTAATCAATGGCAGAAAACCAGAGATGTTTGGTAAAAATTGCACCACCCTTCCCTTTGAAAGGAGCACATCACTATCCATGTGAAATACATACACAGGGGTGTTTAAATAGCTGAAGTGATTAAGTTAAGGTTTTGGGGTTTTAATTGCAACATATAGTGAATATTCATTTATCAATGCTAAACATACCACCTTGACTAAGTAGCTAGATTTAAAACTTCAATACAATTCATGGGGTTTGTTGGTTTATTTGTTGGCTGGGGTTTTTTTCTGTCCCCAGTAATCCTGAGAAGGCATATATTTTTAGGAAAGCATTTGAATAAGCCCTGTCTTTATTAAGAAGGCTTCAGTGCCTCCCTGCCAGCTTACAGAAGCTCCAAGGAGAACAGGACACAAAATGAACTGGATCTACCCAAATCTACTGTAATGCCCAGCAGACAATGACCATTCATTTGCATTCCACCTTCACAGCATGAAGGGTAACAGAAAAAGGAGAAAGCAGAGCTGACTACTAGGAACTATCTTAAGTACATTTATGTTCCCAAGGAATAAGATGGAAGTTAAAAAGCTACTCATTCCCATTATTCCCTCTCTCATGCTATCCTCAACCAATGCAATGCCAGGGACTGCAGAGAAGTTGCAGTTCCTGATTACACATCTCCTCATTTATCAGCAACACCTCCACCCACAGACAAACACACAGAGAGGTACCACCACAATATATTTATTAATAATCCCACTGTACCATCTGAGTAGCATCAGGGAAGCAGGGCAGAACATCACACTTCCCTAAGACTTGAATTTTTCCTAGCTTGAAAAGCACCAGTATGAGTGGGTGAGAAAAGAGGATTAGCAGCCATCTGAGATAGTTGGGTGAATAGCTAATAAACAGCAACAAAGGAAAAGTCCTTGGAGGAAATGCTAGCAAATGTAAGCAAAAAGCTCAACCCATTCTAGTTTAACAAGTTAGCATGCATCAGTTGAGCAAGTCACCTACAACAGATGCAAGAAAAGCCTTTCACAACTTTAAGGTAATCATATGACCACAAGGATGTTTAACCACTACCATAAATCAAGTATATATGCACAGTTACCACAGCTCAACTGATGTGCAATAGCCTGACTTCTGCTCATGTCCTAAGAGTTTGAAACTGCTTAACAAATAAAGCTTTCTGAAGTTGAAACTTGAACTGTCAGTTTAAAACTGCATCATGGCAGCCCTGCAACACAACCAGAAGACAGAAGTGGTTAAGACAAAAGAAGATATTCTTCAGAAGACCATAACTGAACGGCACACAGGTCTACAAAGAATTCTATTAGTAAAGAAAGAATAGCTGGGTTCTCCAACAGAAGGATTTCCAGCACATTCAACATCAAGAATGAAAAGCATTTTGACAACACAGGCAAGGAGAAATAGGATGCTATTGAAAAGTCACAACAAGCAGCAAAGCAGCAACCCTACTGACATCACTGGGACTTGAAAAGAAAGAGCTGGATTTACTTTTGCCGAAAAGACATTTCAAGCAAAGGCTTTGCACATATCTTGGCCCACACCTCTAGTTTTCATCAGCAACCTATCCATTATTTTTTGCCAGGTCCCGTTGAAGCAGCTCAGCAGGTAACTTCCATTCCTAGAACTGTTCAGAGGGTCTGAACCGCTGCTGTGCGTCATGCTGAGATGCAGCAAAGATTTCTGCTTGTGTGTGCTTCAGTACATTAGCATTTAAGTTCAGATCTGGAGCAGCATAATACATCTGTGCTGTATACCATCAAACAAAGCCACAATTCTAATCTTACTCATTTGATCTGTGTGGGACAGAAGCACAATACACAGACACTGAATTCATTCCAGGAAAGAACAAATCTTTTCCTGTGCTTTATAGTTTTAAGCCATTGTGGGATAAAATGCAAATACATGAGGTTATCACTCTAGATTCTCAAGAGCTAGAGATAGAGCAGGAAAAAAATTGTTCCCTGACTGAGAAGGTGCAAGGAGATGCTGCAGAAATTTGCATGTAGTTACATATGGTCAGTTAACAGCAGCTTTTGCACACTTAAAGACTGGCACATCAAAGTCATTTAAAAAAAAAAATCCTGCTCCCCTCTAGCAGTGCAGGCATTTAAGTTTGTATGCATCCTTTATCTAGGAGAACAGTTTAGTGGAAGACTGAGAACAGCTAGGTGGAAGAATGAAGAGGCTGTGAGCCAAGAATAGTTCTAATCCTGTTGTGATTGGGAAGTTAACCTGAGTCTGCTTCTCCCCATGCGTAAAATGGGGATAATTAATCCTCACTAAATGATGTAAATTAAATAATGTTTCAACAGTGCTGCAAGTGTCACATATTAATTAATGTCTAGGTAATAAAAAAGGAAAGAGGCAAAAGTGGAGCACCTTACTACTTACCTGCAAGCCAAAGGTTGTGCCACAATTTTAAAAGAGGAGATATTTGGCACTTGGACGATGAGACCCTAAATTATCAGTTGGCCCTACAGAGGAAGATTTCTCTCTCTCTGTCATATGCACAGCAGCTATCAAGCACATGAAAGCAAGGCAAACATGATTCTGCATTCCATATCATGTCTTTGCAGCACAAGAAGGTGATGTTAACTAAGGAAACACCATAAACAAATATACATAACCAAAGGTACAGCAAACAGAATGGGAAGATCCATACCTTGAACACCTTCCAGAAGCAGATCAACCCCCCTTCTATAAAAACTGAAGGCAGCTTCATAATCTTCCTCCTCCTCCTTCTTCAAGGCCAGTTTTATCAACTCGCCTGCTTTCTCCAAATAATCTTGTTTGCCAGGCTTGGGTTTTAGGCTTCCAGTAAACAAACTATAGCTTTCCCTCTCTCCCTCAGGTTTGCCCCACTCCTGCTCAGGTGCCAGTGTGCTTTGTACTGGGGGTTCAGAAGCAAGGCAAAGGCCAGCTGCTCTACTGGGAGAACTTTGGTTGGATGCCATTCCATCATCTAACTCAGCAAGAGAGTCTACATCGATTGTCAGAGAGATCAAGTCACTGTCACTGGAGAGGCCTGAAAACAGTCAGAAAAACATTTGTTACTCTAGATTTCTCATATACCTTAAGAACCTTCAAAATTCTTTATCCTATCCTTCTCACTTAGGCAGCTTTCTGATAATGTGTGTGTAGAAATTCCCCACACATAAATCTGTCATTAGTATTATTTTCAGTACCTATAGAAATATGGTTTTTTCTTTTCAATTATCTACAAACTCTATAGAGCCACCAGTGTTCATCGTAATTCTGAGAATTTGGTTGGTTAGAGACCAACCTCTAACACCCACCTTAAACTTCCAAAGCCTACTCAACATTGGGCTCCAGGAAATCACAGAACTAGCTCTTTCTGTGTGAGTGCCATTAGAAAAGTCAATCAGCAGGAGTTAAATTACTGTTGCAAGAAATCCTGACATACTCTTTTAAATCAGAATGATGATGCATCCCAATACAGCAAATTAGGAGTATGACTTAACACAGCATTGTGCAGCACTCTAACTCATACCTACCACATACAGCTTTCTTTCATTGCTAACATGTGGTAAAATTAATTAGCTCACACTGCTTTCACTGAAATTTGAGCAAACACATTTTATTTTACATTTCCCATAAGCTAAAAGTCTATCAACTGCAAGCTCCCCTTCAGTAACCAAACCACAGCAACTTAGCAGGATTATTTGGAAATCAATGTCAAAGATATTTTACACATTTATTCTGTAAGAACTATCATCCATGAAAAGCATTCACTCATAATTACAACTTTCTAGTAATTTAAAGTCCACAAATGTAATGAAAACAACTTCTAGATCTCACCTCCGCATTCCGATTGGCTCGTAAGTGTCACATCATCAAGGCCACTTAAGTCTTTTCGAACTGAAAAGGACAAAAATAACAAAAATGTTTCTGACATTCTTTTGTACAAGAGTAAATGTTCCCTTGCCATCAAAATTAAAGGGCATGACCGTACTACAGGTAAAAGCACATAATATGAAACTGGTATTTCACCAGCTATCAGAGATACCCATTTGGGAGCACACCCTTCAAATTGTGACAGTGGTACCAGATTTGCCATTTCTTGTTGGCTCCAAGGTTGAAAACCAGAACACAGGTGTTTGCTTTGGAGAGGCTAGTTCAAACCCAAGCAATCCAACTCATCTAATTTCAATAGCAGCACCACTTTAATCCCTGTGTCTCAATGATCAGCTGATTTAAATCTAAGGAGACTTAAAAGGGGAGAGCCTTCAAAGCTGGGACCTTTAAACCAATAAAAAGAACAAAAAAGCAAACCCAACCACCAGCTTTCAGTCTCAAAAATGTCACTCCAGAAGTCATTCCTGCATGAGACATATGGAGGGAGCCACGAATTTGGCAGTGCCACCTGAATATCAAGAAGCAGTTTGTTTTATCACCTTTGGCATGTGTACCCACTGAGGAAATGAAACAGGCAACAAGGTCAGGACATTTAGCTGTTTGTACACAGAGAGAAAGGAAATTCTGAGCTAAAACCTGATGTCTTGTTTTCTTCTGTGTAATCAACAGACAAAAATTTATACATATTATGAGGTTAAGTGTTCTGATTTATCCCTGAAAAGTACGTGGCAGTAGCAAGGAGCTGACTCAAAGACAACTAACAAGGGTTTTTTTATAATTTTGTAACTCTTGAGTTAGTGGGGAGAGTTTACAAT
The DNA here is from genome assembly GCA_038090715.1 of Florisuga fusca. Taxonomy (NCBI): domain Eukaryota; kingdom Metazoa; phylum Chordata; class Aves; order Apodiformes; family Trochilidae; genus Florisuga; species Florisuga fusca. The sequence continues at coordinate 9,702,500 of JAAWXA010000022.1, forward strand.
TTATGGAAGAGGACTAAGAAAGCACTGTAGCAACATTGTTTTTCTAAAGACCAGCAGTTCCTTTAACATGAGACAAAAAAAGACATGAAGGAAAAGAGATTAGCAGCCATGCTTTGAAAAGCAAGGGACAGTGATACTTAGTGACAAGGGACTACTGGAGAGAAAAGGACAGGGTGCACAAAATACAATACTCCTCATCTTTTCAGGAGAGGGACATCAAAAAGTGTCCATGTGGAGAAGAAAACTGCCTGTGTAGCCCCAAGTACTGCAAGGAAGAAGGCAGCCTCATAACCAAAGAGTTGAAGGGAGACACAAGGTTTGTTGATAACCATATCAATAATGGGCTGTGTGCCTGCCCAATTTAAGGACAGCAATGTCAAATCTGGGTGCAGAGGGCTGAAAATTTATGAGATTACATTTAGAAGAGTCCAGTTACTTCAGAAAAAAATTACGTGCTAGGGAATGTATAGGGGGACACAGAGCTGACTGATGGACAAAGGGTACAGATAGAAGTAATGGAAAAGCTGGGGTTTTGTGGGAGGGTGTGCTGGCCACCCAGACTAAACCAACTGGAGCACATCCACACAGCTAATCTCAAACAGACCCAAGTTTCTCTCCCTACAGTCCAAACAAAATCACATTTGCTCCTCTCTTGCAGCCAACTTGACCAGAAGCTATATGAGCACAGCTAGCATGGCACAGAGCCTAAGCTAATACACTTTGCTTAGGGTCAGGTTTAGAGCCCAGGTCTGGCACCACACAACCACAGTCAGGGGGCTTCAAATCAGCCCAAGGGGTACAAAGAGCCTGAACTATGTATTTCTGGGAAGATAATGTAAACATGGTAAAAGAGAAGGAGGAGGGGAGAGGGGAAAGGAGGGGGGGAGGAAGGGGGAAAGAAGGAGCTTCCTGGTGAATTTCTATAAACGAATTTGGCAATTGGTATAGAAAAAATCTTGGAGAGAAAGTTGGACATTTGAATATAATCCCATGTACCCTGAGAGGAAGACAGTGGCAGTCTGTCAGGAATACTAGGTGAGTTTAATAATGCTGAAACTGAACATCAGTTTGTCTCTGCCTTGTGCAATTTCACCAGGTACACGGGGACTAAAAGCAGTTTCCAAAAATTGGTGGAAAGTATCCTGGCCTCTTGAAAAGCAGGTTCCTGTGAAAGAAACAGCCAAACTGTTTTTACAAGATACTTATCACTTATCTTGGTACAAAAACATTTCTACTATCACCAATTTGCATCTTCCACCATTAACATGGTTAATCTTCTGCAAAATGAACTCTGAAAAGAATAGTGAGAAAAATACAACCCACCTTTATAAGCAAATTCCAGCACCTGTTAAGGAATGGATTTGCTGCTTCTCAGCACTACAGCTTGAAGAAGCAGCCCCACGTGGAGGGCTTTGAATGCTCATAAAAACTAACACAGTGAACTAGTCACAGTTACCCAGGATAATCAGACTGGGAAAAATCAGATGCAGGCAGAATGCCCTGAGGAGAGGCAGGGAGAGGACTCAGACTTGAATATTGCCACTGCCATCTAGAGGCCCTAAAGACAGATGTTTCCTTCTGTCCCTAGTCTCCCCCCCCCCAAAAAAAAAAAAAAATCGGTTTCCAACGTAAAAAAACATGAGCTGGAAGACAGACAGGTTGTTTACAAATGCAATTCCACAAAAGTCATACTCAACATCTGGAAATCCTGTGCTCATAGTTGTTGCCAGTATTCCCTAAAAGCATGCCAGCCAATTCAGAAGAAGGGTATCAAAGACTTCTTCTACTTTACAGCATTTTTTCATTTCAGTGTTTTGTCTCACATAAAGGGAAGTGTTTTTCTTCTAAAAATGAAGCCCTTCTGAATAAAGAATAGAAATATCCACATTAAGCACTTTTTTGTTTATAAGGCACAATGGAAAACTGGTGATTTGTCCAAATATGCAATGTTAAATTTCACAAAAATAGTGCCCCTTTAAAGCTAGTCACCAGTATTTATGTTACCTACCCGCTGTAATTAAACAGCTCTGCACCTTTCCCTCCATAGAATGAAATACTGTGCAGGCATTTGTTGACTAATATGATAGAAGATACTGCAAAATAAACTGCAAAACTCACTGCACATGTATAAAGTATTATATAAATAAGCAGAAAGTTATTGACATTGAGAGATCCCAGTGGCAAGTCGTACCACTAAACAAAAATAAACACAGCACTATTAGAAAACACAAGCAGTTCTTCTATGCCAGAAAGAGACCAGAGAAAACTATGCAGTGAAGAAAAAAAAAAACCTCTCAAATAAGCTTAAGTGTTTGTATAATAATGTGGATTTATGTAGAACGTAAAACAGTTCCACAGGAAAATCTGAAAGGTTGGAAAATAACTTCTTAGAAGTCAAAACACCCAAGCATAACTCAGAAAAAAAAAAAAAAACCCACAACTATCTAAAAGATTGCATGATAGCTGGCAGATTACACACAAAGATACTTAAACTATCTCAGCCTCCAGAAGCAGGCAAGAAGCCCTAGCACAGTATTTATTTGGGCTGACTGATCATACCTTACAGCCATGGTATAATTTAGTGCAAGTGAAGCACCACTAAAATTACTCTCCATGTGTTATCCACACCAACCACATGTGTATTTTACACTATGCTAAGGAAAATAAATCCTAGGAAAATGGACACTCCCTCCATTAGCACAAACAAAACATCAGCCAATTAAGGGAGAGATTGTAGTTTGTAACTGAACATAGCCCACTGGCTCTAACATACAACATCTCAGACTTACAAGAATAGGGAGCTCTTATCAGAGAAAAAAAAAATGCTGGCAGTTTTTGTAAGAGACTTAAACAAGCTGCTTACCACCCCGAACCCTGCAGTAGGCTTTAACATTCACCACTCCCATATGCTTGCTCCAGAAGACATAAGTAAACTTTTAAAATACAATGCCAGCTCTCTTCTGGATTTTAGCAAGCACTGAAAGCATGGTCACACGCAGCACATGAACAGCTGAATGAGAACACTCTGAAATTAATGGGGCAGTTCAAATTTTAAAACTATTTTTCATGCTCTAGACAAATCCAGAGAGTCATCGTACCTACTGAACAACCTCAACATGGCTTTAAATGTCTCTGCAAACTTTTACAGCTTGGGCCATGATTAGAAGTGAACATGGGCTGCCCAACCTTTTAGAAGCCAGCAGAACTATGCACATTTAAACCAGAGGGTTCCAGTTAGCTAGCACCAAAAGCAGTTCTTGTTGAGCAATAGAGCCCCTGGACTTCTAAAAAGGACTAGACAAACTCCCAGAAAACTTCCTGTTCATAGCCCCAGCATTTCTGACACAATACAAACAGAAACTGGGAGCCAATGCTCTGACAAATACAGCACTTGGTGTTTTCATGCTGCTCTGAAACAGACCACATTGTAAGGTACCACAAAATAAGAGAGCAAACCTTCAGAGCTGCAGTCAGACAGGTTGTCAGTAAGAGAGTCAGGCAGAGGCTCAACAGGACCAATCAGTTCAGACCCATCATGTACCTCTCCACCCTAAAAAGAAAGAAGGAAAGGAATTATTTAGCTGCTGCTCTTATGGAAAGTCACACTTATATAGCAGTGATGGTAAAAATTCAAATTTCCTAACCAATGAATGTTCCTTTACTTTCAAGTTAATGCATTTAATTAAACTATGTAAGCCTGAAAAATTAAACAAAGGCTTTTGGATAGGCCATGTTTGGTTGCCACTAACTGCCTTGGTTTTTAAACCACTGGCTCACTGCAGCTTTTGCAGTAACAAGAGTCCTGAACCACTGCAGCAGGTCTGTCTGCAAACCCCAGAGAGAGAACAGCAATGCTCCTGCTTTTACGTGGTGCATTGCCTGTACCCTTCAGCTGTGTTCCCAAGCTCAGCAGATCCCTCACACAGGAGAGTTTGTCTATCAGAATAATGCCCAGCTCATGGCCCACTACCTTGAGGTCAGTCTTAGTCGAGACTGGACAAACACAGAAGACAAGGCCAGGACTAGCACATAAGAATGGTATTATTCCCTCCTAAGCCTGGAAGGAATCAGAAGTAAATGAAGTAGCAATAGGAACAATTAATCATATGAGAAACCACCTAAATGTTTTATTGCTTTTTTTTTTTAATTTCTGTTCCACACCTCAGGTGCACACTTCCCAGGCGACTTTCTTTGCAACTGCACCAGTCCCAAGGTAGAGATACAAATGTGCATTGCTATCTGCCATGAACTAGCCCAGTGCATATTCACACTAGCCAACTCATTTTTGTGGAGTCAATAATACACTGATATACACAGCACTCCCTTCAATTCTCTCTGTGACTTCCATTGCTCAAGTCTACCCCTCCATATCTGTTTTCACAAAAATCTAAAAAGGAACAAAAAGTGCACATGGGCAAAGCTGAAAGACACTGGATGAGTTGGTGACTGATGAAAACCAAAGGCTTTCTTACAGAAAAACATGACATAACATCAGCTAACAAATTAGCCTAAATCATTACATTTGCATAACTCCCCTTGTACACCTACTTGCTCCTATAAAAATTAATGCCTTTCTAGATTGCTTCATTGACCTAAAAAGCCAGAAAAGGTCCACTGGAAAGATAAAACTAATACTTCTGTTAAGCAAAGGAGAGGAAGAGTTCTGAATATCCCAAAACACAGAAGTTCTTCTAAAAAACCAAAGAACTGCAAATGCAAATAAACTGAAAAGTAAAATATTCTAGCTCCGTCTCCCATTCAATGCTGCAACCAAAGCTTAAAGAAAATTATCTTAAGTATTTTAAAGGGCACACATTAACTGCATCATAAAATCATAAGGGTTTGTGCTTCACTGCAATCTTGCTTTTGCACTTGTATTATTTAAATATTCTTAACACACTCATACAGTTGAGTCCCATTTTAGCCAGATGAGCATTTCCTTAATTCCAGGGAGTTACCATCATGTTTTACATGTAAATTTATGTGTTTGCAGAATGTTGGATTCTAAGCTACAGAAAATAAAGATGATTAAAGGAACTAATGAAAACAAACTGCTTCATGAAGATGTCATGAAGAAGAAGTTTGGATCAACATATTGTCCTAAACTACGTGTTGGAGAGCAGTGCTCACAACAGAGTACATGAAGCACATTTGACCAGCTATATGCCCAATTTATTGTGACAGACTTGATTCCACAACAGGCCAGAGGAAAACAATCTACACAGTCTGTCTTCCTTTGGATTGACACTATCAACATCTAAATAAAATACAGAAACTGTGTAAATATTTTTATTATTCCCTGCTGAACACCTGGATATAACATTACAGGTTTTGCTCATCAGTCAATAAACAAAAATTAAAAATCCTTTCACCTGAACTTCCTGTAATGCTCTCCACCTTGTAGAGGCGTAGAATGGGGTGTTCTTTTAAAGCCCCATTTCTAGAGTGAATAGAAAACTCCAAAGTCACTACACAAAGTGCATCAGGTCAGCTCACTGTCACACCATGGTTTATAAAGTAAAGCAGAATCAGCACTATGCCTTATTCATATCAGTAAGAAGCAAATACTTCTGCAAGTAATAACAAACCTTAAAAAAGTCTTCAAGCTGTTTGCTGTTGTAGAGAGCAGGGATATTAGCAGAAAACTGCAACAGATCTTCCGCACATTGCCTTCTTTCTTCAATCACAGTTTCATCAAATCGCCCTGGAAAAGACACATGGATTCACAGTTCTAGAGATAACTACAAGTTTATTCTCCAAGAATAACCACCACAAAAAAACAAAACAAAACAAAACAAAAAAAAATTACAAAACCAACCAAGACTAAAGCAATCTTCTGGAGACAACATCCTGAGCCTGTGAAAGTCATTCCAATGCTTCAGGAGAACAGAGCAAATCTTCAAACTTCCTGTTCTCAATTGTCCCTAGTCCTGTCTTCTGCAATCCACTCAGATGATGAAAGCTGGCAGCTACGACAAGAATCCTTCACCCCCTCATCAGAAGAATATGTGAGGCAACACTCTTGATTAGCCAAAAGACACTAATGGATGCCCAGTGTTATCTAGCAGTAAAGGATACATGCACAATTTGACAATATGCCAGTCAGTGTCAGCCTTGATTATGGCCCAAATCCTGTAAGGAATTGAGCATTCTTCACATATTCTCGAGAACAACACAAACAATATGAGCAGACAGTAACTGAAGTCTTACTAAAAGTCCCCAAAGAGACAGTCAATTCCAAGATGTCATTGATGGAGGAGACAGTGTAGGGGAGATGGTGAAGCCCTGCAATCAGGCACTGCAGCTTTCCTCTGAAGTCGCTTCACACAGACAGGGTTACATCTCCTCTTGGATTCAAGAGGTAAGCAGAGCTGGGAAGCAGCTCATTTACCAAAATATAAGATCCTTCCCTCTTCCCTATCCAGCTCCCAAGGCATTTCTGTTAAAAAAACATATGTAAAAAACAATCCCACAGTTCACCTGAGATACTTGCTTCTCATAAGAAAGAACCCTTGGCTTGCTACCTTAAATTCACATCCTTCACAATTGCACACAACTTATTTTAGCTTTTCATATCAACATCACTTTGTTGTTGAAACAGTTACAACTTTACAAAAGAAAAGGGGCAGAGGTTAACAGTAATAATTGGAGGAGAATGGAACAGATATTGCAACAGCTATACAGAGGGAAAAAAAGGACTGGGAAGACAAGTTCAAGAAACAGTATTGCTATAGCAGCATGACCAGAAAAATAAGAACCACCTGTGACAGCTCTGTGCCATTAACCTTTGAAGAGGACAAAAGAACACTGAATACAGAAGCAAAATTCATTTATACTCAGAACAAGCAAAAAAATAATCCCAGAAGAAATTATCAAAGCAGGATTCTTTCCAGAAATTCTTCAGGTAAATAGCTCCTGCCCGTGTGGTACCAGAAAAAAGAAAATAAAACTAGAAAGCCACACACATCCTTACAAGATCACAAACAAAGCTTTTAGGGGTTATTTTTTCCATGAAAGGAAAGGAAAGACATAGTTGGGCTAATTTTCAGCTGTATCAGTTGTGTGACTTGCTCACCCTGCCCTTTCAGCTACACAAACTAGCAGCCATACAAAAGAGTGAGCAACAAGCAGGCAGAAAGAAGGCACAGGCAATGCCACCACATTGAGTCATATCACTGAAATCAGGCTCTATCAAACTGCTCATCAAACTTTCTGTCTTCAGAGCAACAACACTGGTGGTTCATTAGGGCTTTTGCTTCATTCCACGCAAAATAGGACAACATGAAAAAACAACTTCCCTCAGTAAGTCACAGCAGCATGGCCAGTTAAATGAATCTACAAAATCATGTGAACACTGTTAAAATGCAACAGAAAATCCATCGTGTAGAAGTAAACTCCTAACAAGGCCAGAAATTGCTAACTTTCACAATAAGGTAATTCTATAAGATATTTTTCCCAGTTTCCCAGGGATCTTTCCCCAGTCTACTTCATCAGCAAACAAAATAAAAACTCCTGTTCCTCATCCACATTTTCTCAGTACTTCCACTGGACACCAGACAGGATGTTTCCAGGACCAGCACTGCTAGGCTGACCACAGATTGTCCAGGCATCTGCAAACCTCACAGGTACCAACTGAGCCTGCCTGGCACCATGGCACTTGCTCTCTTCATACTCAGCCACCATTTCACAGACTTTGCAGAAATATCATATAGACCTGCAACAGCCTCCCCTCTCAAATTTATCTGCTATTAGCCACGTGAGTAAGAGGTTAGACTTTGCAAAAGCACGATTTTGTAAGCCTGACTTTCTTAGGTATCTGAGCTAAAAAAATAAAATAAAAGTTTGACCAGAGCCATTGAAACATACGTCACTCTCACCTTTTCCAGCTCATCAACATCATGATATATAGTGTCAGGACAATCACTTATAGAACTAGAGGACTTTGGGGGAAAGAAGTAGTCGGTTGTTCACAGATTTATCTGGCATCTTGCTGGCAGTTCCATTACTAGCCAACTCTATATAACTCCTTCCTCTCTCCTTTTTTTTGTATTTTTAAGCAGTCTTGCATTGCTCAACACTTTCATTATCCCTTCTCAATCAGATGTTCAAGGTGCTGACATTACAAACATTTCTATAAGAAAGTCTTCCTGAATCTAAATTACTGTTATTTCCACTATTCTTTACATCTCTCGGACATGTGAAAACTTCCTTATAGGGATCATGTCTTTCCAGGGTTGTGGGAAATCTCAACTACAATCTTAGCACATAACAAGTGCATTAGCAGAGTTCTGCTATTCCTCCAGCAATAATCCATTCAAAATTCCTTCAGATACATGGAAAACAAATGTAAATTCGTGTAAAGAGAATCTACAATTAATTTTCTGCAGCAGAGATGAACAACAAAACACCTAGTAAGGTTTGTGTTCCCACAAGAGTTCTAACTGTACTCGAAACCTGATTCTTAAATAGGCTACTTCATTTGGTATATTCCAACAAAAAAACAATCCTTATCTGAGCTATATAATACGAATCAACTTGCTGACTTGCTGTTAGCAAGTTACCAATATCTGGGGGTTTTTTGTTTCCTTTTGTCAGGACCAAGGGTATTTTTTACACTACAGAACATTTCTGCAGTTATTAGATACAAGAAATGCTGAGTATAAATTTACCAGTATTTTTATAAAATGTCATGTAGAGCCAACATACAGGAATACTTAAACTGTCCAACAAAAAAACTAGTTTGAAAATACCAAAGGAATTATGTCAATGCAATTTAGGGGAGGAGAGTAATCACTTCCCAGAAACAGGTGCCATAAGTGCTGAGTAAGAATACATGTACCTGCACATCATAATTATCAAAAGCTGTGGTGTAAAACATGCAATGCAGTTGAGCTCTTCAGTTGTGGCAAGTCTTTGGTTGCATCCATTAATTTTTAAAAACGTCTCAATTCTCATCTCATCTCATTTTCAAACATCTCATCTCACCACGTCCTCAAATTCTGAATGTTGAATTTGAGATTCTGCTCAGGCTTAATACCTGTATTACAAGTAAGTTCGACTGTCAGAACCACAAATGCTCATTTTGTAAAAGGTATTCTCTGCAAAATAAGATCTGTATTAACAAGATGTTATTTAAGGCATTCATATTTGAAAAAAAAAACCAAAAAAACATTAGTAGCTACTTTAAAAGTTGCAACAGGTGGAATATTGCCACAGGGAAGAAACACTGCAGAAATGCTTCACTAAAGCAGCTTTAAAACAAAACAAAAAATCTTAGTAAAGATGGACCTTGCAGCTCACCATCACCTGAAAAGGACTGAAAAAAAGTTTGTGAAAACTAAAATTGCATTTTTACTCTAGTACAAAAAATACTAGGACTGATCTTAAGATAAATGCTTTAGAATACACAGCTGCTAATATATGCAGAAATGAGATGGAACAACACACAGTAAAATTTTATGCTTTAAATAGAAAAATAGTTCTCAAATTGAAGAGTCAGACATGTCTGTTCCTTCCAGCAATGTGGCAATCATTTAAAAATTTTTCTTATGTTACCTTCTGTTTCCTATATTCTTCTTTGGCTCAGCTTCACTCAAATATAGAGAGTTTTGGTTTGGTTTATTTTTAATTTCAAAGTGCTTTTTTTAAACAGCTATACTGAATACTTCTGTAGATTTCTTTCTCTTACAATGTACATTGCAGTCACTTTCCTTCACCAAATACAACTCAAGAAGGTTGTCTTTCAGAAAGGATTTTAGCCAGTTTTTCCCTTGGCTACAGTGTAGCCTAGTGTAACAACAGCTAATTTGCATTTCTGACAATTTAAAATTATTTCAAATATTAGAAGCCCATAGTCTCTTCTAGCCTGATTTTCCTTTCATTACCCTTTTCTTTCCTCCTTTATGAATAACGTTATCTTCTACCTGAAATTGTTTTTCAAGTATTAGGTTTTTTAATAACTCATCCAATGAGCACTCTGATTTATAGATATAAAACCACCTGACAATGAAACCAATACTGCATTCTCTATTTAACCATTAGTGGCAAGATAGCACCAAAGCTTTCCACACTTCTAACATCATAAATAAGCAAAAATAAAAAGAAGTTGGATAGAATTTAGCTGATGTGAGAGACTATTTAAACCAGGAATTCTGCACAGCTCTGCACAAAGAACCCTGTAATCTGCACCAAAGTTTTAGTTTCCTTGCCTCTTGCAGGGTCCACACAGTCAGTCCACAGGTGTTAAAGTCAGATTCCCCCAAAGCTGTTTGGGGCAGTTTGGACTTGGGTTATAAACTAACTCCAGTTAGTTCAAAGCTGTTTGTGTCAGCAATGTTCTCTAAAGCACCTCAGCACCATGGCTGCAAAGCAAGACAGCACTAAGTAGCAAAAATTACAAATGGATGGAAATGGATGGCAGTATTTGGTCTGGAAACTTCAAAGAGATTATTCCTGGTTTCCAGGCTGAGGTGTTGCTTCCAAGGGAGTTTTATACAGTTTCTTCAGCACTGAAGGCAAAGGAGAAGAGGCAGCAACCACCACTACAGAACCATAACCCCAGGCAGTATCTCAGTGCTGTGGTGGGAAAAAGGCTGACCAAACAACCTTCAGTTTTGGTTTGTTCCAAACTGACACGTTTGACTGCTAACAATCTTCCCAAAACTTGGAAAAAATCAGCACTTGATGCATGCCAAAACACACCAATCACTGGCTGGATGCTAAAACACGCACAACACATGGAAAAAAACATGCAAAAACAGTTATGAAAATGAACGTGGAAAACAGACACCACACATGGAAAACATGTAAAAACACACAAAAACAGGCACTACATGCATGCCAAAACCATCAAACATGCCCAAGACTAAAAATGCTAAAACAATATGGAGAAAATACAAAACAGCACCTGGTAGAAGAGGGGGGGAAAGAGACAAACCCATGCTGGGTTCTAAAAACACTTAACAATGGACACACACACAAAAAAAAACCTGTAAGGATGCTGAATGTCTAAAAACTCACCAACACATATTAGAAACAAGGTGGCAATGGAAAACCATGCCACAGTAACACCTCAGAAACCAAAACATTCAGAGAGGTGCAAAAAAACCTTGGCAAGAAAACAGTAGATGGGTGGTGCACACCAAAAAATGATGATTGCACTGGATGCTTAGGACACTACTGTAGAAATGCCAAAGGTACCATGGCAGTGCTTTAGGGACCAAATTCCACAACAAAAAAATAAGCAAAACCCACACCAAAAATGTTACCAACACAAGTAGCACATACATGGTTGATGCATACAAAAAAATGACAAACAGGCTGGACACTAAATACCTTACAACTCACATTCAAAAGCCCTAAGGAGAGATTTGAATGCCTAAAACCAATCACCACACTAAAACTTCTTGTAAACACCACAAAAAGGCCATAATAGCCCCAAAACACCTTAGACACTGAAAACCCTGCCCAAAAACAACTTAGACATTGAAAATCCTGCCAAAAACCACATCAAAAACAAAGCAAGTGATAGATTCATGCCCCCCCAAAAAAAGCCAAACACAGGTTGGAAGCTTAAAAAAACATTAAAAAAGCACCCAGTAGATGCATGCCAAGAAACTCCCAAATATAATGCATGCACAAGAAAATGACAAATAACATAGTCATGCCCTAGGAACCAAGAACACATCTAAAAATTCCCCAAATCTACATGAAAAACCTTGCCAAAAAAAGAGAAGGCACATGGAAAATGCCAAACAAATTGGGCACTAAATACCATGCAAAGTCCATACAAAAAATTCTAACTTAAATTCTTATGGATGCTTAAAAAAAAAAATCAACAAACCACACAGCACAGAGAACTTGTAAAGTCCATAGAAGAGCCCTAGAAACCTCAGAAAAACCTCACAAACCAAAAAGCCCAACAAAAATGCCCAAGATACCAAAAAGCCTGCAAAAAAGAGACATCATAACTAGTACATTGCAGATTCATGTTAAAAATGCACCAGACATTGGATCCTCAAAAACCTGTTAAAATTCCCAATAATTGTATGTGGGTAGAGAAATGCAAAAAACACCAAATATATGTTGGACAGGTTAAAAAAATGGTTAAAGATTGAAAATCACATGGTATATCCACGGAAAAAGGCTTCCTAAGAAATGCTGGACACCAGATAAAAATTTATAGATAATAAAATAAATAAAACCACCACACTATGGCAATGATTTAGGAATCAAAAGCCCCATCAAAAAAACCACACCAAAAAGAACCAAACGTATTTTGGACTGTCAGCAATGCTATAGCCTTAGAAACACTCAAAAAATAAGTGGTAGGTGCATGACAAATAAAAGGCCAAACATGCTGGACACTCAAAACCCCACAGATAACTGTGTGGCATTAAGTATGCAATAAAATACAAGAGAAATGTTGGCCAGCCATGTCTTATGAACCAAAACACACAAGAAAAAGATGCCCAAAATCCATATCAGAAACCTTGTTTAAACATGCAAAAGAAAACCAGAACACCACACTGGGTGCTGATAAGAAAAAAGTATTAAAAAAGGCTGAATGCTTTAAAAAAATTATGTACTAAAACAACTGGTAAAGTCCATAAAAATGCCTTAGTAACCCCAAAAGCACTTCAGAAACCAAGAAGCTCACCCCAGAACAAACCAAACAAAAAGTGCATGGTAGAAGCATGCAAAGAAATTGCCAAAAATGTTTTGGGCATCTAAAAACCCAACCTAAAAATGCTTGGAAAAAAGACTCAAACATACATAGTTGATGCATACCACAAAGCACCAAACCCATTCTGGACAACATTCTGTTATCAATATCTTAGAAACACTCAAAAAGCACAGGGTAGATGCATGCAAAACAAAGATGACGAACATCCTGGACACAATGCTAAAAAATGCTAAAAAATGCTTCTGGCCCCTGGGTATTCTGTGATATATGTGTAAACCAAAAAAGAGCAACAGTTTGTGCTGCACAGGGAGAAAACAAACAAAATAACTAAAAATAACTAAAAATAAATAAAAAAAACCACAAACAAACAAAAAAACCACCACTAAAATAAACACAACACACAAAATCTATTTGGAATCATGCCACTTCAACACATGCCCACCTCTAGCTCATTCATGATTAAATATACATCAGAATGAAGGTAACACCTTTGGCTTGTTAGAGCTAATTACTTTCTGCCATGTATTCCTCATGTAGGGACACAATCCTCTTATGGGTTGTCTTGGTGAAACAGTTAACTGCTACATGTAAAGCTGATCTCAAAAGCCCAGCTAGATAAAACTGAAAATTACAATCAAATTCCTAAAATAAAAAAATTCATTTTGGTAACAACCATTTGATACTTTACTATAACTCATCACTAAAAATCAAAGACAACTTATATATGAAGATCTTTATTCATTGCTCAAGTGCTAGTTCACAAAGCTAATATAGACTTTAAACTCCTGAAAACAGGGAATGTAAGTTGCAAAGATACAGAATATATACATCAATAAATATTTGAGCTATTATCTCTAACACGGAAGCAAGGATATAAGTATTACAGTTAAAAAAATACAAGCATCAAGCTATGAAACCAGCACACTTAAAAATAAGACAACAAACCAAAAAGTTGAGTAGTAGAAGCACACAGTTCCATGCAGCTGCAGACCAAGATTTATTTACAGATATTGCATCATCAAAGAATTTCAGCAAGTCAGGAAGAAATTACACTTACCAAATACTATCGCTTTGGCAAAAGGTGGGAAGAGTTCTGTATGTCTGCATAGGTTTTTATGGATTTGCCAGAGATCTTTGTGAAGTTTCTTAAAGTCACTGTATCTCTTCCAAACAACTATCTGAAGCAGAGAAATGAGAGAGAAATATTAGTGAGATCTATTCTCTGCATTACAACACACCACAAACACATTTTTTAAGCAAATCAGACCACTACCTTCAACAAAAATATTTAACAAAAACATACAATCTGAACTGCAAACTATAACAACTATTATAAAATGGTCATTATCTGTCCCCAGGCCCCATTTTGGCTAACAAGACCACAGTGCATAGGAAAAAACACAAAGTAAAAGCTGAAAGAAGGAAACAAGACAGCAAGGGCAGGACTGTTTCAGTCACACTGCAATCCAGAGCTACTCAAGAAACCAGTAAGAGAGGAAAAAAATCAGAATAGTACTGTGGCACTATCCACCCCTCACCAGCATGCTGAGCTTGGCATGGCTGCAGGTATGGGGAAGAGACACAACAGCACAAGAGAAAATGAGGGAAGATAAATCAATAAGGAGTTCTTCAGGACAGCACATGAGGCATCCAGGACCACAAACTAGCTTGTAATTTGTTTTTGTAAAATTCTGATCAGATGTAAGACCACATTTTAAATGTTTAATTGCTAAATAACTCTGAACAAAAATTGTTCCTTTTGTAATCCAGACAAAATCTCCAACTTCAGGAACTCAAAGACAGTACTAGTTCATTACATCAGCTTTTCCTGATGCATCTTTTCCAGAAATAAGTGGTCAGCTGCCAGCCAGGTTTCTCCCAGCCAGGACACTACCTTCTCTTTCCTTCCATCCCTTTCCTTCTACTCTTTTTATTCAAGGAAGGAGAAGAATCCAACGGGAAGATCAGGCCAGAGAAAGAACTGAGCAACAAAGTTTACACTTGACTACTAACAGGTTTGCTATCAGCAATAAAAAAACTTAACAGAGATATTTTATATCTTGGCCTCATTTTTGGTCAGGCTCACTAAGCCACATAACAAACTTCAAGGGTAATTAGAAGTGATTTAAGCAGAATGAGATAAAAGAGAGACTGCCACACATTCAGCAGTGGATTGCGGTGTTCCACCACTCAAATGTCTCCATTAGCTTAATATATCTAACCACAATTTAAAAGATTCCAAATATTTATAGCTTATTTAACAGGCTGCCTGCTTATAAGTGATCATAATTAAAAACCTGCTTTTTTCAAGAAAACCAGATTAAGCAAAAGGTTCAGTTTTAGAGGATTTTTTCATTGTTGTTTTGTTGTTTGGAGGGGTTTTGGTTGGTTGTGTTTTTCTTAAACACTAAGGTCAGAGGCCTTCTAAATTTCAGTAGATGCAAGTCCTACCTACAGAACAATGCAGACAGAAGGTAACAGGACATTAAAAATAGATATGCAAAGCTTTAATATGGTAACACTTATAAACTGAGCTACACTGAAACTAGGAGTCCTGATGAAGCCCCTATTATGCACACATTTCCAGGACTCAATTGCAACTCGTACTTGGTGGAGTCCAACAGACAAAGGAAGGAACATCAGGATCTCTCAAGGCCAACTAGTCATTTTGCTATCAGAAACAATAGTTTTTCAATGCTGTACTTCCATTTAATCCAATATCCAGAGAGTGGATGATTAGCCCCTTCTTTGAACAGTGTGCATATAGAACATAGAATTGCTTAAGACTGTGAAGTCTTGAACCATTAAGTTACTGTATTGCCAGTATTTGGAGACAACCTTAAAAGATACCAGAAAATAAGAGCATAAGACCCCATACAAAAAAAAAAAAAAAAAAAAAAAATTTTTACAGCTTCAAGTGATCTCTCAATAGACATGAGGAAAAAAAACTTGGAAGTACTTTGCATAGCAAAAGTCATCCCTAAAAACCTCACACAAGCTCATGTCTTTGCATGCATGCAGGTCATCAAAACTAGCAAAGTTCCCACTGCAACACACTCATTAAAAACCATATGTGGAACGACACATCATATTTTAAGGCCCAACAAAGCACAGCAAGTATATAATAAAACATACATTAGATTAGATTAGATTTGCAATAAGATGCTTGCCATGACTGGAGCCAGTAGATCTCTACTAACTCATGCAACTCATCTGTTCTACAGTAAACTCTTTCTCCTCCATGAATAAGAGAAAAAAAACCCCACAAGACTACCCATATTACACTTGCTTCAGATGCTACATGGTCACCATTAGTCCTCAGAAACAAGGAACTTAAACCTATGTCTACCAGCCTCTCTGTATCTATTAACTTCTCTACACACAACTTCATGTTAATTTGTTTCATCCTTTTGAGATGGAAGCTCTTACAAGCTTTTCATCCTTTCTGTCCCAGCAGCAGCAGCTGGGATTATCTTTAAGTGTAATTGGCTGAAGTAGGAGAGATGCTGTATTAAAGGCTTTTATACCAAAGCACAGTTATAAGAGGTGACAGAAAACTGGCAGGTAGAGTTGGGGTCACAGCACACGGCCTTATGTGCAGATGTAATGTGTGTATTAAAATCACAGCAAAGATATTCAAAGACACTTCTGAAAGAGCAGGCAGGCAAAGCTAAACAGTCCTGCATGGGTGCAGGAAGGGAGCTGCATGAGAAAGATCATGAAGCCAGAAGGTGGCTGTGTGTGCACAAAATCTTGTCTACTGAATTTCTAATTGAGCAATCCAGGAAACTGAGGTAAATTTATTTGCAGCAGAAACAGATTAAGAGCATATTATTTTTCTTTCAAAGGCTGCCTGCAATTCTTTTTTTTTTTTTAATCATTAGAAGCCTGTGTGACAGAAAAGGTCCCAACATACATAGTTTTCTGACTACTGTTCACCCTTTATGGCAACTACCATCTAGAAGTTTCTCTACAATCACTAGGTACTTTCAGATGATTGCTTGTAACAGAATCACACCACATCTAACATGCTATCACATGCAAAATAATTAATTTGATATAATGAATGGTGGAAAAGGGCAATCATAAACAAGTTAATAGCATGTTTTCTTATTTTCTAGGGTATGTGGAGCTCTGCATGGCTTCCCTACAGCTACAGATCAAAGCAATGACCAAAGCAATGACTAAAACATATGGTTTTGCTATTGTTTCAAAACTACTTAGGATATATTCATGCAATACTCTATCTGAAAGACACTTACAATATGTTTTTTCTGATGAATGGCTCATCAACAGCTGCTATAAAGTGTTTTTCCCACAAATGAAGATTAAGGTAATAGCAGAATGTGCTCATGGATAGGTTCTCAGGAGTCTCCCTGGAAAAGGTGAACATCAAGCTACAAACTACAGTAATGCAGTTCTAAAAGTAGATCCATGATCATCTCTGATTCCAAGAGGCTACTTTAATCTTCTAGAGGTTAAAAAAATGCAAAGAACATGAATGTTTGTGTTTGTCCGATTCTCGGGATTTCAAAGAAGGATGAACAAAGGGGTGTCAGGTCTATTAGCCAATTCTCACCTTTGCCAAGCCACTAACCAGTAACTCATGTCTGATCACACAGGGATGCAAAGCATTCATTTGTGGGCTCTTCTTTCATCAACTATTCAGGTTCTCCTCAACTGTTGTAAAAGACTGCACCACAAACTGAACATATTCATATGTTACAAAATGTTTGAAAAGCCATAAGCTTTTGAAGGAAGATTTTGCATATACATAGTATAATAGTATTAATAAAAAAGAAAAAAAAAACAAAAACAACACAAAACAAACAAAAAAAACCCAAAATCACCACAACCACACACACAGGCATGTGTATATTTTTTGTCTCAATGAAATGGTTCCTGACAGTCTCTTGAGATATTAAAGAGGCACAAGAATATAATAGATCCTTATTTGGGGCCTTTTTAGAAAAGACAAAGAGTAAACAATTTTAAAGTTTTATCAAAGTATATGACTGGGAAATGCTAAAGGATCCTTGGAGAGATAGGCATAATATATTACTTGCAGTCTAATCTCTCACAGCTACTCCCAACCTCCTCCATTTTCCCTCTTCACTAATAGACAATAATGATGTAGGCTTTTCAGTGAAGTACTGGTTAAAGAGGAAAAGAGTACCTACAGCTGAGACCTAAGACTTGGATTGTGGACTGATCTCTAATTTTACCAGTAGGAGTTAAGTAACCATCAATTTGCCAATTCCAGCCCTGACAAAAGAGCTTGCAAAGTTATCAAAGCAGTTTTGTCATCAAAAGACACTTTACTCCCTAAGACTTTGTTTCAAGTCACAATTCATCACTGAGGGGTGAACTGCAACGTGTAACACTAGCTACTGTTTTCAGCTATGAAAGCTAAAGACAAATGGAAACACACAAAAAACTGTTTGCTCAATTACAATGACATAACTCACAGAAATTGCTAAATTACATCAAAGATGCTTCAAAAGGCGTTATGTGGTACACAAAGACATTTGCACAAGTTTAAACTGTTACCTCCTGGACATCCTCTGGATTTTTTCTTGAAACAATCTGGAAAGCAAAACAAACAAACAAAAAAACATATAAGCACTTGGATTTTCAGTTTGGAAGTTAAAAAGAGTAACAGGCAATGATTTATTTCTGAAGAGAAAAATACATGGTAAAAGCAAACATTTGCTGTTCCTCTGCACTCAGAGATGTTTCCAATTAATTTTTGGTAAGCCTAACATCAAAATAGAACACCACGAGGTATTTTAACATCAGAGTCAGTTGCTGTGATTGGAAATAAATACGTACTTTATAGGTAAAATGGCACAGAAATCATCTCACAAAACAATGCTACATAGAGCACATCCTCCATCATCTTTCCAGTCTCTTCCTGTTAATTTGTATTAGAGCCAAATTGCTCCAAATAAGCAGAGCCAATTAAGCCTACTTGGCTTAATATAAACTGTTCACAACTTCACCATGAATGCATGGCTCCACTTTTACTAAGATGGTATTTCCACTTTAGTTACAGCCATCAATGTGCAGATATGTGTGACTCCATACTTGGATATTTTCTTCTCCTTAAACACTCTTTGCCTAATTACAAATTACTTTGTGCTGAGGAGAATTGCAATGAAAGTGAGGCTTGGCTAAACACCATAAAGAAGCCTGTATTTTGTCAGGATTGTTTTCTTTACATAAATATTGATCACAAAATCCTTTTGCAATCCAAGTTTTGTATTGGACTTACAAGCAGCACTGAGAGCATATCCACGCAAATAAACAAATCAAAGACATCTTTAATTCATAACTTCAATTACCTTGTGGAAGTCAGTATATCCTTCATTATAACTCAGACAAAGCTGTTTAACAAAATGATTACCCTATTGTTATCTAAAGCAAAACAGGGCGTGCTCAATATAAACTGAGACCATCCACACACTGACACACCCTAGAGTAATTAATGCTGTGAGTAGGTGATGCTACTTGCACCCCAGAGACTAAAATCCCATCCTGCTGCACTAAAAGCACCACGCAGCTGCTGCTCTAAGATGGATGTCACTGAATCAACACTTTCCTCTTAAGTGACAATAACATACTCCCCGTGCTCTCCACAAACTAGCTTTCCAAGAATTCTTGCCAAAGCCTCCCAAATGTCTTAATATCAGTTTACTACACAGACCAGCCACTATAATATTTAACACATTTTGGAGGAGGAAAGATAGAAAAGTATTATCTTCCCTAGCAAGCTCCTGAAAGACCTAAAACATTTTCCTTCACAAGTCTAAGTTCTTTCTCTCACCTTGGATGTCAAAGTCCTCTTCTTCCAGCGTATTCAAAATTGATAAAACCTTCCTCAACTTTTCCTCACTCTTAAGTAATCTAACATTTGGCAACATTATCAAATTTTAACCTTTAGCTCTTACTCCTTCATTCACCACCAGACAGTTCATATGTACAATTTGTGAAATATTTCTGGCTTTTTTTTAATAGCTGGCATACTTGATGTAAGGAGCCTGCAGAGCTAGAGGAAGAAGAGATCGTAGGCGTATCTACAAATCACAGAACACCAAAGGGCACACACCAACTGCTTTGCTTTGCAGTTTACCTTTAGTTAAAGCCTTGCAAAAGTCTTGGCAGCCAGGTAAGTTACCAGATGGGCAGAAGGAGACCCAAAGAGATGTGTAATTACCCAGCCAGTTAGTAAGAATCTGGAATAAAACCCAGAGGCTCTGCTTCACACTAGTTCTAACATTACCTTGCCTTCTCTATCTACCAGCCCTGACAACTTTAAGTCAGTTTGTAGTAATTTATGCATTCTCCTACTCTGTTTTTTCATATTCTTTTATGAAGGTCAACCTCAGAAGAAGTCTGGCCCTTCAACCCAACCTATAATCAACCTAGAGACTTAGCAAAGATGATCCAATCTCCCAAATTTTCAGTGCACACTTTTAATCCTCCAACAAGGACCAATGCAGTCACCTTCTTCTGCAAATGTGTAATGCAAGCAACTTTATTTTTACATATATCACTAGGACATCCACCAATGAGCTACGCCATGGATATCTGATGCATTAGGCAAATAAAAACAGAGAAAATAGAGACCTACAAAGATCCTCACCATTGAACAAAGTATTTCAGGCTATCTTGCCCCTTGTTGGACCTGCAGACACCGAACATAACTCATAAAATTAGAATTTTATTTATCGTTAATAATTGCAATCTTCTGAATTATCTGAACTTTTATTAGTGGCTTATATTCTCAGATACCATTAAAGAATACTACTAGCATTGAAACTTGCTGATATCTCTTTCTGCTCTTTAGCCTTTGGAAATAGCTATAAAAAGCCAATATTCATTAGACCTTGTCTGCATTTACAATTATTTCAGTTTACAAGTAAACCACATATATACTCTGTAGTATACAAAGAAAACCTTTAAGAAAAAGCTGCAATAAGCATAGAGCACCTCAGCACTCAGAAGAGTTTGTATAGGTTATTGTGCCTTTGGGTCAGATGTTTAGGACACACTAAAAAAGTGTTTTCTCACTCATGATTATTAATCTACCATTTTACTGGAATGGCAAATTCCTTTAACTTAGCTTCACCTCCTAAATTCTTGAACCCATGCATCATAGAGATCTCCACTAGCACACTCTGAGTACCCTAGACCTCAGTCAGAAGGATATTAAATTCAATGGGAAGATCCACCTCACTTTTTTTTCTAGCAGTTCCCTCAAGTTGCTGAGCACCAGTTCAGCAAATACTGCTGTATTCTGCAACATCAACCGTGGAGCCAGATCATGACAGGAACAGGAAGGAGAAATAGGGGGAGAGAAAATGGGAAGGTAACAAATACATACATTCAACTCTACTTAAACCATTCCATTCAGCATTTAACTTCACAAATCCTCATTTCAAGTGCTACGTAACATTAAGAGATAGAGGCCTACCAAAACAGAAGTTACTTATATGTCTACATTCATGAATCTAAAGCATCCTTTACTGCAAAAAGGAGAAGTATTTTTTCACTTGGAGTTTTTATGTATCAAAACACCCCGAAGAACTAGGGATCTCGAGCTAGCTCAGTTTCATTTGGACACCTCACAACCTGATCTGATGCTTGCTCTCTACTAAATCCCACACAGGCAGCACACTGCCTGATTCTGCACCACTTCTTGCTTGGAGAAGCACCAGCATACCTACAACTTATGGGACAGGGAGAAAGAGTAACATTCCTCACTAGTTAGCCACAACTTGCTTTTGAACAGTTCTGCAAAAACAGTAATATTGCAGAGCATTTTAACTAGCTTTAGCCAGTAAGAACATCAGAGTGAAATAAGCAAAAGTCTTGGCCCATTCTTATTACTTCCTACTGCACTGACACAATTTGTTAAAACACACACACCTGGCCCATCATGAGCTACTGCCAGAAGATCTGATGGCACTGTTTTCCTCCTTGCCTCTACCTAAAAGAGGCTTTTGAATTAAAGCATCAAAGGGAAAAGCAACTCTTTTTTTTTCTTGTTCTTCACAAATACAACATTTTATTGGAACATAAATAATGTTTTAAACATTTCCAGTTTCTGTGTTCAGTGGACTCGTATACATATATTTGACAAAAAAAGAATAATAAAAAAAAATCAGTTACTGTATTGCCAGTGCACACAAAGCAATCATATTTGAACAACCTGAGCACTATAATATGTATACACATACAGAACACTATACTCTCTTTGAATTAAGGGAAGGGTGCCTATAAACATACATTGCTATCCCACACAGAACACCTATAGCTGCTGTAACCACAAGTTTGGAGGTCATTTAATTAAACTCTGTCCCTCTGTAGCACTTTTTGATGCTCTCAATAGCTCCCCCCATACCTCTGATCTGCATTCCCATTGCTCCTGCACCTGTCTGCATGTATTTACTTACTCCCTCTCCCTCTTTCCCTTGAACAGGAAAGTGGAGGAAAAAAAGAAAGCACAGAATTTCCCTTTGGGGAACAGAAGGCACTTTCAGCAAAAGTAGCACCAAGCCATCTCTCCCAATACCCAGTTACCTACTTCAGCTCTCCTTCTCCTGCCTCTCTTACTCACCCAGATCCCCTCCTGCCCCAGCAGAGTTGCACCCCAGGCAGAGGCAGCCCTTAAGGAAGGGGCTGTCCAAATATTCTTCAATTCCAACAGCTCAGTGCTTCCAGCATGGGCATGCTGTACCTAGATACTCTGCTCCCTCATTTTACCTCCGGAGCAGCCTGAGCTGTGGGGCAAGCAGGAAGACAGGAATTCAACTATAGCCTATCCAAGAGATTTTTTTGTTGTTGTTTTTTTGGGGGGGAGGGAGGAGAAAGGTTTAAGCTATTCTCTACGCCCTTCGACAAAGAGCAAAGAAACTGACAGTTAACTGCAGGGCGCGTTTGAGGCCGTGACAGCGTTACACGAAGCTCCCCGTGTGCAGGAGGGGGCCGAGGCTCCGCTCAGGAGAGGCCGCCGTGTCCCCGCTCTCCCTCCCTCCCTGCCGTGTCCCTGAGGAGAGCTTCCACGCCGCGACCGGCCTGATCCGCCCAGGACACGCCAGGATTCCCACCGGCAGCGCTGCCACGGGCTCTACTCTGCACACAGCACCGGCTTTACAGACCAGACCCCAGGCCTGCCGGCTGCGGGGACACGGCGGCCTCTCCTGAGCGGAGCCTCGGCCCCCTCCTGCACACGGGGAGCTTCGTGTAACGCTGTCNCATGAAGCTTTGCGGCCCCCGGCCTGGCTGGGCCCGTCCCTCCCGCTCTGCTTCCAGCCGCCGGTTTTGTGTATCCCCGGTTCCTAACAGACGGCTCGGATGCGGTCGCCTTTGCCGGAGCCCGAAAAGCTTCATGGCGTGGATGAGGCCAAGGTGTCCTGGTCAAATCATCCAGGCACAGCCTGCCCAGTCCTGCCCAAGGTGTTCTGCTGCTGGGACACGGGATTCACAGACAGCAGTGACCCCCGAGCCCTCTTCAAGCACAGGCGCCTCATGGATTCTGCAAATCCATAAAAAGACCTCCCACTGCCAGAGCTCGTACGCATTTGCTCTTCAGCATTTGCTGTGGGCTGTTTTCAAGTACACCGCCCTAAACCTAAAGGCCTGTCGTGCAGAAATGACTCAGATTTTAAAGAAGGTCAACAGATGGTTACTGAACCACTGTGTTTTGTGTTCTGTCTTCTCCAGATTTTTTAAGCTGTACCTGGACTTCTCCCTGCAGTTGGGTGTCTCACCTGTGCACAGGTGTCTGCGACACTTCGGTGGGAGGCAGCTCTCCAGGGTCCGAGGTGAATGGCTTCAGCCCCAAGGCCAGTGACTTTGCACTGCAAGACATTCCTCTCTAACAGAGTCACAAGATTACAGGTACCATCGCTTACTTGGCTGGGCTGTGGTGGGATCTGTACCAATGGAGATCTATAAAAACAGAGATCACACTTCAGATTATATGAATTGTTAAGATTTTATTTTTTTTTTTACCACTTTTTACATTCATTTATTAGCAGATGATAAAAGAATCAGCTTTTCATTGCCAGGCTATTATTATCTCTGATCTCATGCAGGTCTTTGACATAAGGAAAAATAATTACATTTCTTTTAAGGTTCCCAATTGTATCTATGTAAATGAAAGCTCTTACCCTATAAACACATTCATTGTCTGAGTTCCTGATGAGATTCATTGGTACAGATCTAAAAGCACAAGCTTACCTTTGAGTCTTTCTAAGAAGTTTCAATGTAGCACTGTTTGGCAGTAGTGCCAGAGTTGCACCTCTTCCTTACTCACACGTAGGGATCACAAGATTACTATTACTCTGAATGTGGACTCTCACTTTCTGAGAGGAAAAGTGTCTTCTATATCTTTTGACAAGGTATTGGTACATCTAACTTTATGGAAGTAAATATCAAAAGGAGTACCTCAGATAGTTTAGCTGTGATCATCATTATTCCAAAGCAAGTTTCTAAGTCCCAAAGCTAAAAGATAGAAATCAAACTCCATTAGATAGCAACTATTTTCTTATACCAATTATAATGCAGTTAAGTTTCACTAAAAGAGACTTGTTTGGAGTAATTTTTATGTACAAATGAGGGAAGCTAATCTGATTTTTGTTTAGATCTGAAATGGAAGGGTTGGACAGAATGATCTCAAGGATACCTTTTTATACCCATCTTCTCTAAGGTTTGCTAAAGAAAAGCTACTCTGATACAGTAGCATCACACCCAAAGAAACAAACAGCTGGTTGAAAATACACTTGCTCAAGTAAACAATGAACATTTTCTAGCACAGTATATTAATTATTTGATATGTCGTGTATCTCATATAACCCTCTAGTGTAATAACATGATTAGACAAAAAGTTCTGGTATTAATTTGCTTTTGAAGCAGCATTTGCTTTGTAATGTCTCATCAGATTTGGTAGTTTTGAGGTTTTAATGGTATTAACAGAAATCAATGAGACTGAAGCCATCATTGACTAATCCCTGATGAATTATACAATAATCTCCTTTAAATTTCAATAGCCAACTGATGCATCTTCTGAGAAAAAAAGTCCATCTTGAGAAGCTATATAACTCAAAAGTTAACAGTTTGGTGGGAGGAGAAAGGGAGAAGACATGGTAGTAGAGAGCAAGTCTGAGAAGTCTGTATTACAACTGTGTAACTCCATGGCTGAACCAAGAAGGACATAAAAATGGTCAGATATATGGAACAGCTTCTTCATGCAGAAAAAAAAAAAAAAAAAAAAAAAAAAAAAAAAAAAAAAAAAAAAAAAAAAAAAAAANAAAAAAAAAAAAAAAAAAAAAAAAAAAAAAAAAAAAAAAAGAGTAGCCTGAGATTTTTTAGCAGGGAAGATGGAATAACATGAGGGGATATAACAGCAGTCCATGAAATCTCGAGTGGCATGGAAAGGATGAGTGGGCATGTACTGTTCAGTCTCTCTTAACACAAGAAACAGGGGCCAGTGAAGCCAGTATGGATGAGATCATAAAATTAATAATAATAAAGCAGGTTTTCACATGGGTGCTAGACCTACAGGACTCTTGTCACAGGATGCCACTGATTCAGAAAGTTCACAAATTCAAGTACATTGGGGAGAGTCACCAAGAGTAACTGGAGTAACTGCAGAAACAAACACATCAGACTTAGAAAATCTACTGACCTGAAAACAGCTAGAGGCAGGGAGTGTTCATTTGAAGTTTGCCCAGCTCCTGTACATCTCTAGGCACTTGCTGTTAACTGCTTTCAGAAAGGAGGAAACTGAGCTCAGTGGACCACTAATCTGAGCAGCCACAGCTGTTCTAATAAGCAGTATAATCAATCAAAACATCTCTCAGTGAGTCAGTAGCCTGCATTCACTAGGGAGTTTCGAAAGTTCAAATGACTCATAAAACAATTTGGCTTCTAGTTACAAATCAGAAATTTTAGATATCTATTTTGAAGAATATCTCTTAACATAGTATAAGCAACCTAAATACACAAAATAATAATTAGAGAACTGTAAACCTTCTGCATTATGTGTTATTGGCTTATTAAGACTTTCCTAGGTCAAGTCAAGAAGTAATAGCCACACTGAGATGAGAAACAGTGTGCATCGTTATTAATAGCTTAATCTTGTTCTTCTATTTTGTCTGTTACATAACTGACTTTCATGCTTATCAGCACATCTTCCTCTTCATTAAGATTTATTTAAAAAAAAACCAACACAACAACAAAACAAAAAAACCAACCCTAACCTAAAGCTTCACCCCTTCCCTTTTTCCAGCATTTCCAGTGAGATTACCAAAGGTAAAAACCTTTGAACTGACAGACTAACTGGGATCCGTCTTATGCAGATCAAAATACAGAAAGTAACTGCATTCCACTGGAAGATTCCCTCTGCTCTTAAAAATAACAGCAGTTTTTGTTGGTGGTGCTATGGCTTACTGTTTTCTGTCTTAGAAATATATCCAATGTATAATGAAAAAGATATACGGAGACCACGTTACCAAAATAACGTAGGTCTGGAAAATATAATTGGGATATCTATTACTACCCATATATTATAGGGCTTGTAGCTTTGCTCTCTTATTACATTGGGAAGAATGTAACAGAAAAGGAATGGGTATTTTTACCTTTTGCCACTAACTTGTGTCCTGGAGGCGGAAAATCCCAAGTGGATTTGGCACATTGTCTAACTAGCACACTCTTAATACAGCAGTATTATTGCAGCTCCACTCTTCACTACCACTCCTGAGAAAATTTTAAAATCATTGTTATTTAAAGAAACTTGTGTAACACAAGTATAAGAAACGCAGAGAAGCAGTATTTTGATTGCAATTCCTGCACAGCATCCGCACTATTCAGCGCTATCACGTTTCATGCGCTTTGTACCACGTTTCCTTACAGTAAACAGCGCCTGTTCCGTCCTCAGAAGACCTCCAGACAGCATTTGAACTGCTTACCCAGCAACACCGATAGAGTTGTGTATGCAGCTGCGGAGTAGCGGTGCCTGCAGGGCAGGCGGGTCCCCCACCCCTCCGTCAGACCAAATCTCCTCAGCAAGAGTGTCTTCAGGTGCATTTTTATCCGAGAATGTTAAATAACTGTCTCAGGTGAGTGTTTTGTTTCCCCCTCCCCCCCCCCCCC
>JAAWXA010000022.1:9729360-9856013 GCA_038090715.1 Florisuga fusca
GGGTGGGTCTGAGCCGGCGGCCACCTGGGTAGGGTTGTGCGCGGAACGGCGGGGCGGCCGACGCTTCTTTCACCGCGTTCCGGCGCTGCGCGGCCCCAGCGACATCGGATCCGGTCGCTGATGCAGAGCCCCAGGCCCCAGCTGGGGGTGGGGGGCGAGGAGCGGCCTGGCCGCTGCGGAGGCAGCAGAACCCCCATCCCGGCCGGGGGGCGATCGACGGTCGCTGACGTGCCCGCCATTAGGCAGAGCGGGCCCGCAGGAGACAAAAGAGCGGGGTCTGGGCTTTTCCTCTGCCGGGCGTAGGTGGAGGTGAGGAGCCTGGGGCTGATGGGCTTTTAGGAAGGCGCCCTTTCTCAGAGCTTTCCGTAAAAACAAGTGTTTGAAAAGGCGAAGGAGAGGTGCCTCCTCTCGGCTCTGCCGTGGTGCCCAAAGTGTGCTTTGCTGATGTCTGTCGAGCTACTGGTGCACTGTGGTGGAGAGTGCTGTCTCAGGACGAGCGGGTTTTGCTGAAAGCTCTCTTGAAGCTTATTTCTTCGAATGGTCAGCTTCTTTGAATGGTCAGCTAGGAGGTTCTCATTCGAGTGCAAGTTCTGGCTTAACAAGCTTTGATGTCTTTGCTTCTGGTCTCAAAATACACTTATTTAAACAATGAGGAAGCTAAGACAAATTGATGTCACTCAGCCTTCTTTCCTGTTTTGGTTTGGTTTTTTGGTGTTTGGTTTGGGGTTTTTTGCTTTAATCACTAAGCTGTACTTTTACCACCCAGGAAGGAAGTAAGAACACTAATTTACTCTATAAACTGGTGCCAGAGATGACATGACACTTAGTACCTCAGTTTCTCCCTCTTGCTGACACTGTGGTTTGAGCCAAGTCAATGGCCTTTTAAATTCCTGACTGCTTCAAGGAAAGTGGTTTTCTGATTCCTTTCAAATAGCCTTGCTATGAAGTTGATGCAGCACACAAAACCTATGTTTTGTAAAGGTCTGAGCACTTGGAAGACCTGATAGTTGAATTTAACAGGGCAGAAAATAACCTGTAAATCGTTACTGAGCTGGACAAAGTTTGGAAATTAAATAGCATTTGTAAATCTGAAGGGGAAAAAGATACAAGACTGTAAAGTCTCCCTTTGCATATCATTTAGGTAAGGGTTTAAGTAACTTGCATGTATCTAAAAAGGTTTCAGTGTTTTTTATGTGCTAAATTATAGAGAAAGAATACCTTGTCTAAGTCATGAGCAGGATAACTTTCAGCTAAAGTCCTATTCAGGCAGGTATAGTTATGTGTAAGTAATGAAACCTGTGGGTTTTTTTGTAGACACTCCATGTTGCCTCATCATGTGCAGAGGCTGGGCAGAGGCTGCATCAGCTGGAATGGTTCTCAGATACTTGGCTGGAACAGTCCAGTTTCCAACTTCATGAGATGGGCCGGACACTATCCCTGGGCTTCATTTCCACTTCCTGTTCCAGCTAATTTGTCAACAAACTGGAGACTACCTCCATTTTTGGGACCTTGGAGACAATTTCAGAACTCCAATTGGCAGCTTGGTAACTTCATGCAGAGCTCTTGCTTTCGCCTACCTAATACCAGTATGAAATCTGAGGGAGAAGAACCACTGACAAAGAAGAGAAGACTCAGTGGTGAGCATGGTACTTCAGCTCCTCAAGAAGAAACAAACATCTCCAGTCAGAAGGAAGCTTGTCCTTCTCCAGAACAGAATGAAGAAAAACAGAGCAGTAAGAAACATAACAGTTGCTCTTTCCTAATTTTCCTTGTTTATTTTTAATACTAAATGTCTGCATTTTTTAGGTACTCTGTCTTGGTGCGTCTCTCAAGAAAACATCTGTCTTCAGAATGTTATAACTTTGTGACTGTGTGTAGTCTTTAACCTTGTATTTTTGTGTTGTCATTCTGCTGGAAATAGGTTCAGTGTGCTTGGTTGTAGGACACGGTCAACTATGAGAGGGATTGCCCAGCTGGAGAGTCCTGAGCTTGAGTCAGGCAGCTCTCTCCAGGTGTCTGTTACCAGATCAGGTCTCTCAGCTTGGGAACTCTTTTAAAGCAAAAAGACTTAGATAACTTTCCAGAGGGCTGAGCTGGGCTGGTTGTTGTATAGCTTTATTTCTTGGGCTGTGTCTGAGCTCATAAGTCCTGCTGATCCTGAACTGGCTTCTCTCTGAGGCAGTTGAGTTATCTGTGACCTAGATAATTGCAAACTAATTGAAGTTTAATGGCATTGGCTTCCAGTGCAGTTGTGCAGTTTTGTTTTTACAAAAGCAGCAAGTTTTGTGTCAGACCATGACTGGCAGAGTAAACAGCAAATGCACTTATCCAAATAAATAGAATAAGTGCAAAGATGTCTATCCAGCTCATCTTGAGTAGACTTTTATCAAAATGTCTGGGTTAGCTTATTGCAGATAAAATCTACATAGCATCCAAGTGTTTTACTGGGTAGCGTGGATATTTACAGTTTTGTCTGATGTGAATCAGAGAGAGGGGCACAGTCAACATTGGTTTCTTGTCACCTAAACCACTTCATTAAGAAAATTTAAAATTAAATATGTATTATGACTAAAAAGGGCAACAGTTGCCATCAGTATCCCAGAGGGATTTTTGGACACAATTATCTTTTTGCTTTAGAAATGTCATACTCATCTTGAGGAGCTGAAAGAAGAGAGTTTGTGCTTTATTGTTCAGTCCCCCCTTACTCCCCTTAGCAAGTACTTTTTGACATTGCTTTATCTGAGTGTCATCAGGATTGTGGACCTTCTTAGGTATCTTTTGTTCACATTTTGTAAGGTGACAGTAATTAGAGATACCTGCTGAGGAGCAGTGCAGCCTCTCTCCTGCTATAGAAACAGTACCTAAAGCCTTGCTGTATTCAGTGCAAATACTAAATAAGTCATGAAAAATGTAAGCACAGTCATGAAGAGTGCTACCTAGTTAGGGCAGATATTAACACTGTAGCTGCAGTTGGCCACTGGTTGACAGCACAGATAACTGGACCTTGGTGTGCTGTCAGATGAGTTGGGACATAAAGGCTGAAAAGCATCTTTGTTCATGAGTTTTGTAAGTGGAGATATATATATATGTGAAAAAGAATTGGACACTTAATGATGGGCAGATACATTCTTACAAACTTTCATGTAGTGATACTAGTAGTGAAATGAGGAATGACAGAAAGGCAAAGGAAGCCTTTTCAGCAGTTGGTGGTAATTCTGAGGCTTACTATTTTTTTAATTTCTCAACCTTGCAGAGGGAAGTCTGTTGCACTTTATGTTTTGGGACCCCTGTAATGGACCCTGTTGGGGCTTACAGCTGAGTTTGTCAGACTGTATGCAGTCTTAGCAGTGAAACTCTATTCCTAACCCTTTCTTAGATAGGAGAGATCAGCAAGATGCCCATATGCTGCTCTGAAGGGTGTATCCCAGACTGACATACCCCATCTCCACTGAGGAGGCAGTGGGGGAAGGTAGCATGTTGACAGACTGGGTTTGGCTTACCAGTTTGGCAGCCTTTCTACAGGGAGCAGGGTGGTATAGCCTGACTGCAGTCTGACTGTTCTGCTTAGAACATGCCAGTTTCCTCATTTCAAAGCAATTTGAAATTTATGCTGTAGGGGTTTTGGGGGTTTTGTTTTGTTTTGTTTTTTTAATTGATGCTTAAGCAGAAGGTCTAAATCATTGCTAACCAAAGAAGCTTTTAGCATTGCTTAAGCAATTTGAAAGACAACTAGTTGTCAGTAGGATGATTTCTAAGAGCTGCAAGAAGTTGTATGGTGTATTATGTAACTTGTTCTGCTTCTTGTGCTTTTAACAGAAACTGTTGAAAGACACTGGGAATATTTCTGTCAACACAGTGGAACAGTGAAAATATTTGAAAATAAAAAAACTGACCAAAGAAGTACAGAAAGTGAGGCAAAATTTGATTTTACAGTCATGTCCTACAATATCCTGTCACAGAATTTGTTAGAAGATAACTCCCACCTGTACAACCACTGCAAGCAACAATTGTTAATCTGGACATACAGATTTCCCAACATTCTACAAGAAATCAAAGAGCTGGATGCTGATGTGAGTAGAAATGAGCACATGGATATTTCTTGAGAACTGAGAAGTGGGAGAAGCGTTGGGCAGAAGAACTCCAGTGAGGATCTGTCCAGCACTATTAATGGCAACAGAGAGTTCTTTGGCATGGAAGGGCTGGAACCAAAGCCAAGAGCAGTTCATTTTGGGGTACTTGCTGAGATCTGCAGAACTGCACAGTTCAACACTGGGGTAAAGAGGTGATGCCTTCTGCTGCATGCATTTTGTCCCCACAGGCAGCTGTTCATAGATCCTAGTAGATGCCTGTGCCCTTTTGCAGAGGCATGATATGCTGAAGGATAGACTTTTAACCTGTTAATTTTGTTTGTTTGTTTTAACTGTAATCTTAAAATGAAGCAGAGATTTAAGAATGTTGCTTGAGCACTGGTTCTCAGATGGGTAAGCAAAGCTTGTTGCTGCAGCTCAGCAGGCAGTGCTAATTTGTTACCCTTCAGGAGCTCAGACCTTTTCCAGAGTCTCAGGTTGTTAGTAAATCTGTGTGCTTCTGTGCGTGGCAAAGGCTCCAAGGTGAAAACTCTCTTAATGGAGTATCTTGAGGCTGATTTTTGGTTCAAGTCATAAATATGGAAGCTTGTCCGCACTGTACTTAATGGAAAGTGTGCCCTTAGCCTCTTCATCCACTGCTCTGGCAGTTAGGCCTTTCTTAAACTGCTGAGAATGTATTAGCAGGTCACTATTTTGATTAAATTTAATTTTGCATCTGAGAATGTATGTCTGTCTGAGAAAGGGTTGGAGGAATTGGGACCCTCTTTGTCAATCTTCAGGAGCATTTTCTGTAGAAAAGCGAATCCTTTTGTGTGATTTATGGAGGCAAAAACCTCTGACTTTATTTTTTTTAAATACCTGTACAGACTGGCCAGCAGATATATGTCAACATTTTGATGTACTTACTAATATATTTTTAATTGCAAACTTTTGCCTTAGGTACTCTGTTTACAAGAAGTCCAAGAGGACCACTATAGAAGAGAGATCAAGTCAAGTTTGGAATCCCTGGGTATGATGAAACTTACATGACCAATGCATTAACTTCTTCCAGTTCTATTTTCTTCAAAACAATTCACTTGGATTAATACAGTCCAGTCTCCTCCACATGCAACAATGTTGTGTCTCCCCTTCTGTAAATTCATGAAGTGCTCTCTTGAAACTGTGTTAGGGTTTTCTACCAGTTCCTGTCGGATAGCTTTTCTAGGGTATGATTTTTTTTTCCAAGTGTCAACACTAAATGTTATCCATGGTCACTTTATGTTCATTGGTTTTTATACTAGTACTGCCAGTCAGCCTAAGGAGGAGTGTCTTATCACTCCCCCATGTGAATTTATAGTAAGGCACATGCTTCTAGTGATGTGATTCCATGGTGGTTCAAAGAGATCTAAATCTTTTTTGCCCTACACCCTGGAGTCCCAGGACCCTGTTCTCTTCCTGTTACTGGTCTGATGCCAAGAGGAGCAAGTTTGAGGAGCAGCACTGGACTGTTTATAAATTATATTTTATGGTTTTAATTGCCTTTTTTTTTTTTTTTTTTTTTTTGGTTGGGTTGTAGGGTTGTTNTCTAAGGTTATGAAATAAAAAACTTGCAAACAAATTAATTGTTTGTATTACTGTGTTTATTGCTCTGGTCTTGGTACTTAATCCAATACCTACTGTGTACTCAATGGAAAGAGGACACTTATTTTAGATAAACTTGGAATTGCAGTGATTAAATAATTGTAAAAGCAAAAAGGCAATTAGGTGCTGAACCTAAACTGTTTCAGGTTTGGTATTTCTTTGTTGAAAACTTGTGTATGCAGCTGCTGGATATGTCATATGATATTTAATAGAAAATAACTGGACTGTGTTTATTGCTCTGGTCTTGGTACTTAATCCAGTACCTACTGTGTACTCAAAGAGGACACTTATTTTAGATAAACTTGGAATTGCAGTGATTAAATAATTGTAAAAGCAAAAAGGCAATTAGGTGCTGAACCTAAACTGTTTCAGGTTTGGTATTTCTTTGTTGAAAACTTGTGTATGCAGCTGCTGCATATGTCATATGATATTTAATAGAAAATAACTGGACTATACACAATGAACAAACATGTTAACATAGCCACACTGCTATTTGTTGCTAGTGGGTAGATGTTTCAAGGTCTGCTTTGACTTGATTTGCTCCCAGAAGAATAAGCATCATGAAGATAAAGTAAATGTCTGCTAAGGAGCCTCTGTATGCTCTGTCCTGTTATGCTGTTGCTCAGGTGTCTTGGTAGTCTTAGTGTCTCAGTGTCACAAGGACTGTGTTGAAAACTTGGGTAGCTGCAAGAAAAACTTGTTAAGAGTAAATGAAAGTGGTGTACTTAAGAGGAGGTGTTATTTTTACAAGCCAAGGTTTATTCTAAGCAGCTGGGTTTTGCTTGGCTTCAAACTTTAAACTTCAAGAAATGTCTTCTCATTCCATTGTTAATTTTGGTTTTAAATCAGATTTCTGTCTGAAAAAAGCTCCTGTTGTCTTTCTTAGGTCTCTGGACAAGAAGAGTCTCCAAGGGGACAAAGAATCTTGTCTATTCCAATTTGGCCAAAAAAATTGGGTATTTCACAAAACTGTGTATATGAAATAAAACAGCAACAAAAAGAAGAAAGTCCAGGTGAGTTCCTTGGTTGATGCATTTTGTGATAATTTTTATTTCAGTGAATATTTTTAAATTATCTGTTGTAGTGGGGGAAAAACAAGTCTTGAGCTTGCAAAATGTTCATGTTGGGCTTAGTGTAAAGTTATTTGTTCACATAAGCATTTGCAAATTTGAATCTTTAGAAGATAATAGTTAGAAACTGCCATACAGGAGCTGGTGCATATAATATTTAATCTGCTGTGTGGGCATCATGAAAGTCTGTAGTACTGCAACTGGAAAAAGGGAGATGGAGGAGCACAGCACATATATGTAGCATGAACCTACATTCTGCTGCAGTGGCTATGTGCAAGCCCTTCATGAAACAAGTGGGACAAGCAAGTGATTCCTTGCAGAGCATTGGCACATGTGTCATCCACCATTTTTATTTTGACAGAAAAAAATAATTTTAAAGGAATGGGACATAATTTGAAAAAGTCAGTGGAGGGGATCATACTAATGGAACAGAAGAATTTAATCCAGCTTGGTGAATTATATCTTGCCTGCAGCAAAAAAACGTCCTTAAAGATATTTTTCTATAGCTCTTCAATACTGGTCTTCCTTTTATCCTATTTTAAATAGAAATTGAGTGTCTTTTTATTTTGCAGGAGAAAAATTGGATGAAGCAAAACTGGACACTCAGGAGGCTGTAGTAGCATCTGAAAAGTATGTGTTGGGAAAAAAAATTAAATCCCATTACTGGTTTTGGGGGGTTTTTTTGTGCTTTGATCAAACCTGTATCTGATTCCAGATGTGGATACAAGATGCTCACCCAACCCAGTCTGTCCATCTGGTAAAAAAGTCATGTTCCATTTAAACATCAGGAGGCTAGCACAAGACTAGAACTGAAAATCATGAAGCAGTGTGTGCTTGCACTTATTATTTCAAAATGTAGAGACACAAAGTGTCAGTGTACTTTCTGTCTGCATAGTAAAAGAATGCTTTTGACATCATTTGTCACTTCTTACATAAACAGGACATTTAGCTGTGTACTGACATCTTAGATAAACTGTGCACTTCAGTCCAGTTGCAGAAACCACATTTTTAAGACAAGTTTAAAAAAAAAAACATCAGCAAAAACTGTAATTCGGTTGCTTAACTGTTGTCAGTTCTCCATCTCCTTACTGGTTTTGAGATACCAATTTATGGATACTAACAAAACCCTGTAATACAATGTCAAATTGGTGTAAAGAAGGGAAAGGAGCAAGGAAGATCATAATACCTCTTCCTTTTCAAGAGTTCTGTGGGAGAATTTAAGTTCTTTGAGTCACAAAACCCAGAATATTTCAAATTTGGTGGTACAACTCTTATTCAGATTAAACACTTGCTTGTTAAATGGAAGGAGGAAGCCACCACTAAACTG
This sequence comes from Florisuga fusca, assembly GCA_038090715.1. NCBI lineage: Eukaryota > Metazoa > Chordata > Aves > Apodiformes > Trochilidae > Florisuga > Florisuga fusca. The sequence continues at coordinate 9,737,466 of JAAWXA010000022.1, forward strand.
CTGAGAATGAATATGTAACTCCTTTTTGAAAGGAAGAATATATTTGCATTTACCAGACTGGCTAAATGCATATAAAGTAAGGCACAGAAGGAAATTGCCCTGTGTATGTCTGATGTGAGGCTTCAGATCTTCTCAGTCTTCTCAGAAATGAGCTCTCAGTATCACTGCAGATAGTTAACTTAAAACACTTGGTGATTCTTCANCTTTTTTTTTTTTTTTTTTTTTTTAGGGTATCACTGTGAGTATAAAATGAGGACAGGGAGAAAACCTGATGGCTGTGCTATTTGCTTCAAAACTTCCAAATTTAGCCTGGTCTCGTCAAACCCGGTGGAATTTTTTCGTCGTGATATTCCACTCTTGGACAGGGACAACGTTGGACTGGTGTTGCTTTTGAGGCCTCTATTTCACTCTAAAGCTAATGCTGCAATCTGCATAGCCAATACACATCTGCTGTATAACCCAAGGCGAGGGGACATCAAATTGACCCAGCTTGCAATGCTCCTGGCAGAGATTGCAAGTGTCGCCCCTCAGAATGATGGTACCTTCTGTCCAATTATCATCTGTGGTGACTTCAATTCTGTTCCTGATTCTCCACTGTACAAATTTATAAAGGAAGGAAAGTTAAATTACGAAGGACTTGCTATAGGGAAGGTAAGCTATGCTTTTTACTTCTCACAAAAAAAGTTAATGTTGATTAAAGAGAAAAATTTGAGTGGTGCTAGCATGCTGTAATTGGGCTTGTGATTATTTCCATTGCAGTACCAGTCTTGGTGCCCTCTGACAGTCTGCAGCTGTGAAAGTTACTGTGGAGTTAGTAAACCAGTTTGGGCATATTAGCTGTGCCTTACAGAATATTGATTTTGCTTTAAAACCTGGTATTTTTGTAAATTCATGCAATGCATATATGAGCAGAGGCTAGTATCTCCTCACAACAAAATATAAAATAATAGTTACAGACTATAACATCTTCTAAGGTTATGAAATAAAAAACTTGCAAACAAATTAATTGTTTGTATTACTGTGTTTATTGCTCTGGTCTTGGTACTTAATCCAGTACCTACTGTGTACTCAAAGAGGACACTTATTTTAGATAAACTTGGAATTGCAGTGATTAAATAATTGTAAAAGCAAAAAGGCAATTAGGTGCTGAACCTAAACTGTTTCAGGTTTGGTATTTCTTTGTTGAAAACCTGTGTATGCAGCTGCTGGATATGTCATATGATATTTAATAGAAAATAACTGGACTATACACAATGAACAAACATGTTAACATAGCCCCACTGCTATTTGTTGCTAGTGGGTAGATGTTTCAAGGTCTGCTTTGACTTGATTTGCTCCCAGAAGAATAAGCATCATGAAGGTAAAGTAAATGTCTGCTAAGGAGCTCTGTATGCTCTGTCCTGTTATGCTGTTGCTAAGGTGTCTTGGTAGTCTTAGTGTCTCAGTGTCACAAGAACTGTGTTGAAAACTTGGGTAGCTGCAAAAAACTTGTTAAGAGTAAATGAAAGTGGTGTACTTAAGAGGAGGTGTTATTTTTACAAGCCAAGGTTTATTCTAAGCAGCTGGGTGTTGCTTGGCTTCAAACTTTAAACTTCAAGAAATGTCTTCTCATTTCATTGTTAATTTTGGTTTTAAATCAGATTTCTGTCTGAAAAAAAGCTCCTGTTGTCTTTCTTAGGTCTCTGGACAAGAAGAGTCTCCAAGGGGACAAAGAATCTTGTCTATTCCAATTTGGCCAAAAAAATTGGGTATTTCACAAAACTGTGTATATGAAATAAAACAGCAACAAAAAGAAGAAAGTCCAGGTGAGTTCCTTGGTTGATGCATTTTGTGATAATTTTTATTTCAGTGAATATTTTTAAATTATCTGTTGTAGTGGGGGAAAAACAAGTCTTGAGCTTGCAAAATGTTCATGTTGGGCTTAGTGTAAAGTTATTTGTTCACATAAGCATTTGCAAATTTGAATCTTTAGAAGATAATAGTTAGAAACTGCCATACAGGAGCTGGTGCATATAATATTTAATCTGCTGTGTGGGCATCATGAAAGTCTGTAGTACTGCAACTGGAAAAAGGGAGATGGAGGAGCACAGCACATATATGTAGCAGGAACCTACATTCTGCTTCAGTGGCTATGTGCAAGCCCTTCATGAAACAAGTGGGACAAGCAAGTGATTCCTTGCAGAGTATTGGCACATGTGTCATCCACCATTTTTATTTTGACAGAAAAAAAACAATTCTAAAGGAATGGGACATAATTTGAAAAAGTCAATGGAGGGGATCATACTAATGGAACAGAAGAATTTAATCCAGCTTAGTGAATTGTATCTTGCCTGCAGCAAAAAAAAGTCCTTAAAGATATTTTTCTATAGCTCTTCAATACTGATCTTCCTTTTATCCTATTTTAAATAGAAACTGAGTGTCTTTTTATTTTGCAGGAGAAAAATTGGATGAAGCAAAACTGGACACTCAGGAGGCTGTAGTAGCATCTGAAAAGTATGTGTTGGGAAAAAAAAATTAAATCCCATTACTAGTTTTGGGGGGTTGTTTTGTGCTTAGATCAAACTTGTATCTGATTCCAGATGTGGATACAAGATGCTCACCCAACCCAGTCTGTCCATCTGGTAAAAAAGTCATGTTCCATTTAAACATTAGGAGGCTAGCACAAGACTAGAACTGAAAATCATGAAGCAGTGTGTGCTTGCAGTTATTATTTCAAAATGTAGAGACACAAAGTGTCAGTGTACTTTCTGTCTGCATAGTAAAAGAATGCTTTTGACATCATTTGTCACTTCTTACATAAACAGGACATTTAGCTGCGTAGTGACATCGTAGATAAACTGTGCACTTCAGTCCAGTTGCAGAAACCACATTTTTAAGACAAGTTTAAAAAAAAAAACATCAGCAAAAACTGTAATTCGGTTGCTTAACTGTTGGCAGTTCTCCATCTCCTTACTGGTTTTGAGATACCAATTTATGGATACTAACAAAACCCTGTAATACAATGTCAAATTGGTGTAAAGAAGGGAAAGGAGCAAGGAAGATCATAATACCTCTTCCTTTTCAAGAGTTCTGTGGGAGAATTTAAGTTCTTTGAGTCACAAAACCCAGAATATTTCAAATTTGGTGGTACAACTCTTATTCAGATTAAACACTTGCTTGTTAAATGGAAGGAGGAAGCCACCACTAAACTGCTGAGAATGAATATGTAACTCCTTTTTGAAAGGAAGAATATATTTGCATTTACCAGACTGGCTAAATGCATATAAAGTAAGGCACAGAAGGAAATTGCCCTGTGTATGTCTGATGTGAGGCTTCAGATCTTCTCAGTCTTCTCAGAAATGAGCTCTCGGTATCACTGCAGATAGTTAAAATAAAACACTTGGTGATTCTTCATGATCAAAAAGCTAAATAATGGCATTTCTAACCAGACAGGAAGTCTTACTTTATGATGTAAACCCTTAGCAAGCCACATACTGAACACTGCCTGTAGGATTTCTTGCCTCATCTTAAAAATGATGTGATATAGCAAGAGCAGAAATTACAATCCATCTGTCTTGTACTAACTGACATGTTTGTCAGTCTTGTCTTAAATCAGGCAGGTGACATGCAGATTTTTTTTAATTGCTTGTTTTTTAACCAGAATACATTGTAGCTCTGTTTTAAAATGCAGGTGTGCAAGGTGAGGCAGGTACAGCTGAGGGATGGATAATTTGCAAGCATCCTTGCTGAGGAGAGCAGATGGCTGGCAGGGAGAGAGCAGTTCTTCTGCTGAAGGGTTCACTTCTGCAGCTTGCTCTCAAGATTGAAAAACCATGTGAGACAAGATGGGCAGAACTGAAGAGGAACAGACTGACAGATGATGATAAGAGAAAAAATGAGAGCCTGAGTAGAGGAAATATGATTAAGGCATAGCCTATCTTCAAAACACTTGGTAGTTTTAGTTTATGGGAGAGAAAGAGAAACTAAACATCTTAATTTCTCTGTTTGGTGAAGGGCCTAGTGAGATGAGTTTACAGTATGTTGCTTTCACATAAGCTGCTGTCATGGTCACTTCTACCCATATGTCAGGGAGAGATTGCTGATGGAGGGTACCAGGTGTAGATGGAGGTGAAAGCTATGGATATTTGAAGCATCAGTTTATCCAGTTTTGATAGGCTTTCAGGTGTCTGCCTTTTACTTGAAAAAGTTGCCTGCATTTTGCTTTCAGAGGTTTAGGCCACTAACACAAAGCTGTGGGATTGATTGCATGACAAACACTACTTTGCATAACCAGATAATTTCGTTTGTAACCAGGAACTGTTTGGCATATCTTTGCTTATTTTTCTAGGAAATACAAGAAAATGAAATTCTTTTCTTTGATTCCTCTTAGGTTGTCTTCGAAATTACAGCACCATTTTAAATTGTCTTCAGTCTATTCTCATTACTTTCCTGAAACTGGGATACCAGAAGTGACAACTTGTCACTCCCGAAGTGCTGTCACTGTGGATTATATTTTCTATTCTGCAGCAAATGGTGATACTGCTGCCCAGCCAGGTAAAGAAACCATCTTTCCCTTAATTATCACAAATAGCAGAAGGCAACATTTGGATGTTCTAAGGGATATGTAGTGAGAGTAGAGCTTTCTGGTGGTGATTTGAATGTCAGCTGTTACCAGAGAAACATGCCTGGCCTTGCCCACTCACCACAGTTGGACTCGTAGCACCACACAGGGCAAACTTTTTCACCTTACTGAACATTCCTCCATCTCAGCATGGAAACAGGAGCTGAGGCTACAGCAAAGTAGTTTCTGGGAAATGCTGCTTTCTGGAACTTCCACAGAACCCTTGTGGCCAGGCCTGAGGACAAATAACTATTTCCTATCATCTAATCGACAAAAAAGCAAATGGCAATTTCTGATGTGCATTAAAACCGGTAAATTAAATGTTTAGAACCATTCTTAAAGTTAATTTTCCGATAGAAAAGATGTAATTAGTGTCTGGCAAGCAAATGACCTCCCTCCGTGGCCTTTTCTCTGGGAGCAGCCAGTTGCACATGCCCAGTTGTCACTCTCCTGATTGCAGTTGCAGCTAAAACTCACCAGATGGTGCGAGAAAGACATGGTAATCCTCCGGGTGTATTTCTTGATTGGTACCACAAGCTGGTACCACACCACAAACCATGTCGTGTTTAGTTCTGTGTTTATTCCACCGTCAAAGGTCATTGCACGATGAAGTGCTACCAAATAAATAAATGGCTCTGCAGAACTCAGAGCAAGGAAACCTGGATTTCCATTGCTGCTCTCACTGTAGATTGCAACTGGTACTTATAAATTAGCATTGTTTGTGAAATGAAAATACAACTTTGATCTCTCATGCTCAAAGACTTGGTTATTAAAATTCACAAGTCTCATTTGTCCTAACATGCAGAGTAAATGCTACCTTAATATAAAATAGAACATAGAAAATCATCACAACACAGAAATAAAAGTTTTGACTGGAAAACTAAGATATGAGGAGTATCTAAATGAATTGTGAATGCTGTGTGATTTCCCAGAGTGCTGTGTGATTTTTGGAGTGTGGCCTTCTGCAAAATTTAATGCTAATTCACCTGCTTGCATATTTAGTTACATCATCATTGCTCCAGCAGAGAGGTAAAGCACATTTTTCTTTCTATGGTCATTTTCCAAATAGATTCTTCACCCTTCATCAGTGGGACCAAACTTGAATTCTGCAAGTAGTCTAAGATGGGGTAATTTTTATTCATTAGTTCTTAGAAACTGAGTAATGGTCTGGATTTTCAGTTTTTTGATGACCTGAGCCTCAGTATTAAAAGTGGCTGAAGTCTGAACGTATGAGTATTAAATGTGACTGTTCACATTTTTTCCATTTAAAGGTTGCTTTGGTTTGGGTTTTTTGTGGTTTTGGTTTTTTTTTAAGTTTTCTTGATTTAGTCCCTGTTGTGCTTAGCCAAGTATTTGGTTTGTTATTCAGGATTTGCTGTGAAAGCAGGGCTCAGTATCTGCAGGACTCAGGTTTGCCAGTTCCAGAATGCTCCAAGATGACATTAATCACTGCAGACCAAGCTCTCTGTAGCAACAAACTGCTCCTTTGTAGACATGCAGGTGCTGTGCCAAATGATAAATTTGGCTCAAGAGCTGGGTGGACGTTTGGTCTGGAGCAACTGAGACATCTTTGCTTTAAAAAAGCTTTTCTACAGAGAAGCAGTAAACAGATGCTGGATTGTTAAGAGAACTGGAAAGCTGGCAGATGGCAAAGAAGTGAAGCTGCTGAACAGTTTGAGGAGTTTAACAGTTGATGGATAATCCTGTAAACTACCCCTAATGGTCACCCAGTACCAGGCCAGGTTCAGCCAGGAAGTTCTGAAATTGCTGATCACTTTGACAAAAATATTTTCTCTATGGAAGTTACAGTTGCTGTTTGTGCTAGTCCTGAAAGCACTCAAGTCTGTTGAGAATCATCTCTGAAGTTTAAAAGTTTGACATTACCATGGCAGGATCTCATTCTCAGTGAAACTTCTTAAATTGGAAAAAGCTTGTTATTCTTGGTTGATTATGGTTTATTTGTTTGCGGTTTTTGTTGGGTTTTGGTTTTTTTTTTGAGATCACAAGTATTTTAAGCATAGTGTAATAACAGCAAGGCTGTGAGTCGTCTTCCCCTCATCCATGAGGAGTGCTGCTTGTGTGTATGGTGGAAGATGTCCTGTGATATTTTCTTGTTTGGTTAGTTGGTGTGTTTTGGGCTGGTCTGGTGGGTTTTTTAGGGGATTCTAGGAATAGGTAGCAAGAAATAATGCAGGAAGATCACTTAGGATGAACAGTTAGGAATGGAAATGCTAGAAGGCTTTCATCCTCTTGAGCCAAGAATTTCTGTGTAACCTGTCTGCTGCAGAACTGTGTGCTTGAGGATACAAAAATAAAATGTTACGTGAATCAGTAACTCTCAAAAGGTGCTTAACTTTGCAAGTGTTAGCTGTGTTTACCAATGCCATTGTGCTAGAATACAGGACTCTGGATTGTAACTTTCAGTGGAGTTACCATGAACAAATCCTTTTTTTAAAATCATTTTATCCCTTCACAAAATGGAGGGGTAGTGTCTGCATACGTTGAGCTCTACTGTGAGAATAATTGTAAACAAGAATAATTTCTGAACCACCTTATTGGTGATTTTTGCATGGAACAATAATAACTTCAGCTTACTTCTGCCACACTGTTTGTTTTACCTCCTTCTGCATATGTATGAATGTGTGATTTTTAGCCCACAATGTTGAACTTTTTTTTTTTTTTTTTCCCTAACCAGGAACAGATGATTCTTTTCGTGGAGGTCTGAAACTTCTTGGCAGGCTGGGACTTTTAACAGAGAAAGATCTTTGGACTGTTAATGGTCTTCCCAATGAAAAAAACTCTTCTGACCACCTGCCATTGGTAGCAGAGTTCAGGCTTATTGAACGGTAATAATCCAAAGGACTTTTTGTGTATGTAAAGTTACCTTCACCTTCTCTCTTCATGTGAATTTTTATTTCTTCTTTTTTTTTATGGTTCATTCAAGCACTGCTGGTTCGGTTTAAATAAGCTTGCATGCTTGCCAATATGTTAGTGTTGTGTGAAATAGACCTAAAGAGACTTTTTTAAAGTGTTTACTTTCTGAAGTCTTCAAGGCAAAAGAAAAGATTTTACATTAGGTTTCTCTTTATTAATGGAAAACATCTATGCCAATCTCAAAATGGCATTTTTCACAGAAATGCTGCAAATGTTTTTTATTATAAATCAGTAAAACTGATTATTCTCTGAGAACTGTGTGATTCTTCAAGTAAAGAGGAGTGAGATTGTGTGCGTGCCATACTATGAGATGAAAATAATGTTTCACAGCAAAATTGTTCTGCACTTCTGTCTAAATACTTCTGCAAAGGAATTTCTTCAGTTAGCTAGAGTGTGGGCAGTGCAAAGGCTGCAAGATTGGACTTCCAAAGGAAGAAGACAGCTTTGTAGGAAGGCAAATATTTATGTTCTAAGAAGTTACTTAACTTCTTAAAGCCTAAATACAAATAACATTCATAGGAACCTTTTCAAAAGTACCTGAAATAAAATCAGGTTTAATAAGCATGAAAACTTACAGCAAACTTAACTGGGCTACTAAAGGGGGGGGAAAAAATCAGTCCTTGACATCTTGAGGTATTGGACAACTGGAAGAAGCAGTTTTTTCCATCTATTTTTTTAAAATGCCCAGTTGAATATTATAATGACATATCCTGAGATATTAAATGATCAAGGTTTTAGATATACACTTAATGCCCTGATAGACATTGTGTACAAAATGTAATTCACAAAATAAATAAAAACAACAGTTTTATTTATTAATTTCCTGGATAGGAAAATCATAGGGAGCCAGAGGGACTGGAAACAAGTCTGGCAACGTGGGCAAACTCCACATGAATATATACACAAAACTGACTTAAAAGAAATACTTGGAGAATTGGCTTTCAGGGTAGTGCTGGAAAATGTGCAACCCTGTTCCTGAAACCACATTCAGATATATTTGTCTCACAGAAACACTTGTTTGTTCTTCTCCACCAGATTTTTTAAATCTGGATTTTCTTTTCCCGACTGTGGAATTACATCTGCCATTACTTTGTGGTTTGCACATCATGCAGGAGCAGTGGTTATAATCTCAAAACCAGTTAAATTGTAAATGTACTTCAGTTTTACATTGAAAAATATGACTGTGTACCAAAAGATTCAACTTAAAGTTCTTGGAATTTGGAAGGGGACTATTTTTCTCGTAAGTAATTGTGACTGAGATGTTTTCCTCTAGTACATGCTGGACTCAATAGAGGCATTTAAAATCATACATTATCAAAGCTGGAGCTGATAGCTAACATGCTACTACAACTGTCTGGTAGGTACTGCTTACATATAAAAACTATTGTTCAGCAGCAGCAACCTGCACAGTCTGCATTGAGACCAAGGAGTTTTGCTAGTGGGGAGGGCTGCATGTTGTCTCCAGGGGAAAGAGAAATGTGAGAACCTGCCAGTGCTGCTTTAGATCACTGCTGGCAGTGAGGCCCTGAACAAGGATATGTAAGAGAGAAAAACTCTTATTTTACTTGAGCAGCAGTTTTCAGGCCTGTCTGAAGCGTCATCTTCTCTAAAGAACAGGGTTTGCATCGGTGGCAGTCTCTTATTCAGGCCAAGCCAAACACCTCCTTGTTTACAATGCTAATTTAAAAGCACATGCTGATAACAGTTTCCATGTTAGGCTTGCATTCAGATACTGTGGGGTGCTGTGACATCTTCCTAATGGCCAAATTCCATAAGGCAGAAGAGATCACCTTTTGAAAATATACTCACTTCCCTGGTAACTACATGAAACCTTTAAGGCAGTGAGATATATTTGTCCTCCTTCATTAATGCAGGTTATTATTAAAGCACTACGCTAATTTGGTCTCTTTTACAAAAGGGGAAGCTGTCACCTCAAGTGCTTTCCCCCATTTTGATGACAGTAACATGGGGAAAGGGCCAAGTTAGTACTGAAAGAAAAAAAGCAGAAGCTGCTTAACATGATGCAGTCATCAGTGCTGGTAGTTCAGAGGTGGTTATTGTCCCATAATGATGTATTTTCAGAGTTTAGAGACTTAAAGTTTATTGTTTAACCCAGTAATGGTTAGGTGTAGGGTGGGTTTAATGTCTTTATGTTCAGTAATTTCTTTATAGACTTAGTCTATAAAGATTAGTCTATAAAGAAATAAAACTTTGATAAGTTTTTTAAAAATCTGCTTTAGTTTGTTTGTATTTGTCCTCTATCTTGATTTTATAACTTCCTTAGATCCTTTCAGGAACAGAAACCTGGACAGGATAAAAAAAATAACCCTAAGTCATTAAAAATACTACCATGGTAATTTATTAAAGTTTCATGCTGTGGTTAAACATACAAATGATTAAAAAAAAAAAATCATGCGTGTTTTTCTACACTATTTGACCACTTTGCAGTCACTAAAACCACACTTAAGACAAATGCCATCATAAGCAAGTTTTGAGAATATTTCAGCTGAACTTCAAAACAAGAACCAATAACACTTTGTCACACATCTCTATAGGATTAAAAAGTTTTGGTATAAGTTAGAGGTTAAGAGAAAAATCAGCCAAATAGTGCTGGACAATAGTAAAAACCATATACCAACCACTTTTACTTGAGCAGAAGTAAACCATGGTTTCACAGGAAAAAAAACTTGCAACACGTCGGATAACCTTGTGCTATAGGATACAGCTGATCAAAGTATGTTTTTCACATCTTTTTACCCATAAGAAATCTAAGGGATACATGAAAAAATTATTTAGGTCACTAGACACTGAGCAGCACAAAGTTTAAAACAAACTCTGCAGCTGATGTCAAATTACATAACAATTTACACCAAAAAAGTATTTCCCTCTCTCCAGTTTTACTCCAGAGCAACAACAACAAAAATCCTGTTGTGAACATAGGAGTGGAAAAGTTCACAGAAAGAGGGATGGGAAAGGCCTCCCTTCATTTTCAGAAGATAGACCTTACAGAAGGTCTGATGAAGTCTAATTAGTAGAAAACCTTTTACTGTTTGTAGAAGGTTGATGGGTCTTGGTGTTGTCTTCTGGTCCCAGGTAGGTGAGATCCATTGATTTGGGGGAACAATGAGGTCTGTGTACAAACAGTCACCCCCTTCTGTATTTATTCAGTTGCTGGCTGATATAAGTGTTCTGGGAGCTTAAATCATTGAGTTGAAGTTCGTGTCCTGTCTTCATCAAGATCCAAAACAGAAAAAAAAAAGTGCCCAGGAGGGTAGGTACACAAGACCCATGGCAGTATCATCTATAAGCACAGCACGAAAGGTAGAGGCTGGACTTGTATAATAATCCAGTTCTATTTAGGCACCTAATAAAATATTTCCAGGAATGCAGCACTCAAATGTTTCTAGAGAATTTCACTAATGTGAATGGTGGACCCCACTGCAAGTGTTACCATGTCACTTGAGAATGCTGCCATCCATCACAGGTCCTTAGTAAGTGCTTGAGCAGAAGGACTTGAGTAGGGAGGAAGGGGGCAAGCTTGATTTTCAGCTGTTTCAGATGTACAATTCAATTTATTGCTGCAGTTGTTCCAAGCTTCCTTATTCAGGTGTGACTAAGCTGTTGTTACTACAACACATACAGGAAAAACTCCCTACAGCAGGATGGTGAAAATTTAACTTCAACCTGTGATGTCTGATCTTAATATAAGATGTCAAGGCACCACCATCTGAGACTGCTCAGCCTTTCAAAGACATGGTTCAAAGTTAAACACAAATGCTGAAAGAAAAGCATATTAGTAATTCTGACATTTTTCCATTATTCCAGGAAAATATACAAGAAACGGACTGACTAGTAGGTAAACATTTGTCTCTATAAAACAGCAATCTCTAGGTTTTGTGCTTCGGAAGTGTAGTCCAGAAAGACTAAAAGTTTGTGACAAGATATAAAAAAATTCTCAAAGTTGAAAATTCATTATTCATCAATTATGATCATCTAAAAAACCCCAAAACATTGTATTTTGCTTAATGACAGTGTTTAAGAATACACTTGCATATTCCTATTACTTAATATCTTTCAGCAACATGCACAAAATACTACTACAGGTGGCAGTAAAACATCCAGTGCTGTTTTAATACTACCAGAAATGCTGGGAAACAGTACATATTAGCTACAAAACAATAATACTGATGGTTTTGCATATCTGTTAAGTGAGGTAATGTTGATAGTTTAAAAATGCCACTTTTGCACTGTTCGTTTTTATTGCTGAATTAAATATTAATACTGAATATGATTTTTTTTAAACTGCGCTGCACCCCCAGCACATCTTAACACCTAAGAATATGGTTTAAGTCTTAGTTATCCCAGCGCAATGCTCAGCTGCTTAAGGTTCAATTAATATTTGTACAGGAAGTTATATTTGAAGAAACTCTTACATCACTGGAGCCACCTTGCTACATGATGGAGGAGTAAAAAAATTTTATATCCTGATACAGACAATTTAGGTTGCCTTCAGTGATGCTTTTTCTATGAACTGAAAGAACATAAATATTGCCACCAAAAAAAAAAAAAAAAAATTAAAAATCCTCCCTTCTATTTTCTAGGGAAAACTTTTTTTTTAAGTGTCCACAAGACAACAAATAGTCCCATTCCTTTTCCTTTCCAACCGAGTGCAGGTAAAGTGCAGCAGGAAGCACCAGGGAAGCCCTCTGTCCAGCATATGGCTTTGCTAGATGCGGAGCTGGTAGCCCACCTCATTGAGTGTAGCCAGGTCTCCTTTCTTGTCCACAACTGCAGGTCTGCAAGGAAAGGAGGGAAGAAGGTGCTGCTCACCAGCTATCCCACACTGCCGTGCAGGAGTGGGGAGAGCAGCTGTCAAATCAGAAATGGTTCATTTCAAAACAGGAGTGAGTGGGTCTGATTTTCCCATCGCAAGCATGATCCTGATCCTGATCAACTTGTCCCATGAACCAGTGCAGTCGAGCCACTCGTGTGGGTCACCTCTGAAGCCAGACACCAGCAAAGTCATCCCATCCTGAGGCCCAGGGCCTGAGCCTGGGAGCACCCCCTCCCTTTGATTTGAGAGTGGGCCTAAATGAGGAGCTAAGACTAGACACATCCCACTTTTAGAATAAAGTGGAAACTGCTGAGAGCAAACAGTCAAGGCCTCTCACATGGCCACAGCATGTTGTTTCTTCTTAACTCTTTTCACTTGGCTAGGTCTGTGTGAAGGGCTAGAGCCCACCCAGTAGAAAACACAAGATGAACTCCCCTCGCTCTCCAGGAATCTTACATTCTGATACAGTCCAGCCATTCACTTGAGCAATCAAACACACACACATGCTGTGAGGCCATTTAGTGTATCAACAACCTGCACTAAAGGAAACCTTGAGATTGAGCAGTCTCCTTATTTAGCAAGCAATGGGGGAAAGCTCCTGCAACAATTCTGTCAAACCAAAACAATCCTACCCATTTATAGTCTATGGCAGTATCTAATCTGAGAGTTTATTCCAGCCTCTTAGCTGTTTTCACATTAAACCATCCATTTGCTCTTCTAAAGAAAAACATTGTCTAAAGGACATTTCTTCTAGTAGACTGCTGCAAAAACTCAGCTATAGCCTGAGTAGTACTGTGTGAAGCTGGTGATGGCTCGAGTGCTTTCCTCCAGCTCCTTACCTAGTTTCCAGCTCTTCTGCTTATTTTCTTTGCTTGCTGGGCACCAGATGTGTCCTGTGATTTTACACGTACAAGGCTGACACCTCCTCACTGCATGCTGCCTGCCTGTTTCTGCCCAGGCTGCTCTGGGCAGCCAGCAGGCCCACAGGAGAGGCAGCAGGAAGGCTCTCAGGCCAGGGGAACCTATGCCCTGCCTGGGGCATGCTGCTGGGTACATGCACCAGTCTGAAAGCTGTACTGCTGCAGGCCTAAGAGGTGGGGATGTATAGCTTACATGAATACACACACATGTGTGGCAGAGCCTCAGAAATACTTATCTGGTTCAGCAAGTGTTGGGTTTGGGGTTTTTTTTGTTGTTTTAAGAGCAGAGCTGCTCTGATGAAATTTGCCCAGTGCTGTGGATAATTAATGCTCTTCTGCCCAGTCACACATTGAATCCAACCTGTTTTTTGACACTTCTCCAAGCACCTCTATAAATAAAACCATCATCTTCTTTGCAGTACTGTCCTGGACCCTGCCTCATGTTTGGAAGTATTTCACAGAAGTGGAAGAGTCTTAAACGGTCTCTGTCAGTTGTGGGGAGGGATGGCACTTGAAGAATGCATTGTAAGATAATTTGGATTTTTCCGCTTTGCTCCTTCAGAGCAGATGGCATTTGACTACCCAGAAAAGTTACAAGCTGCATCCCTCAGAGCTTGTGTAGGAACTGGAGACCAGCAAAGAATGTGCTGCATGATCCTGAGTGTCCCTCCCTCCTTCCTTCCCTTCCTCCCTTTAATTAAAGCCAGAATATGGTTTTAATTAAAGCACACCTGCATTGTTCTACCTTCTCAGATTGAGATAAGTCACTGCACACACATGGCAACATGCCCATTTCCACTCCATGACAATTCTGTCTCGTAGCTAAAAATCAAACTATCCTCCATGAAGTTTCTCTTCAGGGTTTTAAGAAAAGGCAAGGATTTGTTGGGGCAGAGGCACTGCAGCTCCTATTCTCTTTGGCTGGCAAATTATCTCACATCAAACCCTCCCTCCAAAGAAAAGGATCATCGGTGTCCCAGCCCATCAGATTGCACCTCCTGTCCAAAGGGCCTTGGTGATAAGCACGTGACTAAGCTGCACATAGCTGCTGGGTACACAGTATTCATGAGTTGTCTGCACTGGATCTGCCTGATTTTGCACATCCTAACACAATGGACTAACAGAATTTTCCTTTCAGCAGCTAAACTAAGCCAGAAGCACACAGGGTCAGCGTTGCTCGGACAGTCACGGAGCATGCATGTGTTAAGCCTCACTAAGTAGTATGAAGTTTTAAAAAATTAGATCTGGTTAACTGACATTTAGGAGCAGAGATTGCTTCAGGCTGCCACATGATACTCCCTTCCAAACTCACAGGAACACTCCCAATCCCCTCCAGCTCCCAGTACTTCTATATAGAGGATGAAGCACTGCATTAACTGTTTGATCAACATGGCTTGCAATTTGTTGCACCCTCCTGGTTTGGAACTTCAGAGGATGGAGAAGCAGACAAAGTAAAGCCTCAGACTTACTCAGATTCACACCACCCAGTATCCTCTTTATTCATCCTGTCTGCTGGCCACCCTTAGCAGGATCACACCAGGTGTGAACTAAGAGCTCAGGGACTGTAACACAGCTCAGTCAATGAGCTGCAATTTGACTACACACCAGTCTCCTGAGCAGGCACATACTGCTTATTGCATTGCCACTCATGTCCTGTAATGTACCCAATCTGCCTTGTAGCTGTATTTTCAGGCTAAAACATTATCGTGGGCTTCCTAGTGGCCACCACCAGCATTTACCTAACAAACTAGTAAAGAATCAGGAACCTTAAGTTCAGGAACTTAAAAGGTTGAGACTGTAAAATCCACTTCTGTCCTTAAGCACTGCTTCAGCCTTTGTCCCTCAGAAACAATCCAGCAAAATCCAGTTCATGTATTTTTCACTGGGAGATATTTCCCAGCAGGCCTGTATAATTTTATTGTTGACAAAGACCAGGCTGTAATAACAGCTTGTCATCAGCAGGTGAAGCCTCTCAGATGAATGTGTTTAGTCCCTGCCAGCTCACACTAGAGCAAAACAGTTCTCTCCCCCTCCCCTGAAAGCTCTAAAAAGCTGTAATTACAGCATGTAAGAGATCCACAAAGAAACAAAATACAGTGTTGATAAGCACAGCCCTCCTCTAGCTAAGATTTCAGCTTAAAGCCTAGCAAGCCTGAAAGACTTTCCTCTTCTGTGTGTAACACAAAGACTTCTCACTGCAACTTGGTTCTCAGAAATACATCAATATGCAGAAGAAATTTTTCAGTTTCCCCTCTTGTATTCCTTACCCTATCTCAACTGCTGTATATGCTGGTGTGTGTCACTCAGCTCATCTCTGATGAGGGGCTGCCATTCCCTCATTCAGGTCCCAGGGACCTCCTGTTGCAGAAACCATCAGATCTCAAATTTGGAAATAGAAAAGGATTTATCACCAGCAGCAAACTCCCTACAGCAACATCACTCCTGTCAGGGCAAAAGGCACCATCAGCCTTTGAGTCATCATTGCACAGAAGCATCATTTTAACATCAGGAACACAGTTCCTCTCCCTTTCTAATACACAGCAGTCTCTTGGGTCTGTGCAAGGGCCCTGGATCTGGCCAAAGCTTCTTGATGCCCCTTTTCCTTCCTAGCATGCTGGCCTGGTTTGCGAGAGAGCTCTGCAGGACCCACAGGCCTGTCACACAGACACAAAGCACCCACTGCAAGAGCTACCACCTGCCCTGAGACTCTTCAATGTTTCCACCAAAGCAGAGATTAAGGCCTGGTGGGGAGTCTGCTCTCACACCCCTGCCCTCTGCATCATGCTGTGGCCGGGTCCTGGATCTTGTACCATGGTGACCCGGGACTTACTTTAGAATAAAACTAGAATTCACTCCAGATACAGAGTAACAAGCAGAACCACCAAGCAGGTAACAAGCTGGAACCACTGCGGGGCCACCAATCTTCACTTGTCTTTCTGGCCTGGAAGAGCAAAGCTGCCAAGGAGGAACCAGCCATGTGTCCAGCAGCTCTCAGGAAACCAGCCCAACCGGCGAGTCCCCAGGCTCTATCAGAATTATCAGAAACTATCAGAAACCCAAACATGAAGCATCCTTGAAGCAAATCTAGGAGGTGAACAAGCCTGGAGTAGCTGACTATAATTATTCACGTGCTAAACAAGGAGCTCTCTGTGATGAAGCCCAAAGTACAGAATCATGGCCCGAGTGTGAATTCACATGTAAAAATAAAAGCCTGCTGTGAAATCATCTGCTGCTAAAGTATCTTGAAGTTATCTTTAGAAGGTTGGTCTAATGACTGTGTTAGCTGCTTCAAAATAAATAAATAAGTGCTGAGACAGTAGTCTGGGAGCCTATTTAAAAAGCAATGGTCATAAATATGTGACTAATCTGGGTTATGTATAGGCTTTCACAGATGTCAGCTTCCTGGCACAAAGTACTACAGCTAAAACTCAACTCTTCCACATCTAAGGTATGGGAATCTGAATTGCCAGTGGCTGTAAAAGGCCTGTGGTTTGGAAGCTCAGTTTTATCCATTTAGAGGTATTGCATGCAGTTGGTCCCTCCTTCCCCTCACAGTTAGAGAAAAACTATGATGCACAAAGGAAAAAGTCTGGGGTTTTTTAAGCCAATTAAAATGAAAGAACACAATGCAAGTGATGTTTCTGCTTTGGCAAGATGAGAAAAGATTTACTTCTTCACTGTAACTGTAAAGTTAGACAATCCTTAGCAGAAACCACTCCATCAGAACAGCTCTGTACAAAGGCTCATCAAGGACAACCCAATTTCTGCCTCGGTGGCTATGACAGCAGGGCACCCCACCACCACTAGCAGGTGCATCCTCCTGCTTTAATACCTATGTTTGAAGACCTTTAAATGTGACCAAACTACTTTCCCTCCTGTACAGGTTCCCTGCATGCCAGGCTAGGTTCATTTCTCCAGAAAGTAGTCTGTATAAAGACTGAAACACTTCCACTTTCACGGCCATCTAACAGCCCTCAGAACTTAACCAAGCAAAGGCCACTGGGGCCTCCAAGGACACCACAGAGAGGGGACATCAGTCAGGAGTAAGCAGAGCAATACCAGGACATCAGCAGTAATTGTGGCTTCTGGAGCCTCTCGGGCAACCAAGGTACCTGATGCAGCTTTCCTGTATCTGCCAGTTAAGTGCTGCACAGCATATTAATTCATCCTCACCCTCAACTTCTGACCCAGCAGTGATGGCAGCAGGAATACTCACGATTTGTCTCTTCTGCCCACACGTCTCTGGGGGCTGGCTTGTCTGCGGCGAGGGGACAACGACTTACCCCGAGATCTCTCTTTCATGGGAGAATGGGCACTTGAGGGTTTCAGAATCTATGAGAGATGGGGGAGGGAAGGAAAAGGCATTCAGTAAAGGCAATGATTCACTGAAAACGAAAAAACAAAAATGAAGGGCCTCTTACAGTAGTGGGAATGAAATACAAAGAGTCTCCAGTCCCTTGGGGCTTATTCATTCCCTGATCAGGTTAAGAAGAACCCAAAGCTGTTACACGTGGTACCTGTTCAAGGGCACGCTGCAAAAATTAGTTGGTGTCACCAATTGCATTTCCCAGCTACATACTGAAGAAAAGATCTCATCCACAGCCTTCTTCAGGACTGGCAACAGTAAGGGATAAGAAGAACAGTTTTGAGCCTCAGCTGAAGGAAATTCAGAGTCAAATTGCCCTCTTCAGCTTTCCTCTGGGTAAACAGTGGTGATTCCCTATCCATCTGGCAGTTGCACTCTGTGTGACAGTGAGACATTTCATTCTTGTTCATTCACACACTTGTTCACATCCCCCAAGCCCTCCAAACTCAGAAGTCCATCACAACCACACTCACATTCTGGGCTATTTTTAAGACTTGATCCTTCCCAGACCCTTCCCCCATGGGACCCCTCTGAACCAAGTGGCTCGAATTCTGCACTAGTGCTAAAGTCAGACACAGGGCCTTCAGCCTTCAAGAGTTCATCCCTGCAGTCCTGGCCTTGGGGCACTCACAAGGACTGGACCCAAGTCACAGCTCAGCACACACGCAGAGCTGGTCCCTCTGTCAAGTATTAAGTTCAGTAAGCCATTCACCCATACGGACCTCAACCAGAGCCTGCTTCAGCTGTTTGCTCTCTAGGTGCATGAATAGGAAAGATGGGGAGAAAAAAAGCTTCATTACACTTGTAATCAAGCACATGTGCTCAAGGTGACAGTTCAGTACAAGGTGGCTCTCAAAATTCCTTGGCAGGGTAGGAGAGGTGGCAGCAGAACATAGAGGCTACAATGCCACTGGTGATATATCAAGGTCAGGGCAAGGGGGCAGGTGCCTGATCCAAAAAGGCACGTGGCTGCTACGTAGGAGGCATTCCTCAGCAGGGCAGGGAACAGGAACCCAGAATAACTTGGATGTGATGCAGGATGCCTCTCCACAAAAGCCAGCCCCATACTTAGCAACACACCTGCTCTGCTCCCACTGCCAGCAGCGGGCTGGAAAAGCACCAAATCCCCTTCCATGACCACAACCAACACCTCGCCCACGCTAGCTCTGGAGGCATGGTCAGGGACACCCCCTCATCCTCAAAGGCAGCCAAACACTCCAGCCCCCTGGCAGCCTGCCTTTCTCCCTGTCATTTCCCTCTGGGCTCTTCGGTCCAGCCAGCCAGCCAGCAGGGAAGCACCATCCTGTCAGGGACTCTCTTTTCTCACCTGTCCCATGTAACCTACTTTGTGATTTAGCTGAGGGTGATGCACATCAGGTGGTGCAGGGTAAGCCCAGCCCTGCAGGGAGAAGTAACTGAAATAGCTGTCCCATGCCACCCCTTGCAGTTCAGGTGCAAAATGCTGAAATTCCTGCATTCCCACCAGCCCCAGGCACACTGGTTCCTCCCAGCCACCTTCTGTCGTGGGTGAGAAAGGCAAACTGGGAAATAGCTCCTTGGTGGCCAGGGATGAGAATGGGTTCAAGTGTTTACCAGGCTGAAGGGGAGACCTTTGAACTAAAAACCAGCTATAGGGGCATGTAAACACACCATACCCTGTGGAGGAACCACTAAACCAGCTCTAAGCACGCTCCCGGCCCACCTGATAACACCGTAGCCTCAGGCCAGGGTCATTCTTCTGACATGGAGCAAGATGAGCTTCTGCAGGATGGGACAAGGCACATCCACCTCCAAGTCCACTTACCTTCATCCTCATATCCCTGGCAAACTTCTCCAGCTCCTTCCTGACTTCGGTGCGCATCATTTTGGATACATTGAGGACCAGCTGTTTCCACACAATGGGCTGAAAGCTGTGCGGCTCGTGCGGGACGTATAATCCGATTTTTACTTTTTTCACTGAATGCAAGTACTTTTTATAGGAGTCTTCAAATTCAAAGATGAGGTCACTCAGTGTTCGGTAAGTCAGAGGTTTGTCCATCAGATCTGACCTCCTGCTCATGCCCAGTGAGCCATACCGGCCATTACAGTAAATCCCAAGCACCACATGATGAAAATAGTTCCCTGAGAAGTGGGTTTTAAAGCTGATGGGGAATCGTTCCACGGAGGGCTGCCCGTTCGTTAAGTATCTGGTGGGCACTGCATCAAGGCAACAATGGCACTGGGAAGGGAGCACACACAATTACACCAGTAAGACACCTTTAGCAGTTTTTTTTTAACTGCCAGGACAAGTGCTTTCTTACAAACACAGATTTATTGCTGCTGTAGCCTGGAAAAAGTCAGTGCTGTCAAAGCCCATTTCACTTCTAGGAGAATCAAATGCAATGGTTGGGTCAACATGCCAGAAGAGAAACCAGAAAGCCCTCTCCAGATCTGTTTAATTCCCATTGTCCAAGAAGGGAACAGCGTTTCCCTCTGTGTCATGATGGAGCTTGGTATGACTCAGGTTACTGATCCTCATTTTCCCACATATACACACAGTAAAAACCAAAAATACCTGAAGTTATTCCTCTCCAGAGTAAGAGTCTGCCTGTCCATGTGTAAAGTAGCCCTCAACATGGCCACCCATACAAGAATGGTTTTGCCTGTTACCCTTGCAAGGCTTTGCTGAAACAAAGTAAAGCTCCCAAGCAGATAATTAATCAGATAAGCACACAGGTCTGGTCAGGATCGGATGCGTCTAATAATCAAAATACGTCCCCTGAATCACTAGATGGCAATTTCAAACACACCACATGCAGAGGCCAGGGCCAAGCTCCTTAACAAGGAGATCTCAGAGGAGAACTACGTGCAGGTCCTGGCTCATCTCCTTGGAGGGCTGCTGGCCTGTGCCAGCGGGAGGAAAGAGATTCCCTCACGCAAGCAGCTTTGCGTCAGTGCCTACGCTGCACGCAGCTCCCTGCTGCCAGTCCCTGGACAGCTGATACCTACTCTGGCTCCACGTGTTGACACTCGGTCCCTGGGACAGCAAGACACCCTTTCCCTCTGCAGCTGAGATCCCCACCCATGCCTGGGGAACGGAGGAGGGATGACCAGAAAAGGCTGCAGCAAGACACTCCAGCCTGGGGTGGAGATGCTCCTGCTGGAACGCTCTGTAACCCCAGAGCCATCCCCTGAAAGAGATGGGATCAGGGCAATGCCACTAAGAAATACACCAGCCTGAGGGGCAGTACTGCCAGGATAGCACCAGAGCAGCCTGAAGAATGGAGGGAGTGGGGTTGGTTCCTACTGGAGCTGCAGGAACTGTCTCAAACCAGGGTCCTGCTCTGGGAATCTCTAGCATCCTCTCCGTCCCCTACCCCATGCCCGAAAAGGAGGCCTCCCCCATCTGAATAGCACAGCTGCCTGACAGCTTCTAGGAAACTGAGAATCCAAAACATCTTTGTATCAACACCATAAAACACAATTCAGGTTAGGTTCTGGTTTTGCTGAGCCTGACACCTCACTTCACCACTTCTGCAACTTCCTTGGATACTGAATCTTTGCCCGCACCCACATTCCGCCTTGTCTCTCTACAGAGACACAGGAAAAGCATCCAGCAGCTCTTATCTGCCTCTAACCAAGAGATATTACGCCCCCTTGATGGTTTTTGAATTTCACATATTCAAACTTCTGCCCTCCAGGTGAATGCAGAAATCAACAAGTAATAGATTTGCACATTGCCTAGAATCTGGGCTTGAGAGCAAGGAGTTAAACCTCTGTACATAAAAAGCACAAGAAAAACACACTAGCAAAAATATTTCAGAACAGCCACAGGGAAGTTTTTCAGTTCAACGTCAAACATATTCAACTGTATTCAGTGATAGATGTCATCAGCTTTAGCAGTCTGGAGAAAATCTATTAGTGGGTACAGGAATGGACAACACCATGGGCCCAGCTCCAGGTGCAGTTCAGTATCTGTACGACAGCAAGTCTGGGCCAGGGTGCCAAGCAGAGGGCAGGCAGACCTCACTGCTGTGGGTGCAAGGCTGCGTG
Organism: Florisuga fusca; assembly: GCA_038090715.1. Classification (NCBI taxonomy): domain Eukaryota; kingdom Metazoa; phylum Chordata; class Aves; order Apodiformes; family Trochilidae; genus Florisuga; species Florisuga fusca. The sequence continues at coordinate 9,759,152 of JAAWXA010000022.1, forward strand.
CACCCACCTCTGCCCATCTGCTGGCCCACCTACACCAAGTGTGAGCACCCTGCAGCAGCTATCAAAAGTCACCCCAATATCAGCCACACCACACGGAACAGAAATAGCTCCATAGCCTTCAGTGATCTCACTGGATCGCTGTTGCACAGATAGAATTAAAGATTATAAATACACTGCAAGGTCAGAATGAGGCCCAGCACCATTATATCAACTGGAAAACTCAGCCCACAGTCACCTCATTTAAAAGGTCACCTTGCTCCAGGCCTTAAGAGGAGCATCCTGTGTTCATCAAAGTCATGTTATAATAATTTGTGTCCTACAGACAGATTCTTGCAGAAAGCAGTTGCATTTATCATCCTGTGTAACTGAAAAAGCACTACCTTTTATTAACACCTACGAAGCTTTCAAACATCACCACTATTTTTCCCCCTCATTATGAAGGGGTTTTCTCTCTGCTCACTGAGTGCCTGTCTATTAAGTCCACACAAAGCTTTTGTGGCCACCTGCCACACATACACACTTCCACCACGAGGTCTCTGAGAAGTTGCAATTTAATCTCATTAAATACTAGGTAGGAGTAAAAGAATCTTTTGAGGATGGAAATTACCCACCATCAAATAACACAGCAACAACTGCTGAGGTAATTAACCTTTAGGTACAGGTTGCTTCTACTGAGTGACTAGTTAATGACAGTCCCCAAAAGAGATGAAATACACAGTAAATGGACTGGAAAAGCACGTCAGATCTTCCACTCTATCCATGCATCATTATTATTTCTTTCCCTTTCTGCTCTGCCCAAGGAGAGCTGTATTGTGGCAAACAAAAGGCAATGACACAGCAACGTCGCAGCTGTAATCACACTTTTGAGCTGGGACTGTGACCACAGGATGAAGAGTCAGGGAGTAAATTATGTGCCACAATGCAGAAGCAGCGCAGAGCAGGAGAGGGCAAAAGCAGCTGTAATGAAAGCTCAGTGGTCCCCTGATCCCAAGTCTTTCTGTAAATCAAAGCAGCAGAAAAACAGCAGTGAGAGATGCTGATCTTGTAGGACACACAAGAGGGACACTGATCTTCTGGCTGGCAACCTCTTGCCCTAGTATCCCTCCTCTTTCCTCACACCCAGGAAAAGCACAGGGACAATACCTGGAGCTCCACCAGGATCTCACAGGAATAAGTTGGTGCCTTCAGCACTCAGGCTCATGCACAGCCTCGTGTGGATACTTGGGAGGCATTCCTATCCCAGGCTCAAATACAAGCAAGACCAACAACACAAAACCTGCACTCTGGCCACCATCTGGACTGTCCTGGGCTCTGGGGCAAATGAGAAGTAGCATCCTTAGCCACTTCAGAAGAAAAGGGAAGATTCAGCTGAGTCAGTCCCTTAGTTTTAACACTCTGGAGCAGAAAAGATGGGTTTTCCTTAAATCTGTACACTCACACAATGACTCAACCAATGTTCCTTTGTGTTTTGTGGGTTTTTTTTACCACCTTCTGGTGAATTCTAATACCAAAAGTCCCACAAAAACTTCCAGCATCTCCACACCCTATCCTACAGAGAGGGAAAAGGACAGGGGATGGAGCAGTTCCCATCCAGAGGAGAGACTTGAAGCCCTTCAGCTTGTTTATTTGCCAGGAAGAACGTGTAGAAATGTTCTCTCTTGCTTTTAAAATTATCACTAATATCTAATCAGAGCAGGATCTTTCTATATGCCAGCACTATGGCTCCAGTCTTTGAATATTTCTGGAAATATATGTTAGCAGCTGATACCACCAGCTGGCAGCTGACAGCAACTGGCTCCCATAGCTGGGCAAGCTTGGGTTACTTGCCACCAGGAGTTTTCCCACCACCATTAGGAACTGCAGCCAGCTGAACAGAAGGCAAGGGGACACACTGAAAGGACCTCAGCCCACCTGCATCTAAACTGGCTTCAACTGAAGTTTAGCTGGGGAAAACAAGGCTGGTGCCTTGCCAAGCTGACAGGCAGCAGCTGTGCAAGGCTTTCACCAGTAGCAGGTGAGGAAACAAGTGCTCCCCCTGCACTGTACCATGTTCTGCAGTGCCAACAGGGACCCAGAGCTGCAGAGACCTCCAGGGATAGGAGACACAGGGAGACTCCTCAGAGCCCCGAAATAAAAAAGCCCAACATGAGTCAAGACAAAGCCCCATACAGCTCACAGAGGTTTGCAAAAGACCCTAGACATTTCCAGGTTCTAAAGGTTAAGTGCCATCATCAGTTGTCTGAGCAGGCCAGCCCATCAATGCCCAGACCAGCAAGTACTTCTCCTCCAGCTGCAGGAAGACCCAGCATCACACCTGACACCTTCTCTTGTCTCCACTACAAGTCCTACTCTGCCTTGCAAACCAAAGACAAAAAGGGAAAAGCCAGGTGAACCCTGATAATGAGAAAACGAGTGCACGCTGCTCCATTTGTTCTAATTAGTTTGTAATTTATTAGTTTGAAATTCTCCCTTATTTACTCAGACTAGATGCCATTACAGTGCTTCATGACTTGGAGCCCAGCAAGGGTGTTTTTTTTCTGGATTCTGGTCGAGATGTGCACAGAAAGACACAGGGTATCCAGTCCCCTTCTCTCCTGCCACTCACAGAGGCCAGGCAAGTGTGAGAAGGTGCCCCAAGCCCTCATGGCAGGCTGTGCCACAGGGCACAAGCAAGCTGAGCAAGGCTGGGAGCAGGCTGAGAGAAACAGGGAGGAAGCTTTATTTACACTAGCAATGCTGAAGGAGCTAGCACAGATTTGAGAAAGTGGAGAGGGAGGAAAACAAAACTCACACTTCAGAATGGCCAGAGAAGGCTTCAGCAAAAAACAGAAGAGTTGTTTTTCTGAGCAACTAACCAGATAGACAGATAGATAGCCAGCAGTACACACTGAGAAAAGCTTCCAGCCACAGCCTGGAGTCAGATGGCATTTCCCACAGGATCTAGAGGGGTGCTGACATCCTGAGATTGAGATTGCTTACTGCCAAGCAGAGTCCTACTGAGCCCACACCTGAATGTCACCTGCACAGAGACCCTCAGGTTGCCCCAGCAGCTCCAGAGCCCAGAAAGGAACAGCCCCAGCAGCTGGCTCAGGCCCCCCCAGCAGGACTGCCAGGCATGGCTTGTTCTGTTCCACAGTGGCTAGCTGCAGTCTGAGGTGACAAGACTGAGACCATGAAAATGGAAGCAACTAAAAGCTCTCTCAGGCGACCAGAGGGGCTGCAGATGTTCAGCAGGACCCTCCTTTGCCATACTGCAGTTAGCAAGCGAGTCAAGCTGTGGACAAAAAAGCAGGAGGCAACGAGCAGCACTGCAGGGACATCAGTATCCTGCAATGATTGTGATAAGAAACTCTCCCTGCTACTGAAAACACTCACATCCAGCCCAGGGATGTCTGTCAGGAAGAAGGAACAGGATGGGCCCAGGTCTCCAGCAGGGAGACATCATCCACTGATTAAATGCACAGCAGGCATAGTGCAGAAGCTAGTAAATAATTTCTCCCTCCTGAGGCACTTCTGCTCACCTCTTCTGTGTTTAATGACATTATGGAACAGGCAGGAGGTCTAATACACTGCATGGATCTGACCATCATCTCTCATGGACTGGGAGAGACACACTGAAAACAACATGAGTGAGTTATATTCACCCAACACAGACACATGCAGCCAGACTCCCTGAGGACTGGATCCACTATGCTGCTTCCCCTCTCCTCTTCTGATATTTTGCTCTCCCCATTTTAATAAAATGAATACGGCACAGATAAAATTCCCCTTGGCACTTTTTGGTTTACAATTCCCTTTCTTGAGCACAAGTCATTTTGATCCTTGCTCAGAAAGAAGAAGCTGAATGCACCATTACTCAGCTGATAAATGACTGAATTGAGAAATGCCCTGGGGAAGACAGCAGGAGGAATGCCTGTTGGGCACTGATGAGCAGACCATGTAAGCACAGAGATATGAAGCCAGATCAGACAGCTACACAGGGAAGAAGAGCCATCCACAGATTGCTGCAAAATAATACTGGAAGATCTATACAAGCATTCAGACACCTCACAGCAGCTGCTCCCCTGGTGCCTGTAGACAGGGTATCTCAGTATTTTAACTCATTGTCCTATAAAACCACTTCCAAGATCTAGCATGAAGGCAATTATGCAAAACCTAATTCTGCACCAAGAGGGATTACAGAAGCATTTTATAAGCAGTTGCATAGTAAAAGACAATTGCACGAGCCAGCAAGCAGCTCAATTAAAATGACATCTTACTAAGCTGTTCTGCTCGACTCAGCCTTTGAATGAAGGCTCACACCAGGGCCCACTGCCCTGGGTTGGGCTCTTTTTGGTATCCAGGCAACACAGCAAAGCCTGCCAGCCCACAAATTACAAGCAGTCCCTTATTTCCAGAGACAGAGAAGGGAACCAGAGGTTAACACACAGCCAGGGATGCTCAGCTCAGGCATAGGTGAAGACATTGGTTTGACACTGCAGGATGTCAGCACATCTCTTCCCTGGCAACTGCCTGACCTTTGAAAGCAAGTCACAGCTGCTGGCCTCACCCTGTCCTCATCCAGAGGGCAACACCGAGGATCAAAATCTCACAGCTGAGAAAAAACAGAAGATTTCCTCCCCTGCTTTTACAAAGATGCCTCTGGAAAACCCACATGGAGCACAAAACCCACAAGATTCTGCACAGACACAGGTTTTGCACAGGCCTCTTTCATGCCCCACAGATTTAGATGGCCTATCCACTCACCACTGATAAACTCTTTGTGCACCCACACCTCAAGCAAAATACTTGGGTTTTATAATGAATGGAACTTTTAAACTTTAACATAGGTGTTAATGGACCACCACTCCAGCAGACAGCCCTTGATCTCACACAGAGGACTCCCAAGACACCACAGAGAAGTTGTAGGACAGGTCTGTCACATACCCTCCTCCCCGCCTAAGCCTTTTCAGGAGGCAATCTCAATTAAAAAAAAAAAAAAAAAAAAAAAAAAAAAAAAAATTTAAAGAAACTTCAGACAACAGCCAACAGTATCAACCATAGCCCTCAACTCTTTTGCTTTCACCCCCTGCTAAAAAAAAATGTTAACAATGAATAATAGATTTGAGGCAAGCAGAAAAAACCCTCTTTCCAAATGAAAATAAAATGGTCAAAACACTTATATCAGGAAGAATCCTTTTAGCTTATTATCATCATCATCTACATACCACTAATACATTCACCCTCTGCAGGTGTTGTATGTGAAATAACCAATTCAGTGGTAGAAACACAGCACTGGAAGCCACACTGACAGGGCACTCCACCTGGAAATGATTGTTTTCCCCATTTCTTTCATCTCCAAAGAGTTTGGGACACAACCCTGACACAAGGGCACAGGAGATCCACTGACATAATTTCTGTTTCCAGGAGGGCATTGTGATCCCAGACACCACAAACTTGCTCAGCCCACATCCCCTTCCCACCCCACAGCAGCAACTCTCATGAGCCAACACCAGGCACCACCTGCCAGGCTCTGCCAGCTCCTTCTCCCACAAGAGGGGGCAGCAGCAGCAAGAAAAACACTGCCCAGACGTGCCACAGGCTGGTTTGCCTCGGGGTTTATTTTGGGTTGGGGCTTGGTTTTGTTTTCAATCAAACTTGATAAGTTGTGGCAAGACATACCTGGAATGTAATTATTCCTGCAGCCCTGCCTTGCCCTCCTCTAGTGTTTTAGGATGACACAGGTTGATTTATCAGTGACAGCACAAGAGGGTCAAGATGACAGTCAGTCCTAAATGAAAATATTCTTGCCTTTTTTTCTGAGGCTCAATAGGAAGTAAACAGTATGTTAACATAAAGCTTAAACGTTCAACTACTATACTCAAATGTTTCTGCTGTGTGCTGAGAGATAAAAGCTAACATAACTTTGCCATGTAAACATTAGAAAAATATATGATAGAACCTGCATTTCTCAGATGTTACCAAACTCTGACAATAACCTGCAGAGAAACACTGATGTAGAAAACCAGGCTTGTGCAGACAGATCTGGGCACTTGGGGTCAGATCCTGACATTATGCTGATCACCAGAGCAGAGGCAAAGTCAACGTGATTGGACCATGGCTCTTGTGAACTGGGCACACAGCATCCAAGCTCCCACTGAGAAGCCAAGGCAATGGGGCAACTTGCTGATCCTTGCAACACCAAGCAGTTCCCCAAGCTGCTGGAACTCACCTCTGGCTGCAACCACCTCAAACACCATCTGGAACTAAAGAAGCCACAAGCATATGAAAGGATACATCCCCAGGATGACTGCTTCAAGGCATTTGATAGGTAAGGACTCCCTGGTCATTTCTTTTGCTGTCTCCATCAACCTAGGACAGAAACAAAAAGGTTCTCACTCCTTTGAGTTTCAGCAGTTGAAGGGAATCAAAGGGTCCCCTCATACACCAAGAGCCAGATGCCTCCAGTTCTTATCTCAGCAAGTACTGGTGAACTCGGTTCTCCTCTTCAGTGATTCACCAGAGCCCAATTAATTCCTGGAGGATGACTGGAAAAGAAAAAAACAATAATGCGTGTTTAGCATCCCAGTGCCTTCCAGCCTCTGAAGATGGGTTGGAGGAATGCAGTCCTCTCTGCCTCTAGAAGGAACTCCATGAGCCTCACTTCAGACTGTAACACAAAGCCCTGCTGAGCTGCAAAAGCTGGCAATCAAGTGAGCTTCTAGAGAAGGAAGAAATTTAGCTTATTTTCAAAATAACCCTGGCTCTCCTATGGAAAAATAGGAGAGAGGTGGTTACACAACGTCCCCCTGAAAGCAAGAAATGAGCCTATGGGTGCAAACAAAAATTTAATGCCTTTTTACTGAAATCTGCTCTGCAGAAAGCTCTACCAACAGAGACACTTCACACCACTGCAAGCTGAGTTACCAGCTTGCTGCTGCTCCCCACCTCCTTTAGACTGGGTAAGTGGTAAAAAACCACAGGGTTTCTTGCAGGAGTGCAGGAAACTGCATGGCCAGGATTTTGGAAGTTCACAGAGCTTAGCTACAATCTGGACTCCTCTCTTTGGAGTAAAATTACCTGACAGGGACAACACTGTGGTAAGAAACAAGCAATCTGATCTGAGAAAGCTGCAGTGCCAGACTGACACCACACCACCAACCACCCACCTAGGTGTCCCACACCCCCTCCCCAGTCACAATCTGAAATCCTGAAGATTTCAAGGAAAAAAAAATAGAAAAAGGCCAGGAGAGTCATATTCAATGGACATACCATTAAAAAAAACTCATAAAATAAAAGGATGATTTCTATTTTGAAGCCATTTTTATCTATATCTTTTGCCTGAGGAGAGCTCTGTGAACAGATTTCTAGTCTAAGGAAACATTAAATGTTAAAAATATTTGTATTAGAGAAGATTATGAAAATATACATCTGAAAATCATGAGAGTTTGTGTTTCCCACTTTCTAATTCACCTACCTCATCCATTTTAAACCTTGTATTGAGTACAAATGGCAATACAGCCTCTACCACTATTATAGCCTGTCACAGCCTTTCCACATCCTATTTATCCAAATTAGAAATTATCATTTCCTTTGTAAACAACTGATCTTTACACTCTGCCTGCAGTACAGAAGGCAAATTTGTGTTAGCCTGCCTCCTACATGCTCACAATCAGCCACAGAAACCCCACTGCTGGAAGCAGGGAGCAGCTCTGGCAAAGGCACACAATGGGGCCCCTTCATCCCCCACAGTGGCTCCTCGGTGCTGGCTGCAGCAGCAGTCACTGCAAAGCCCCATCTCCATCTGGAGAAGTATTACAGGCAGACAACCCATGGGAGGTATCCACAAAAAAGATGATCTGCTGAGAATTCCTGTATTCTAACTCCACAGGAGGAAAGACAAACAAACAAACCATAAACAAAACCAAACAAGGTCAGAGATGATTGTTAATGGTTATCAGAGGAGAAAAAAAAAAAAAAAGCAAGGTCAAGTTGTAAAGCTATTTAGCTTCAAGCCCTCTGGTGTGATATATGCCTGCAACATGGTCCCAGAGACAGGGCTGGCATCTCCTCCTCAGGTCTACACCTAAGCTGACCCTGCTGCCAGCAGGCAAACACAGTAACTGCACTAAAGCTGCCTTCTCATCACATGCAGCATCTGCCCTCCTAACACCTGCTTTTATAAGCTCACTGCTGTCTTGATTTCAAGGTGTTGTCAGAATAGAGATAACATTAATGGCTCCACAGCCAGAAAGAGTCTTCAAAGTAATTGGCCTAAATGAGCAGTCAAATTACTACCAACTTACCTGTCACAGCAACATTTACTATTTAAATATTGTCACATTTAATGGGTGCTGTTTACAAGCCACACACACAGGCACTGGTTCTGAAGCACAGCTCTCCAGGATGCTGTATGGTTGTTAAAACAGGTTTAAATAAAACAGGAGAGCCATTTTGATTGCTTAAAAGCACTGTCCGCTAGTGCACAGGGGCCACAGCTTTTCCTTCTGAAGCCACTGGCAACCCTACCTTCCCTTTACATAGTATCAAATAGTTGGGCTCAGGAGAACCCAGGCAGACTTTTTGTCCCACATCCTACTAAAGCACCCAGGTCCAGGAGCTGCAGCAGGTGCTCAGTGGCCAAGCAGGACCTGACAGCTCAGAGACAGCCGTGACTTCTTGACTAAGAGGCTGATGAGGATCTATGCAAAAAGAGCATCAGGCATGAATGAGGATCCGTGCAAGAGGAGCATCAGTCAGGAGGCACCACCAGTGATCAGAGAACAGGCATCCATCTGCACCCACCCACCAGTGATCAGAAAATAGGCACCCATCTGCACCCACAAGGCAGGCTGTACCCACCTCCCCACACCCCTCCATTCCAGAGTCCTGGGGAATATAGAATCATGGAACTGGCTGGGTTGGAAGGGACCTCAGAGATCATCAAGTCCAACCCTTGACCCACTACCGCTGTAGTTACCAGACCATGGCACTGAGTGCCACATCCAGTCTCTTTTTAAATATCTCCAGGGATGGAGAATCCACCACTTCCCTGGGCAGCCTATTCCATATTCCACAAACAGTTTAGTTTTCCCTCTGCATTTGCAACACAGACCACAAGGTTTAAGCAGATGACCAAGTTCAATAACCAGAGAGTCTTCCCATTTTAACAGGCTTTAGATGAGGCATGGCCTTAAACCCTGTGTCTGCACTGGAGGCAGAGCCTTTGGAGAATCCCCAGGCCAGCACTCGGCCCAAGGTAGCATAAGCCAAATCCAAATCGCTCCCCACAGATCATTTTCCAACCTACTTTTAACTGCTTTTTCAAAGGCTTGGGAACCACCAGCTAATCTCTCCTGTACTTAACCTTGCATCTAAGAAGGTCACATAATGTTTAAACTAAATCGCTCCCTTTTTTACAATTTTAATCTGAAGCTATTTCTGCTATCCACAGCGGGCATGGAGACCATGCATAGCATCTACTCTTGTGTATGCCACAGGCTGTAATCTACCCTCTCTTCTGTAAACATCAGAAAGCAGACAGATGGTTTTTTTAATTTTTTTTTTCCTTTTCAAGCCCCCTCTTTCTCTCACCCCAAATCTACCCTTATGTCATATTTTCTAGACGTTGGGCAATGTTTATTGCTTTCTTTTTGGACTCTCTTCAACCGGCTTGCACCTCATGGTCCTTCAGCTGAGCCCACACCAAAAATGCAACAAGACCAAGTTCCTTATGAATCCAACTTTCAGTATATTTTTGTAACAACCCCAGTAGCGTTTTTCCCCTGTTAACCCATCTGTATGTCTCCTTTTCTTTAATCAACCCATTCTGTGCAAAACTAACCTTCCTCTACCTCCTTCTCCAGTGTGTATTCCCACAGCTGCCTATTCCCAAATCCCTTCTCTGTAGTTGCCCTTATTCATATACACCCTGTTTGTTCCAGCCCAGCTCTCTCTTACCATCCAAACCAGTCTGAATCCCAATTCCACCTTGCAAGCACATCTATTAGCAAACAATTAGTCTTATCCATCCCATTAATGAAAAAAGAGTGCCCTGGAACTGAGATTGCACACCTCACCTGACAAATTCTGCTAGGCAAGAGCAAGCCACTGGTTGAGTACCACCAAGTTCTGCATTTCACCAGGTTGGGTCCCTGCATCAAATATTTCATTTAGACCAGAGGTCCCTGACTTATCTGGAGGCTGCCAGAAGCTATACTGAAGCAAAGAACTATCACAACCACAACTTCTCCGGAGTGTAAAAAAGCTCTTACACTCCCAGAGAAGGAAATTATCATTAAAAAAGCATTCCAAACTAAATCTATGTTGCCCATCCTTAGCACCCTGTTATGTTCATTTGATTATTTGCCCGCATTTTTCCTGAAATTGCGATAAACTCAAATAGGTCCTAGACTCATCCTTACCCTTAATTTTTTTAAAGGCTAATATTCTTTGCCCTCCTCAGTTTCCAATAAGAGCACATCCTTCTCACACCCTCTAAAAGAAGTATTTTGCTTTGGTATTTTTGGTTTGGGGGCTTTTTCTTAGTCCTGTGAGAGAGCATCCAGCTCATTTAGAAACAACTAATTACAAGTGCTCTTTGACTTACTTACCCTTTCCTTATTTTCTTTCACTCCCAAATTCTTACCATGCTGTGTCACGTTAATCATGGCCAGAAAGGCTACATCATTAAACTTGTGAATGAATATTTGAGAAAAGGGGGAAAGAATTAAAAGCCAGCATCAAGCATTCTGATACCCTCCCTGAGCAGGGTTTGCTTATGGGCTTTTCTTTAAGTCTTTCCAATTATCTGAACAGACCCCAGATATATGATACTGTAAAGCAGTATTTCTACCTCCTATCACAGTTAGATGGGAACTAGCCCAAAGTCACCCTCTCCACAGACCCCAGTGGGTACAGAGGCAGCACATCTCTTCCAATAACTTGGGGGAAACCACTACAGGCAAAAATAAGCATCATGTAGCTTCCCCCTCATCGTGGCAGTTACACCACTGTCTGCCAGACACCTCTCTCTTTCAGATCACAGCAAACCTCTCTGCCTCTAACAAACAGGCTCCAAGCTACTCCCTGGAGAAGTAGTCCTTGGCAGATGGTGATATTTCCTTGTAAACTGACTCAAATTTCAGTGTTTTCAGAAGCCCACCTGGACTATCTTCCTTGCTTTCTACATGAAGAGCAGGACCACAAAGGAGATGGGTTTGCATCTTTTAGATGGTTTCAGTTAAAAATGGCAGAAACTGCAGTCATCTTAGGGCAAACAAGAATTCCTTTTGCTCACATATTTTTCTCTAGGGCACCCAATCTCATATACAGGTTAGAAAAAGCTTCAACTCTTTTAGCATGACCAAAACTGCAGGATCTCACCAGCTGGCACTTAGCACACTGTAGTCACTTCAGAGATGACCATGCTTAGGAGAAGTTGCCCACTAGCTTCATAAGAAAGCCTCCTGCAGATTTCAGTAAAATGTGCATTAATGAGATTCTCCAGAACAATTACACAAAATTCTCCTGGCCCCTGTATTTGCATGAGGTCCATAAAATCTCTTTATCCCAAGTTTTTCTAAGGCTCCAAGAAGTTTTACTGTTCCAAATGAAGCCAAGACAGAAGTGAAAGGTACCAAGAGGAGTAAAAGGAGGTAAAACAGCAGAGCAACTGCTACTCTCATGAATCTTCTAAAAACCAGTGTGTTTCAATGGTAAAAGCACTTCTACCACATGCACCATCATCTCTAACATTCTCCCTTTGTGTGAAAGAGAAGCAGATAGTAAAATGCCTTCTGCAGTCTATTGTCTTGAAATAGTATGAGCCCATTTTTCTTTAGAGCCCCACCAGGACCCCTTAATAAAATGGTATATTAAAAAAGTATTATTTTCCACCCCCCCCCTCTTTGCTGTTATTTGGTTGCATCGTTCCCATGTGACTGCTTCTACCATGCTCTTTTATTGCAATTGATTACCCATTATACCTGCAGTCACTGAATGGCTCTCCATCTTCACAGAGCAGCTTCTGAGCTGCAATTTCTCAAAGCCCCCAGAACTAACCCAAACAGCAGTTTTTGCTTCAGAGTTCCCACTGATCAGCTGGCACTTAATAGGAGGGAATAGCACTATTCCACACCTACCTACAGCCTCCCCAGATACTTAGTGGAGGACAAAGATGTTTGTTCCTCCTTGTGCAGTGCAGAACAGCAGCTTGCAGAAGGCTTGTTGCTCCTTATAAAGCAAGTAATAGAAGTTTGTTGGCATTCAACTAGTTTATCCATCCCATGGACACTCTGCCAGCAAAGCACTCCTATGGTGGATGTGGCTACATCCGTAAATCTGGATTTTGTGTGAGTGCAGCAAATCCAGGCAAAGTAAGATGCATTTTCAGACACAGTTTGCCAGTACAATAGGAACATCACACACATTTTGCAAGATCACATCTCTACCACCCCGACTCACACAGCTATGCCAGCAGAAATCTAACATTTTCAACAGTGTTATCTGTAGTCTAGACAAATCCACGAGGTGTCTGGCAGTTTAGAAGCAAGTCAAGAGCTAGCAATAGCTTTTTCTTAAGAAATACTGAGCTGTAGCAACTCTGCGTCCCTTAATGTTATGAATTCCTATAGATCCTTTATGCTTCTTCCTAAGCACAGCCAGGATTTTTATTTTCCCATGCATTACACTGATGCTGACAGTAAATCTCTGTAATATCTAGTCCTCGCTCTATAATAGAAAAACTCATTAATATGCCCCAGCTGCTTTAGGACATTTCCACATGAATTTATGAATATTCAATTTCCATCTAGAGCTCAGCTTCTTTGTGTCTGGCCACTGATCTCTGGAAGAAAGCCTGCCAAAGTTTCCAAAATAATTCCATTAGCTTTGAGCCCTCATATTATGAAATAAGCAATACATTTACTATCAGTAAATTACAGCTCTAGGAACTGCCTCAACTTCCAAGAAGAGGTGACAACTGGAGGCCCTCAGTATCTTGCCCAATCAACCTGGAGATACAAACTTTGTTTTGCAGCAGCCCTTTCTTCACACCACAGAAACCTGCTCAGAGCAGAGCTTGTTGCCTCAGCACAAGATGCCAGTTGTCACCACACTGCCAGCAGATTTCTTGCAAAATGGAACATACCTCCCAGGAAAAAAAAAAACTTGCAGATGTGGATGATTTTTCAGCTCTGATGAAAACTGCCTGACAGCAGGAAAACCAACAGTTGAGTATAACTCCAAGAGAAGATATCCTCAGATGGTATTAACAGCCACGCATATCAGATGAAGGAAAGCCTTTAGGGACACCTCCTAACCATTACAGGGTGATCAACATGCTATTCCCTTTATCAAACTTGCAGAAACCAAGACAGGGCAAGCATTTGAGCCCTGCTGCAGTACAACGTGATCTAGGCAGCTCCATGTGTCCTCCTAACAGCTCCAGTACTACTCCTAGCACTTCCATCCAACAGGTCGAGGAACAAAGCAACAGAGAAGTCTTAAGACTTCACACTGTGCAGTTCCAGAGTACACCAGGTGCAAGCAACTGTGCCTGGCAAGCTGGCAGCAGCAACCCCAAAGGGTTGGACCATTTCCAAGGGCACTCTTCTGAACTCTGCATAATTCCTCCCACCACATACCAAGTCACTCAGGGAAGTCCTTTCAGCAAGAGGAGAAGGAGCCAGTCATGAGTCCCAAAGCAAACCCTACAGGAGGTAAATAAAGGGAATGGCACCACTTAGGAGAGGATCCAAAGCCCAGGTACATCTCCAGCTGTGAGCACTGTATTGAGTTTCCTTCCAGGAAAGAGTGTCATCCTCATAAGCCAGGCTTTCATCCAGCCCAGGAGGACACCTGGCTTTCAAGTGGCAAGTGCTGAGCACAGTTCATTTTCATCCTCCGCCTCCTTGGAAAAAAAGTAATCGTAAAAACTTAAAAATGACTGACCAGCCTGAAAATTGGTTTAAGCTTCTGCAAACCCATCCATCATCCAAGGCAGAAGATTTCAACTAGTTCCACTGGTGCAGTGAATACCACATAGAGAAAGGAAGTGGGAAAGATTGGTGTCAGCAAGATGAAAACCTGAAGCACAGAGCTAGGATGGGAACTGGAATTTACGATGGACTGTTAGATTAGACAGGCTGGGGAGAACTAAAGACAGGCCAGTCTGCAGGAATGATTATATTCTGCTTATCTAAATATCAGCCTAAAATAAAAGCATAATGTTGTCAACAATTTCCTGTCCTAACCTCCTAAATTACTGGGTCCTATCATGCTTGTACTGTACAACTCATCACCAACCAGCACATGATTCCATCATATGGAAGGAACAATGGATTGAGCAGCAACAGGAGAAGTGTAGCCATGATTTAAATGGTCTGTAGTGAACCTCCCCCACAGGAGGACTGTGCTGGAGATGTTAAAATTCCTGCAATATTTTGCATGGCAGATCTCTTCCTACCATTAGCAAAGGGCATTACAGCACAACCAGAATATCAGGACTTACATAGTTTCCACAAAGCCATCCCAAACCTCCCAGCCCCACTCCAACAAGCTGAGAGTTTTCCCAGCCCCATACATTCAGCTTTGACCTGCAGCTACACAGCTCCCACATGGCTGCTGAGGAAGAGCAGCCCTTCCAATGGTTGGCTCCCAATGGGTCCATTTGCCACATGGCATCAAGCTGGAACCCTCTTTGTAAAAGCAGCAATGCACATAATTTTGGCCCTGCCAGAGAGGTTGTGGCATAGAGAAGACAGCCTTCCCATGCAATGGTGCTACAGTGCTTCAATGTCCCAAGGTGATCCACCTGGCACAATGTGAGATGAGGGCAGCAGACCACTTCCAGAGACACTTACCCACTTAGAGGTCTGGTTTTTCTAATCTCGAAGAACTGTGTTCCCGTGTGATTGTATCTGAATTTTGTCTGTTAAAGGACAGTAACTGGAATAGTCAAACAATAAAATAACAATGTTCAAAAGGCGAGTTTCAGTTCTGATTTCCTGTTGAAACATAAAACAAGCAGTAGTAGCCACTAATTCTCAACAGAGATGAAAACCTGGTATGTGAAATAAAGCCTTTTTCACTTGTCTTATTATATGCCGTATTTGAGGGTCCTAAATTCTCTTTTCATCTAGGTCCCACACAGTATTAGGTTACAACTTTGAAAAAAAAGAGATCCCATTTGGGCAAGAGAAAGCTTTTATAGGCTTCCAAACCAATCAACATCATTCATGGTTTGAAAGAACTTATTTCACTTGTAAATTTTTAACTCTGCCAAGACACAAAGTTCACATATGATCTGTAAACCAAAAGCATGACAGCAGAATCCAGTTACATTCAGGAAATACAAATCATTCTCTAAAAAATACAATGCACTTGAAATGGGAATCACCAGCTAAGTGCAACTCAGCATCAGTTAACACTGTGAGCACATGAGAAAAAGTTCATGGCAAAGGATGCCAGCACATGGTCACCCACCTACCAAACACCAGCAACACCTGCCCAGGAGTGCAAGCTGCCATGCAGCAGCAGCACCAAAACCAGCCTCTTCCTTGCTCCTTGAATACAGCTGTTCAAGCAATAATGATATAAATCAGATTAGGAAACTAATAATCTATCCAGTAAAAATAAAGAAACAAAAAAGAAAAGCCCCACCAACAAAAATTGTGGGGGAAAAAAATTTAAAAAAAAAAAAAAATTAAAAAATCACACGATCCACTTGTTTTTGCTAGGTTATTTTTCCAGCTGAATCTATTCCCCAGTTCCCAAAATGTCCATGAGAACATTCATATCAGCACAATTGAGGTGGTGATACCTGGGCTGAAATAGGTGACCACAGGGAGGGAAAGGGTACCTTGTGAGGCAAATACTACAGCTGCTGGCTGTACAACCATGGTTTAAATAAAAACTCCAGCTCACACCAGGATGCTTGAACTGACTTCAAAGGCTTTGATTCTTCCCTCATGCCTTCAAAACCTAATTCATCATGCCCTTTCAGAGTGGTCTCAACAAAGCATACAGCCTCTTTTAGCCCTCAAAGGAAGCCCAGACCATGTTCCCCAGCCCACATTGAAGCTTTTCTGAAGACAGATCCAA
The DNA here is from genome assembly GCA_038090715.1 of Florisuga fusca. Classification (NCBI taxonomy): domain Eukaryota; kingdom Metazoa; phylum Chordata; class Aves; order Apodiformes; family Trochilidae; genus Florisuga; species Florisuga fusca. The sequence continues at coordinate 9,775,235 of JAAWXA010000022.1, forward strand.
ACCCTGTGCCTAAAGCCTGCTCCTGCTGTGCTGCAGCATACAGAATTACAAGACCTCCGGGGAGAAGAAAAAAAAAAAATTTAAAAAAAATGTAATTTTTGAAGCTGTGTGTGACATAGTCTCCTCTCCAGCACAACCCTACTGAGCAGTGAGCCTCTTGTCCTGCCCAAGTGGACAACAAGCAGCAGAGAAATGTGCTGCAGAGCACACTGGCCCCAGCCTCCCCCCCATGGCAGCTGCTGCAGCTCCAACCCCTGCTGCTGCCTTGATCCTAGCTGCTGCTTTCCAGCAAGCTAACTGTGCCTGCTATTTTTGGATGGTCTTACAGCTGCCACCCATATCCTTTCTTAATCCTTTCCAGGACTTTACATTCATCCCCACTGCTTCTCCAAGCACACACATCTAGGTAAGAGTTTAGAAAAAGGGAGAGTTTAGAAGACAGGAAAACAGAACAGCAGCCATCTCCTCTGACATTATGTCAGCAATGGAAACAGGTAATTAGGCACAGGGCAGCAAAAGGGAGGCTGGATAGATGCCTGTATCTCTGGATGAACCCTCCAAGCAGGGTGAGGCATCTCAAAAGGCAAATTCCTTCAGCCAGTTCCTGTGCCACAGACAAGCTGGTTCACCCTGGGGTCAGGACAGCTGCCTGTACCCCCCACCCTCATGACAAGCACCCCCTGCAAGCTGAGCATGCAGGCAGTCCTCAGGGGCTGACAGTGCAGAGGGAGAAAGGGTTTTCCACAACACCAGTTCTTCCTTAGTCAATGGGATGCCATATAATGTCTCCAGGCACCACAATCCAATCATAATATTCTCACAAAGCAGTTTAAAAATAAACATTTCTACTCCCACCACCATCACTTGAGTTAAATTCTTCAGCATCATTTAAAGTTAATTATACCTCCCAAAGAATTGTTGTGACAAGCTCAGTGCTGCAGGTGGTATCACAAATCCTCAGAGCCATCCTTTAACCCACGAATAAACCAAAGCCCCCAAACACCCCAGGTGCTTCTGTACACCCCTGTTAATTCAGCCTTGTCTGTGGAGACTACATGCTGGAGAAGGATACTGCAGCATCTTCATGTAGGTCTGTATTGCCTGGAGCCATTCTGGGATGGACATGGAGAGCTTGTAGTTTGGCACTGGCGGCACTGAGGGCTGGATACAGAAAAGATAAAGAGGTTAGACACTTACCACCCCCCACAGAGCAGATAAGTGATTTACTTGGGCAGCAGCATGTGCTTAGTGCAGTGCAACGCAGCAGCACAGATGGCTCAAACCCCATGTGAACTCAAGCATCGGGCAAAGTCATCTCACTGATAATGGGGTTGCCCATGTACCAGAGCCAGACCCATTCCTGCTGGCACAGGGAAGCCAGGGCAGGCCCCTGCTACAGCAGGCTGCTTGTCCAGACCACTAACATCCCTCAAACATTGCCCTACACGGACAGGCAGTCCCATGCAAACAGTGCTTCCTATTTTTCCCCTCTAGCACAAGGCCATTTGGATGAGGAGAGTTGCAACTCTGGTACCCAACATGCCCCTGAGAAGCCACTTAAGAGTCCAATTTTAGTTTCCTCTACCGTGAAAAAAACATAAAAAGAGACAAGGATCCTGAGCTGTGTAATTTCCCATCTGCCACATCTCAGCAGCACACTTGCTGGGCTGGGAGTATAAGGTACCTAGACCACCTGGAACCCAGATATTAAATGAAATTAAGACACTTAAAGATATAGACTGCACTGTAATGGGATTTTTTGAAAATCTCATACAACATCTGCTTGTGCCTAAGCACTTTAAGAAGCCAGGCCCTCAATCCATATTTAATCACCACAGCTATGTGGCTTCTGAGCCTGTAACCACACAGAAAAGGGGTAGGCCCCTAAGTCCCCTTATCTTAGGGATGAGGCTGCAAAATATGGGCTCATCATGTTTAAAATGAGCATCATGGCTAAAAAAAAAGGTAGTTCAATTCTCACAAACATAACCAAAGAAGCAGTTTATTTAAATATTAATGCAGACCCAAAGTCCGGAAACAGCAACTTGGGCAGCCATGACAGAAGGCACAAAGGAAGGCTTGTGGCATCTATGGGCCTGTGACATCCTTACAATCATTTGAAGTCTATTAAGTGAAATATCACTGGTCTGAAGACACTTTAAGTCAGCAATTACTGGTAAGAAAAGCAAGATCAGGTGGTATGGGGCCACCTCAGCCACAGGCTTTCCTCTCCAGTTCCCACCTCCACTACAATGGAGGGACCGTGTGTTTGTTTTCAGAGAGCAAGAACTGACAATCCAAAGACAACCAAAGCCCAGCATTTACTACATGTAGCTAGTTACTACAGTCAAATAGTAAACACACCTCTGAGAAGAGGCAAAAAAAAAGACAAAATAGACACTCCTACATTCCTGGCACACAAACATATTTTAAGCAGCAAGAAGACAGATGGCCAGGCCTCCAGCACCCTGCTGCCATCCCCAGTGCCACAGGGGAGACAACCACACCCATGGGTTTTCTCTCAAAAAAACTGGGAGTCACGAGCCAAGGTTCATTAACACTTCTGGATCACAATTTCCACACCTAAACTCTTCATTAGAGGCAATTTTTTGGTTTCACAAGTTCCTTCCCCGCCCAGCCCCTTTGGTCTGGATGAACGATTCACCTGTTCCTCCTGGCACCAAGGCAGGCATGGACTCAACTCACCAGACAGGGCTTGAGTTGCAGGAGCAGAAAGTGGCTGAGGGAAACAAATCTTTCCAGGGGTACCCATTCCTGCTCCTATATAAACATTCCTTTTCTTCAAAGATAAAGGAACTCTAGGTGAGCACATTTCATATATACAACACAACATGCCAAAGCAATGGGGGTTGCTGCACACCAGCTGGGGAGATAGAACCCCCTTCCCAGCCCTCCATAAAATGGAGGCCCCTCACCCAACTGTGGGGCAAGTAGCACCCATAGGGACTGCACCAGTGCAGAGGGACAAACCCCTTGCTGCAACCCACAGTAGCCACCCTCACCACTGGGGCTGGGTTTGGACCTCCAAGCTAGGTGCTTCCAAGTCTCCAAGGTGAAGAATGAGCATGCCAGCCAAAGGGGCACACTCGGGCAAAGAGAACGCGGGCTTTCCCAAGGGCTCAGACATATCCCATCACCTGCCAGAGTTACCTTGGCTGCCCTGCAGAGCCGGGAGGCACAAGTCCCTGAAACAAGTCTCATGAAATGAGGGAGAAGCAGCCACCGGTTTTCCCCCTGTGTGGGACAGCACAGTAGTCTCCTCTTTCCAGCACTGGGCAAGAAGTACACCACACCATTCCAGCCAGTGGGACAGCCACTTGGCTATTCACACTCCTTCCCAACAAAACCCATTCTTTTCCTCCCCCAAATTCCTGCCCTGGCTGCAAAAGCACTAATCCTGGGCACCCAGCCAGAAGAGAGCAGAAGCCAGGGTTGCAGGACACCACAAGTAAAGGAAAGTACAGTATTTCTGTGGTTGAGGCTGCAGCCCTCCAGATACACACAGTGCACATCCCAGTGCAACAGTCACAAGCCAGTGAAAGTTTGTGCTGGAGAGCCACTGGAAAGAAACAGACACAGCACTAAAGATAGTGAATGTATAAAGTGAGTGAAAGGGGGCCTTGACCCCAGTATAATTATTTCCAAGCAATGGCAGCAAAGAGCTGCTGCAGTGCAAGACCTTGTGGCAGAGCTGGAGATGATCATTCTCTGGCTACAACACTGAAGCCTCAGTACAACACTGACAACCTGGGTGAAACTTGTCTTGCCTGACTCCACTGTATCTCATTTAAAGACCAGAAAGCCATTTTCTGCTAGCTTGTCCTGCAAGTATGCTGTTACTTAGCACAAACAAATCTGGGAGGCTTAGAGCCCTAAAGTCACTGAGAGGCTTAATTTAAGATCTGCAAGCATCTCCAAGATCACAGACCAGCTTGCACCAAGCTTTGTAACAGCTTGCACAGCTCTTCCAAATCAAGAGCCCACACCATTCCCAGAGCTCAAGCCAAAAGCCAGAGGTAGGAAGTGCTACAAAGGGACCCTTCAGGTCCTTGCAGATAAGCCAGCTTTTCATGAGGAGTCTTCCTCCTGGGAGAGGTGCAGCCCTGCAGTTCACAAGCATTCAGTACAGAAAACCTCACTGACACAGTAAGAAGCTACTTACCTGCATATATGATGACTGTGTCTAATACCAAGATGATTAGAGCAATCAAGTGGAGCTTCTTGGGGAGGGGATGAAAACTCCCTCCCATCACTAGGGATTAAGAACAAATCAGATGCAAAAATGGAGTAGCTGCACACACCATTCACTCTAGCCTCCATTAACTACCAATAGAAGTGGATTACAAGCCATCTTTTCACAGATATGAATTCCTCTTGTCACTCCAGAGCAGCACTACCTGGCCTTTTGCATGGTGCCACATACCCAGCAGCAGAAGTTAATTAATTAAGCTGCACTATCATTTAAGGAACAACTCTCTCCTCACGTTCCTGTTGTGACCCAAAGATCACCCTCACAACTTCAGCAACCCACCACCACTTTGTAGCAAACAAACCTGTTCCTATCCTTCATTTACCCACCTGAACTCTGTTTGCATTAATCAGGACCAGCGGGTCCTCAGATTGTCCTCTAACCCCAGGCTTAGCCAGAAAGAGCTAATTACTCATGGGGGATGTCAGGCCCTTTGGCCCTTGGCAGAGTTAATCACTGTGACAGGGAGTCTGCTGCCGGAGTTCAACACGACACTTCTACAACACCCTCCACTGATCAGGAAACAATTACCAACATCAAACGATTTAGCCAAGCACATTTCTAAACCATTTTTCCTGCTACCTGGCTTGAGCACATGCTGCACCAAGTCAGCCTCATGCTTTGGCACCGAGGGAGAAACCATGGGTGATGCCTTCCGAGACACTCCAGCAGGCAGGGTGCCGGCACTTTGGAGCCACTGGCCATGCCTCTCACCAGATGCTTTGTCAGCCACTGGGTGTATCACCAGTAAAAGTTATATGCTTTAGAGCCAGAAAGTAAGGGAAGGAAATCAAGTCCAGCACGTGCTTTGCAGTCTCGTAATACCACACAGCTCCACAGATTTAAACTAGTGCAAGCTGGTGATGCTCTTGAAACGATAACTTTTGCCCTCTCCCTGCCCCTTCATTTCTACTTCAACCACTTCTGCAATTGTGAGATGAACCACAACAGGGAAATACATACAAAGCCAGCAAAAACAGATGTTGGTGGGGGTTTTTTTGCTGGATCTGGTCCCCCATCCAAACAAAGACCAGTGCCAGCACAAGGGAAGAAGAGTAACAGAGAAAGATATTTTGTCCCTTTTGCTCTTCTGCTGAACTAAACATTGCAGAAGAGAGATGAAAGGCCTTTTCAGCCTGCACCTTGACAAGCACCTTCACAAGATGACCCTACGCAATATACTTTCACCTTCTCCATGCTCTGAATTTTTCCTTTTTCCAAGCGCACATATCACTGACTATCAAGACTGTGGCAATGCCAGCCTGACCATCTCACCCAGCATGCAGAGGGTTACAAACCAACATCAACTTCAGTGCTCAGCTCAGATTAATGCTGCTTGGTGGGAGGAGTGAATCAAGCTCAAGTCTGCCAAAGCCAACTGTGTTAAAGACATTGTGATCAGTAATGCAGCACAGTGCTGAGAAGCCTTGGAACATCATCAGACAACACCACTTTATTTGCTGGCTGAAGGAAAAAGAAAAGATTGGGGTCAGGCAGAGCCGTTCGGAGCTTGTACTGAGGAACGTGCGAGACAAAAGCACTTGGAATGTTTCCATGTACTAGAAATGAAATGTCTGAGTTTTAAATCCCATACTACATTTCAGGAACAAGGTTGTGTTACAGGAAATGCTTGTGCTCCAAAGAGCTGAGCAAAGCATGCTTTAAATTGCATGAAGAGTTTATTTAGTCCCTGAAGACTTATTTTAATTCCTGCTTTCTGTTTTTTCCTCCCCAAGATAAAACAATAGTTTTCTTTTTACTTCTTTTCAAAGGCACCACTCCAGCTCCCAAGCATCCCACAGCACACACTCCCGTTTCACGGGCTTTTGAGCAGCGAACGCTCCAGCTGTCCCCTCGCAGTGGGCCGGGGCCAAGAGCATCCCCAGGGCCAAGGCGTGACAACCCTCCCGCCCAGCCCTTGAGTATCCCCGTCCCATCGACGCCCACAAGACCCTGAAGCCGCGGGATGTACGGCCTTGAGCTTTGCGGTACCCTCGTTTTGTTTAAGAGGGGAGGACGAGGACTTCGCCTTACCCGAGCCAGCCGGGCTGCGCTCCGGATGGCCGCCGCCACGGCGCCGCCGTCGGGGTGCACCCTCTCCACGTGCCCCCACATCCTCTCCCAGGTCTGCCCGTCCATGGGGAAGCCGCTCTTGTTCACCAGGAAGAGGGACCCGCCGTCCCGCTGCTCCTCCTCCTCCGAACCGCCGCCGCTCNCACACGACCCACCGCCCGCCCTGCCCTCGGCGCGCTCCTATTGGTGGCTGCAACAAAGAGGGGCGGGGATTGAGGGAGGGGCGAACCCTGACTGGTGGAGACGCTGGCGAAAGGCGCCCCCTGCTGGGCGAGCCGGTTGAGTCTGCTCGCCCACAGCTTCCCAGCTCACAGCCCGCCGGGCAGTGCCGAGCCGAACCGTGCTGGGCCGGGCTGAGCCGGGCCGTGCCGGGCCATGCCATGCTGTGAATCCAAGCTGCCACTGTGCGAGGGTCGCCTGAAGATCAAACTGTCAATCAAAGAGAGCCGGGCTGTTTTCGTAAAGGAGATGGAAAAGTGATTGTTAACCACTGAGTGTTAGGATGATGGCAGTAAGAGCCCAGCTTGGAGGCGTGGGCTGCTGTGAAAGGCTGCAAGGATCTTCTGTCCGCTGACCAAAGAAGCACCCTGGAGCTGAGGCAGTCATCCCTATGAGTGGCTGTGGTCTCATCGCAGCCCTCAGCCTCCCTTTGCCACAGGCAGCTCACAGATGGTATTTGTCTTTCAAGGAAATGTGTCCTGCTGTAGTAGTAGGAGCACTGGCTGTCCAGACCCTGAGTAGGAGGGAGGCACAGGCAGTTCGACCTGTGCCTGAGTGTTTTGCTGCCATACAGACTGACAGAGGACAGAATGAGCAGTGACTCAGGGGTACGCACAGTCGTGATGCCCTGCCTCAACCCCCTTGCAGCAGGTACCTGCCTCACACATCTGCACACACTGCTAGAACCACAGAAAAACAGCATCTGTTCCTCCTGCCTGGCACAGTGTGATGGGGCTGTGGATGACAGCAACCTCTCTCTCCTTCAGGACTTTGCCCAAACACTTCAGTGGCCTTGCTGCAACTCTTGGGCAGACAACTTCCTGGCTGCTGTTGCCACCTCCACCACTCATCTCAGTTCCCTGATGTTTATTTCCATGCTCGGATGTGATTTTTTAGCTCTTTATATCAAGCACAACAGTGTCAATACAAATTGTAGAGCTAGAGGTGACTCCCCATCAGAAATAAGTCTGAAAAACGCTCCCAGTCCCTGCCTATGCACTTGGACACCACCACCACCACCACTCTGAACCCCCCTGCTCCCAGCCACACGGGGTGCCTACCCACGCATTAAGAGCTGCAAGTACTGATTTTCATCTCTCACCATAAATAAATCTCTCCAGTGCCCTAATCAGCTTCCTGAATGCTCTCAGGAGCCATGCCAACTGAGTTGCTAATTGCTCTCCACAGGAGTTGGTGTCCCTGTGACTCCTAGCAGTAATCTTCCCTGCTGCATCCTGGCTGCATGATATGCCTGAATCTCAGCAGGAGGTTTAACGTAAAGAAGGGCTGAGAAGGGCTGTGCCAGCTAAAGCAACCCAAGGGTGACAGCTTGTACAGTGTCAGCTTTCAGCCCAGGAGATTTTGGTCTAGGGAGCCCCCTAAGCTGAATGTGAGGGCTCAGTGTGTAAATGTCAACAAAATCTGGGATAGAGGAGGAGAGGTGGGAGTGGTTTTAGAGCTGTTGTGAAGTCTTCACCCACTCCACTATGTCCTGCATTTTCCTAATGATCATGCAAATACCACAACTGGAGGACAAATGTGGCCAGTGCTGGCCAGAGGCAATCTGCAACCTGCCCCCATCCCTGATGGGTTTTGGAGTTGGATCCCTGGGGCAGGACTGTCCCTCTCTCCTTCTGGAGTGCAGTTGAGGCTGCACATAGAATCATAGCATTGCTGAGATGCAAGAGCATCAAGATGAGTTCCAGATGAGAGCTGATGAAACACAGACACCAGGAGAGGCTGGCTGCAGATGGGTGCAGCCATGAAGGAGAGGGCTCCCAAGGAACAGAGGGAGGCTCGGGCAAAGCAATGTGAGGGACAGGAGGCTGAGGAAGTCTCCAAGTTCACTGGAGCAGAGCCAGTAGAAGGCTTGAAAACCATTCACACCTGAATCATAGACGAGGTCTAGACTAATGGGACTATGCAGGTGGCAGCAGCCATGTGTGAGGCATGCTGCATGTGACAGAGCCTGGAGTGCTGGGACTGTACAGCAGAAAGTCATCATCCAAGGATGCTGATACACACACTGGCAGTCATGTACATCCCAGGGTCTTGTTCACTGTTGGAACAGGCAACCATGGCATGAGTGCCACAGCCTTGTTCAGTGCTGTTCCATTGCCCAAACCAGCCAGGAACCCTTAGATCACACCTTCCTACACCTACCCACCTCTTAGCAACCCTGAAAAGGTGGAGGAGTGTTGCTACATGCTCTTCAGTTCAAAGACTTCTGCATCCACCATGCTCCATGCCAGAGGGAAAGACTCTCCCTAGCCAGACAGGTAAGGGGCACGGCATGCTTGGGACACCACAGCCCTGTCTGTAGCAGCCCTTTCCAGCACCTTCTGACCAAAAGAAAATCTTATAAGCTCCTCCTTGATGCTTAGACTGAAAAGGAACAAGTTGAACTCCCAGCACATCCAAGGCCAGCTGTGGGGTGGACAGGCAGAACAGAAGTTAATTGAGGTCCTGAAGGTAACAGCAACTTTGAAACAATTAGATGCAAATTAAGAGTAAAAATAGAAGAATGCTGCCTTGTTGTCCAAGCCCTCCCTGATATTAGTGATGAACACAGATTCAAAATGAGTAAAAGCAGGGTGGGATATGTGGCCTGCCCCCCCACACCCTCACAGCATCCAATGGCTTTCACCTTGTGGGACCATCTAATTTTGATATCATAGCTCTCCTGCTCTGTTTGCAACGCTTCCTCCACCCTGCTGGGGGTGCCCTGTCTCTCACACCCAGGCTGAGGCTTGACCTCTGCTCCAGTGGGCCAGAACCTTCTACTGTTGAAATCCAGGTATTTTACATGGAGGTACCTTTCTAAAGGTAGCTCTGAATAACCCCTCGAACCTATGGTCTTGTTCCTAATGCAGGAGTTGTTGCTACCACAGCTGCTTTCTGAGTCAAAGGAACTAATTTGATCATAAAATCATGTAAGAGGGTTTTAACCTTCATTATTTCCAATTGCAGACTGACTAACTTATTCAAAAAGCATTCAAAAGGTCCTGCAGTGCAATTATACAACCAGCTGTGGGAAAATTAATAGCTCCTAATTGTACCATGGCAGCAAGGTGATATCAGCATCAGCACTTTTTCCAAGAAGATTTCTTCTCCAAAAGTGTCATCTCTGCACTGCTCCAAAGAGCCTCGCTAGTCCCTTCCCCAGCAAGCACCTTCTTGCACACAATGACAAGTTCAGGCACACACACAGATATTACACACACACAGGCAGCTAATTTGTCTATTCATTTGGGCTTATTTGGGAAAATACTTCCTCTATTACCCATTGTTTCTGAGCAGGCCTTCCTGCTGGCTCAGTGCAGGAGCTACTAGCAAGCAGGTGGTTTCCCTGGCCAGTGGCTCCAGCCTGACCTGGCTTCAGGGCAGGGATCAGCACTGGGCTCAGGATGGACCTGCTGGCTTTGCTGGAAAATAGATCACTGGTGTCATGAGTGTGGTCTCATGCAATGCCCATGCTCCTTTGAAATTCAGTGGCTTTGTGCTCTGTAGCTCCTCTGCTAGCATGGCTCCAGCCTTTTGTAAGACCTCGGTAAGGCCTTGCCCCAACTCAGCTATGAACAGACCCATATTAAAATTTAATAATATAATTTTTACTTCCATGTAAAATACATGTCACCTGGAAGAGAAATGCTGCTCTGTGCTGCCAGGGCACACAAGTGAAGGACCAAATGCAGAGGTGGAGCATGACAGGCAGTAGCACTGCAACAAAAAATGCCATCCCTGCTGATTCTGCAGCCCTGCCTGCCAATCCCTCAATCCCAGGATGTGTGGTGGCCCTTCTTCCCAAGAACAGCTGAGGTTTGCTTTTCTGCAAGAAGAGCTGCTCAAATCTGCTACTGTCCAAGGGTGGCTGGGAAATAATAGCTAAGGAATGGTCTTAGAGTACCTGAGCAAAAGTTTGGCAGTGTATCTTCTCCTCCTTCCTTCCATCAGATAGATGCAAATCAGTGGCCACATACTAGATCTGGACCTGTGCTGCTGTCTGGGTCAGCAAATGTGGATGCTGAGTGCTCCACACTCACTGAAGGTCCCTGTACCAGCACTGAGCTTACAAGAGGCAGGTCAGCTACTGGTGGAGCAGGAAATAGTTATATATAGTTATATAGAAATACCAGTTCCTGCAGCTGGCAGCAGCCAGTGCAAAAGCCTAAAGCCTGGGTACTACTATACAAGTGTCCCCAGCTTGGCACAGTGCTCTGCTAAGGTCAGGACAAGTGATCTTCATGGCCTTTTCTGAATCTAGGAACCACCATATGCATAGAAAAGCAGCAGCAGTCTGAAATGGTTAATCCCCTAAGGGTTCTTTAGCTTTGCAGAAAGGAAGCAGAACACGGGCTCAGAAAGTTTACCTGTGTTATTGCTATGCAAATATTAGCCTATTTCCTGAAAAGACCACAGTGACCTTGTTTGATCCTTGAAAAGGAAAATAAAGCTTGTTTGTTTGGGGTTTTTCCTAACCTGGAAGTTAAGCCAGAATTGTACTTGTTCAGTAATGAAATGCAAGGTTGAACTGCGATAAGGATGTAGCCAAGAATGGCTCCTTATGCAAGTTTGCAGCAATCATTTACGTAACCACTAGGAAGGACAACTTTACCTATTAACCAACGTGATCAAATAAATATGTAAAACAGATTTAAAAGCAAAGTAAACTATAAAAGGAGTGCTTGAGGGCGTGTTTCCTTGGAGCTTTCCCCAAGTTAGCCCTTTCTGCAAACTCTTAACACACTGTTTTGCAATGGTCTAGCAAAAAACCTCGTCCACCAGATGTTTTGGCTTTAGCAATGAGGAGTGTTATCAATAGTTTTTGATTTTTTTTCTGCCTGAACAAGTCCAGGACTTCCTGCAGTAATTCTATGACTTCTGCAGGAAATCATTACAGGGTTTTTTTGGTGGGTTTGTTTAACTGGGCTTGAGTTGATCTCAGCCTAATCCAACAGGCAAGATTTCCAGCCTTTAAAAAAAAATCAAAGGCAGGAAAAGCCTATAAATCCAGCCTCCCCCAAAACAGTTTTGCAAGTTTTCTCTTTCCTCCCCTGTTGCAGGTCAGCATGTCCTACTTGGCCCGAGCCTTTGCTGAGAGTGAAATAGCCCTTCCTCTTCAGTACTTCTAATCTCTGCACTCAGATAAACAACTGATAGCATCAGATACAGATGAAACTGGTGTTTCTGAGTGCTACAACATCAGCACCCCTATTAGTCCTCTTTCTGCCTCATTTCCTAAGTTTAAGTCTCAAATATTGTTGTAGTTTGGGAAAATAATTACATCAATGCAGTTTGCTGTGACAGTCTTACTCGTTGGAGTGTCACATTTGGTCTCTGCAGCAGGCTCTGCTTGTAAAAAACAAAGAAATACTAATGTAACCTTTCAAAAATCTTGGCAATACAACTTTTTTTAGACAAATAGTCCAACTTTAGTCAGAATACTACCCAGAACAATCACCTTTTTTCAGGAGAACTGCATAGTAAAAGTACAGGTAGTAAAGAAAAGCAGTAGTTAAAAAAAAATCTACTATTAGAAGCAAGTTCTGTTTTCAGTCATCATCAGCATCTGCTGCCCTTGTCACAGAGGAGCTGCCAGTGGTGTCACCAAGTCAGGACTTCCTCCCACTGCCAAGAGAGCATCTGAGGCATCCCTGCCTGCATGGAGAGAGGAATGGGCTGCAATAAACACCTGCCTGCTCAAGTTTAGAAGCACAATTGTTGGTGCTGTTTTAGAGATCAATTAAGCAATGCAGTTCTGCTCTGAGATACCCTGAGCCTTCTGGGCATAGTATGATGCCTGAACACTGTCTTTATGTGTTGAAGTTCTTCAAAATGCATTGTCTTTCCAGGCAGTACTTGAAAGTCGACTAAAAAAGCTGCTGAGCTCAGCAGTAGAACATGTTACAAGGCCAGAAAGCACAGGCCTTTGAATTTAAATGCCATGTGAAACCTGCAAAAAGAGAGAAATGTGTTCTCAGTGCCATGGTACAGCAAGATATCATCATGACACTGATTAATTCTTCTAACAGATTTTGATCTGAAGCATCACTTCAAGCATCCCTGGAAGGCAGTGCTCTGCAGATAAAGTTTCCCCTTCTCTAGAGAATGACTGAACATTAGTCAAAACACTGCAGAAGCACCTGAAGGCAAGAGTAAATTCCAAATATTGTGGCCATTTTAAAAACTAACAGCTGTTAAAAGAATTACAGTGATCAGGAACAAAATTATTTTTTTCAGTCATCTTCATTATTTGCCATCACATGCATGATATTAATTTTCAGATGTTAACTAGCAAATTCAAGAAGCCTATAGACCATTTTCTGACTTTGGAATCAAATCCAGGAACACCCTAAGTGTGATCAAACAAGCTGCAGAATTCAAGGCTTCATAATGCCTTCTGTCTTCTTCATGCACACAGACATTTCAACCCTCATGAGACACTCAGAGCTCAAGCCTGAGCAAGTGGAGTAGGTCAGAGGAAAATCACACTGAGTATAGGGAACTTTGCTCCCCAAAATCAGATGAACCTCCTTATCTTCCCTGGCAACAGTCTTGTTTGGGTAACTTGGTCAAGCTTTTGAGCCTTCCAAGGGCTCCTCTACCCTTCTGAAGCTTCTGTGGAGCAGTGACAAGATGAGAAATGACAGGATTGCTAGGCCTCATACAGCAGCCTGGACAGATTTAGACATTAGGAAGAAATTTTTTCCTGTGAGGGTGGTGAGATGCTGGCACAGGTTGCCCAGGGAAGCTGCGGATCCCCCGAAGTGCCATCCCCAGAAGTGTTCAAGGCCAGGTTGGATGGGGCTTCGAGAAACCTGGCCTAGTGAGAAATGTCTCTGCCCATGCAGGGGTGTTAGAACTGGGTGATAAAGGTGCCTTCCAACCTATACCATTCTATGATTCAGCCCCTAATGAACTCCATTGTTCCCAGGGAGCAGAAGGTACAAAAATTCAAGGCCTGTGGAGTGGCCTAGGGTGATTTATTCTCACCTTAGCAGGACATTGTCACTCCATTCAGCAAGAGGAGTTAGGTTGTTCGGAATTAGCTGGTGAATTATTATGAAGAAATCATTACCAAATCGTATCCAAAAACTAATGAAGTAAACAGTATGCACAGACTTAGAAACTGAAGAAACTTTTTTCCCTTGGCAGCAGGCTGGACATTTCCATTTCTGAAGGAATATTTAACTTTGCACTTATCTGCAGTCCCTCTTCTACCTTATCAAAACTAGCGATCAGCACCTGAGAAATCTTAGGCCTGATACACTCTGAGGTAAAAAAAAATTTAAAAAAAAAAAAAAAAAAAAAAAAAAGGAAAGCTTCTGGTTCTTCCTAGCACAGGCTGGGAGAATTTCTGAAGCCCTGAACACTTCGAAGGGATTTTTCCTAGCAACTTTCACAGTGCTTTCTGAAACTGGGTTAACCCCTGACATTCTCAAGTCATGATGCTTATCAAGAACCTGGGGGTGTAGTAATTTTTAATAATTTCTAGTAATTTAGTAATTTTTGAAAGCCAAGCAGATGTGTGATTATAAAACTGAAGTGCAATTTTGCTCCTACAAGTCAATTGACAAAAAGAACCTTCAAAATAATGTGAAGCACAGCCAGAAGGAAATCTAGCATGCTCTTAAGAAATCTTTCTAGCCTAGGAAGCAGCCAGACTGTTAAGACACCTGCTTATTATTATGCATACACAAATCACATTGCTTTCTGGAAAGGGTAACATTTGTTAGCTTTGGATAAATAGGGTATCCTCCCAACTATTGAAATGCTTATTTGACCAATCATAGTCAGAATTGGCTCTGCATCTCCCATTTTCCTCATGGGGCTTCTGGCGTTTCCTTGTAAGAAAGACTTGAGCATCTGCCAAAAACCAAACAAACAAAATAATAATGTGCTGTGACTTCTCTTTCCCAGCTGTGGGAATGTTTCAATTGCAATGCTAAATTGGGATACAGCCCACAGCTATGGCTCACAGCTTTCATAGAGGTAGAGGTATACAGCCCTATAGTCCTGGTTGTAAAATGAAGAGCCCATCTGAAAGTTCATGACCCTGTTGAGCTGGATGCCAGCATTGCTTTATGACAAAAGGCTTATATTTCCTGTGTTCTGCAGCACTTGAAACCTCCTTCTGTGAAGAATCTTGTATATAAAAATAGTTTGGAGATAATCCCAGTTTCGTGGAGAAGAGAGAGAAAAAAAAAAAAAATGAAACATTTTCTTAGAGTGACTCTACTTCCTTTAAAGCAGGTTCCTCAAATTTACCTGGCTCACAGTTGCTGTGCTGGGATAAACACTGAGAAGTGCTCACTGGGGTCCTAATGTGCTCACATGGAAAACAGCTTTGCTTTTAGAAACAGAAGTTGAGCCATAACTGAATGTAATGTCTCACTCTATCCTCTCTAAGAAGTTATTCTAGCCTCTCTCCCCGGATAATCTCTCAGCAGCTGGATGTTTTATTAAAATTATATTTGCACTGCGCTTAAGGAGCTGCTTACAGATTGCTCTGCTTTAGGGTTAACTGCACTTTCATCTCCTCACAGACATTTTCTGAAGCAAATGAGGACAAACCACTGTGCTAGAGAAGTGCAACACTTCAATTCCATGCCCTGAGAAAATTCCTCTGTAAGCTAATACTTTTGTGTTGAATATATTTATATAGCTTCCATACAAGCACTCCGCATATGTGTGCATTCATGTTTATTAATGACACAGTGCATCATTAATGTAGGAAAATTTTGTGAATAAACACCAGCTTCTAAGAAAAAAAAAAAATCATTTTTAGACCATCAGCTGTCAAAAATGGCAATGCTGGCTCCAACACAGTTGTATGTAATACACTTTATTAGTAACATATGACTGTAAAGGAATGATGCCACCCACATATACACAAACATACAATATTGCAATCAGAAAATATTCATAAAGAATTTTTAATTTTCTCTTGAAATAAAGTATGGGACAATAAAAAGCCAACATATTATAGAAAAAATATTTGCTACCTTTATGAGAAGAACAAAGATATAAGCATTAAAGAACATGGGTCTTACATGGAAAAACATTTCTCTCAGCAATTTTTGCTTAATTCATTCCAGTTCATGCATTAACATTACTTCTCCCCCTTCACAGACTTCATACTGAATGGTGGTAGTAGGGAAATAACAGATAAAATAACTTAGCTTGTGGTCAATGAGTCATTAGTAGTCATTAGCACACTTAAGGTGCCACATACAAGTATTGAAATACAGCAACCAAAAAGGTCACACACATCCACACAAGAAAACTCTTGAGTTCACAGAATGGAAAATATAAGTAACAAATGCTTACAGCTCACCTCAACTTCATTTAAGTCACAGACACACAAGATAGTCCAAAGATTTCTCAAAAAGCTTTTTTTTTTGTCAGGCAGTATGGGCTGGCAGCTCTAATTGTCTCTGAAACAAAAGACTGTCTTGAACAAAAGAGATGACCAAGAGGATGAAGTTAGGAAAGCCCTATTGACCTAAAATTATTCATATTATTCTTCCCACTTCTTCCCTTTTTTGGGAACAGCATTCAGCAGCAGGAAGAGATGTTGTTGAAGACAAGCATTCATCTACAAAATATATGCTCTGAATGGCCAATGCAAAGATCGAAGCTCCCAACTGCAGCACTTCCAGACTGTGCCTTAACAGGTCTGATGTTTTTAAACCCAGCCAACAGAAATGAGGGTTTTAAGGCTAGGTTAGGTAACCTAAATAAAAATAGGTCAAATGTTCTTTAGGTCTCTCCCATTGAAGTTAGCAAAGTTTAACATGGTCTAGAAGAAACAAAGATATTTTAAAGGCTGATCTCTGAATCTTGTAGCTGAAAGTTAGCAATTAAATGCCCTGCTAGGTGCCCAGGAACTTGTGGGGAGCCCCTGTGCTTACACTCATCATTACATGACTTCTCTGGCATCCTCTAGAGTTCTTCTGAGGCACTTAAAAGCAAAGAATATTGAAAAGCAAAAGCTGATGCATGGGATTGGGAAGTCTCTCCTCACTTGCTTTCCTACTCCCCATCCTCTCATATTTGACATGTAATTCCATTCATTAAATGATGACTTCTTCAAGCAGTTATGATCTCTTGCCCCCACTTCTAACTGAATGGCTGAGCCAGAATCTCAAGACTGAGTCAGAAAACCTATTTCTAATTCCAGATGGACGTTTGATTGGGTGGATGTGTTTGTTTAAAACAAAAAAACCCACAAACAAACAAACAAAAAAACACCACAAAAAACCCCCAACAAACAAAAAAACCCCAGTAAGTCTCAACAACCTCAAATTTATTTCTGCCATGAACTAGAACCTGTTTCTTGACACACAGATAGTTAAGATTATTGCAAAAAATACTGGTTTATTCTTTATTTGCTCCCAAGCCTTTTATTTCAATAGCTGCCTGGAAATAGCTCGTATGTTTTCAATTTTCAAGCTCCTTTTAGAGGAGGAGTATTAAATCCAGCATGTAATTAAGCCTTCATTATTAAGAATATTTTCTTTTCAGGGACCTAGCAGGGTTTCTAGGATGACAAAATCTTATTTGGTCCTCTTCAGAGGGTAGTCAAATAATTTGGCAGAACATAAGAAACAGAAAAAATATTTTTTCAATCATGAGCTAAACATAACTAGACAAACTGGAAACTAGTCGTGAGTAAAGGAATTAAAAAAAATATCTTTAACAGTAAGAAAAAAAAACAAAATCAATCTTTGAATTTGAACAGTGTATACTGGACATTTCAGAAAGTATTCCAGATACTTCTAAAGACTTTCTGTTGGATATTTGACAACAATTCCCCCAAACTGCAAAGAAATTTCCTTGTTAAGATTTTGCAACAGCAGAAGTATAAAGTGACCATGGGCCATGAACATGAATGTTTACTGACTCTGTACCTTGCAAAGGAATGTATATATTTTGGTACACATTCTTTTTCTAAAGGAAAAAACACCCACACGCAGGGACATTTACTTTGCTCACTCATGCTGAAAATGTGTGGATCCCTTGATGGGGCAGCTTATATCACAGCAAGCCACTATGTGAAGAACTGACATAACAAAAGCATCTCTACTTCTACTTACATACTGTTTTGACTATTTGACTAATTATGAGTTACTTTTACCATATTCAGCTACCTCACCAGAGGACTCTTCTCATAGACTCTCTCTAGAAGCAGCAGGGAGTCCCCATTTTTTTCTCTAGCATTGGGCATGGCAGAGAAACATGGGCCTTTCTTGGAAAGGCAAGATAATTAGCATGCCTAGCTAATTCTGGTATGCACATTGCCCTTCCATCTTCCCCTATCAGAAACATTTATTATAGAAAATGTTAGATTAAGATCATCTAGTTTGGAGGCTAAGTTTAGAAAGCTAAGTTTACAAGATCCTTTTTATAACAAAGGATTCTTGAAATCTACACTGAAACAGGGAAAAGAAAAGCATTTAATGATTCTTACCATACTGAACCTCTATCTTTGTTAAAAAGCTCCCCATACCCAACTGAAACAATTCAAGTAGGATTCCACCTTCTTGATGGCACCACTCATCTGTGGGGGCTCAAAGAGTTGGCATCATTGATGACTGACCTGCAAGCTCAATTTAAAGGCTGCTAAAGCTTGAATGTTTGCAAAAGGTCTGCTAACTCAGCTCTGACTTTTTCAGTAATAGCAGCCTCAGTATTACTGTACTGCTATCAGTTCTCTAGGTGGTAGAGAGAGCACAAGGTAGAGAAGAATACTTTCAGAAGCACTGCAGTGAGAAATTCACAACTCAAATTCATGTTAATGTAATAACACAATGCCAATGTTAATGAAGTTTGCTCCTTTTGTAGCCAAGATGCATGATATGAACAGCAAATATTTCATCAGAATGAGAATCACTCTTCCCTTCAGTGATTCTTACAGCTTTTAACAAACTGCAAAAGACATATTTCCAGTTATGCAAGCACAAAAATTTCAGAGACCGATTATATATTTCATAATGCTGATAATTAAATGCAAAAAGGACTAAACACATTTTCTAATACACCAAATATTCAGAGGAGATTTAACACATAAGACAGTATTTCTTCAGCAGCTCTGATTAAACTCAAGATGAGGCAAAGATCTTCTTTACAAAGTAAAGGCACCAGATCTTTGTAAACACATACTCTTCTCACTTTAACTGAGAAAGTACTCAAAATATTCCATGGAGGTAACCTGTGTGGTAGCGTTCAATTGCCTATAAATACTTCACAGTAGAGGTATCAAAGGCCCATCTCCTCCTTTTTACTGCATTTAACAAATGTTTTTCCTTCACTTTATCTAATGGGAAACTCTTTAAACTTCCCTGGAGATGTTACAAACAAATCTGTAAGATAGTGTTTTTTCTTATCTACCTTCTGATAGCCACCTAGAAGTTCAAAGGCAAAAGACATGTCAGATGCCAGTGTTAAACACACACATGCAGTCATCTCTTGTTTTCAATATTGTGCTACAGATAGTTTCCCAGAAGGAACAGTTGGCTTATAATTTAAAAAATGTACTTAAAAAAAAGAAAAGGAACTTGTGAACACCTTCCAGCTGTGCAGCTACCCATTCTCTGACTTCTCAAATGCACTAGAAAAGACTGAACAAGAAAAGATTAGATACTTGTGATCATGCTAACTGTACCTCAGGATTCCAGATTTTTTTCAAGTATGCATGCTGTAGGTACATGTCTCCCTAGCAGGGAGAGTACTCACACACTTCTTTACTAATGAAACTGCAGAATTTTAAAACTGTTAAAATAAATACTCCATACAAAGGTAAACTGTTTGGGTCTTGGGCAAAATTAACTGAGCATCTTCATAGTTTCCACTGTACAACTATCACCAAACACATTTTACTACTCATATTCACAAACCCAGTTTGTGAATACAATATTGTTCAGTATCAAACCAAACTTGTGCATTTCTAAGTCACCTTCTTTCAGCTTTACAAAGCCGACTGAATTTTTAATGCAGTGTTTTCAGGTTCTACAGGACTGTCAACTGGTACCTGGAGAGGGGAAAAAGATGCAGGAATTAAATTATTAGTCAACAGAAGCTATTCCCAACTCAGTATTCTTGAGTAATTATTAGGTTAGACTCCAGCAGCATAGCTAGTTAGTTAGCCAAATCAGGCTTTTATAGAAAGCCTTGTTTCCCTTTTTTTCCCTAATGGGAAAACACAAAACCCACACAAAACTGAGTGTCTTAGTGTAACTCTAAAGTATATATTTACTGCATAGATATTCATCATGTGAATCTTTCAGATTAACTTTCAGATTTTTTCTGCATTATACCTAAACACAGTAGAATCTTGATGATCAAGGTTTGCCATCAAAGTACAACAGGACCCTACTAAGAAACAGCTATCAATTATTGATGTTAATTTGTTAGATTGTGGCTAACATAAATGAAGTTGTGCAACGATCTGGGCTAATTAACAAGGTGATAAGAGGACACAAACAAGTCATGGACCATCATCTATAGTCAGCATATACACATGCAAAATATCCCTGACCCAGGCTGGTAAACCCCTGGGATGCCACACTGCACACACAGCTGCACAGGTATTAGATTCAAGTTAGCTCATAGAGCACCAGCTTGGAAGTCTCTAAACCTTATGCAGACACTAACAGTGTGCACCTGGTCACAGATGATCAAAAGCTGCTATATATGCAAAACACCTAAACACACATAAAAAAGTGCACCAGAACACCTCGCAATATCTGTGTCCAAAAAGCAGGTTCATGCTCTTGACCCTCAAGTGATCCAAAATCCATCAGCACTGACTGGTTTCCAGTGACAGCCTTCTTTCTACTAGTAACTGGGATAATTTGGAAAAGCTGCTGAATCATGGTCTCTGGACCTCCTGAACTGCAGAAAGTGCTATGCTAACTCTTCTCAGTAGATGCTAACTCTATGCTCAGTAGATGAACAGACAGCAGCCCGGTATAGAAACAGAAGCATGACTTCTGTTTATCAGACACTGACTTCACTTAAAGGGACTGTAGGTATTTTAAATGAAATATGTAGTCTAACACAGCCTCCTAACCCAATACACAAAAAGGCTTCACAACTTACAATGCCACCTGTAAATACAAAAAAGCAATATTCAAGCAATAAAATCAGATATTAATACCAGCCACTTAAAATTCAGGAAAATCTGGGAGCAGAAGACCTTTTAGTTTTTTTCATGGGAGCCAAGTCATAAGTCTTTGCAGCTAATATTACTATTAACAGTTAATATTAACTTTTGCAGTTAATATTACTATGCCAAGAGAAGCCAAGCATTGAAGCATGGTAATACAATCATGGTAAAAGAGCCACCACTTACAGATTTAGCATCCAAATTCGTTATCCCTGAATTCACATTGTGTCTTCGCAAATCTGATTTTATTAAGGCTGAAACACACAAAGAGAAAGCTGGCTCACAACTTTGCAATGACATGAATTTCAAGGGAAATGTTTATACAGTGCAAGCACAAGGAAGCTGCTTTCAGCACATATTCAAAATACCTGTATTCACCCTTCATTTGAGCTTACTGACAATTTGAACTTGCTGCTCAAGAAGAACATGCAGAAAATGACAATAAAATCTTTTAAACTATGAGTACTTGAAGCAAGGCTTGATGGTTTTAGCACTTTCAGCATATTTGTAAGTACCAACATGTAAGTCACTGGTACACTTAAAAAATACATCAGCACTTTCTTGCAAGTAAAAAACTGCAAAGTGTTTCCTTTTATGTATTTGTTTCAATTTACTATCCTGCTCTGGAAACAGACATCTGCCTCAAATTCAAGAAATGGGTGACATGGCTGTCTGTAAATGAGCAATATCATTCTTAAAACAAAGGCTGTGCACACACCAAGTATTTAAAGTAAAAAACAAAGAAAATCAAGCCCTGAACTTAAAATTTGTGCCAGCTCAGGCAGGACACCACATATTTAAATCCTAGATGCCTGAGACATCTAAAAACTACCCAGAAATTCACTGTCTCAAAAAAAGCTTCCACGTTTTTACATTATAGGGAAATCATTACTTTCATTTCTGATTAATTACCTGTTAATATAATGCCCACAAAAATCCAAGCACAAAGAAAGAGGTTTCCCGCACAAGCACTATAGTGTGTTGTGAGTTTTCCTTGAATAAGTGTAAAGACAATTCCAAATATCTGTAAATGAACAAGTCACTTCATCAGGATCACATAAAAAAGGAGTCAACACTTCACTTTGCAAAGTTTCAGGTCACATCATGTATAAAACAAGTTTTTTAAAAAAATAAGCAACACAGCACAGACTTAGCACTGAACTCAATGAAAGCCTTCATAGACTTAAGTGGAGTGGCCATCCTGAGCAGTAAGTCACTTAAAGAAATAAAATTATATCACCTGTGCTGACGCATTAAGGAGACCTGAGGAAGTGCCTTCAGGCTCTGGATATGTAATTTCCACTGCAAATTCAAACCCAAGGGGAAGATAGCCAGTCATGAAGAACCTGTCGAACAGGAGAGTAAGAGGATGGTAAGTGTGACCTTCATCTATTAGTACTACAGCTAAGAAAATCAAACCTAAACACATGGCATTATGAAATAGCTGGTATTCTTAACTGTCTGTTCTTAAGATCAAACATGATTCAATTCTTGCTATGCCTGCTCAACAATTTTAGCCATACATCTTTTTTTAGGACAAAGAGGCTTTAACATATTTGCCGTGTTTCCCGTAACCACCTGAACTCCACTCCATTGCTATGAAACAGCCTTCTCTGGCTAGTCAATAATCTACTCCAACAGTGAAGCCAGTTACTTTCATACATGAACATCACAATTTGATCAGCCCAAACATCTGTGCTGGAAGGGCAAAAAGAGACCATCAGGAGCAAGTGAGGTCGGACACTGTAAAGTCTGCTAGAAGTTGCTGTGGAAGAAGCTGAGGGAACTGACAGGTAACATATGAGGGGCTTAAAGCAGTTGAGGTTGGTGGACTGGTTTTTCAACTGAAACTCTCAGGAGATTTCTGGCTCTACCTTGACTGCCATGGCTGGATACAGCACTATTCCCTCAGCACTTCCTGAGGCTTTTAGATTAGGCATCTATGAGAACTGGTCATGCTCTTCTGAGCAAATAAACGACCCAGCAAGTTGCTTGGACTATCAAAATATAGATTAATCAAAATGTACAGAAGCCAGTCTTCTTAGATCTGCTCAGTTAAACTTTATTCACTTATCCACTGATCAATAAAAAGAAAACAACTTCACTGTGGGCAGCTTTCTGAATTGGAAATAAACAAACTGACCACAAACAGACTTCTGTTAGGTTCATAAAAACATTAAATGAAATTCACGGAAAAGCTGGCTACTTCAGGTTTACTGTGATGTAACAGAAGGTGAAATCCTAGAAAACTCTACCAGTACTGTAGGCTGTAGGCATAGGTTGAGAGCATGGTGACAGAATATACAGTTGAATCACTTAGTACAAATAGCTAAACATTGCTTCTGAACAGAACTGCAGTAAGTCTTCTAGTCCTCTTTAACTACTCACCCTAGTGCTCCTCCGGTCACGAACACTACTATAAGGTACCCAAGGTACAGGGTGAAAGTAAATACCAGCATCCCAATGAAAGAGAGAATGTAAACAATCAAAGTAGTTTGCCTGCAACCCAACCAATAAGTAAAAAAAAAAAAAAATTAGCATTGTTAACGTAAGGTCATAGCACATTGCTGAAGCATGGAAGAGTAACATAAACATTCACTCTCTAGCAACTGCCATTCTACAGGTACAACATTTGATTCACATAATTCTGACTCAAACATACCATGCCATGAGAACGTATCCCTTCCTGAGCTCTACTGCCTTGGTTATATGGCTGCTTAACTTAAGAGACTTACTCAGATTCTCAAGGAGTGGGCAATCACAGCAGAAGCTATTACCTTAAG
The DNA here is from genome assembly GCA_038090715.1 of Florisuga fusca. Classification (NCBI taxonomy): domain Eukaryota; kingdom Metazoa; phylum Chordata; class Aves; order Apodiformes; family Trochilidae; genus Florisuga; species Florisuga fusca. The sequence goes on from JAAWXA010000022.1 coordinate 9,798,750, forward strand.
ACTATTTTAGTTCTCTGCTATGTTGTACCTCTTGGTCACCCTGCAGTGCTGCCCATTACACAATACAAGAGCAGCCATATCAAACACTACCAGCAATAAAAGTCAGCATAAGAGGCAAATCAAACAGATCTCACTACAATGTTCTATTGATTTTACATCTGGAATGAAGAATGCCATCCAAAATATTAAAGCACATATAACTTGTTTATAAGCTAAAACACATGCAGAAACAAAGCCAATCTGCACCATTAACATCCACTAGGTATCTAGAGCCCCTGCACATAATGGACTATGGGTCACAGAGGAGAACCACAGCACCACAAGCAGTGCTCCAGGGCACTGCTCACTCCTTGAGGGGGCACCATACCATGGGAAATGAACCTGGGAGCTCCTACCCTAGAAGTGAGATCTGCTCCTCGGTCATTCCCTGAATTAAAGGGACCAAGAGTAGTAGGAAAAAACCACATGGGAACCCATCCATGGTCCATTTTACAAAACAATGCACAGCAGGTTTTGAGCCTCTATACTTTCCTGGGAGAAGGAGCCCACTGGGCCATCTGACCACTGTTCATAGCACATAGAGGGCTTCCCTTCTTAGTTTTACACTCCTAAACAGGCAGTAGATGGAAAACCCCTTCACACCTCTGCATTCTCTTCTCTCACCTCCTTTGGCTGAAAACTAGTAAGAGTCTCAAGCTTTTGCTGCAGCCTCAGAAGCCAGTCTCCATCGAGGCTGCTGAAAGATCAGATATGAACTGCATTTTATCACCAGTTCACTTCAGCCCTTACATTTCAGTACTATTGTAACACAACTGCACCACTCTCCTACCCCTAACCCCATACATGCCTACCCACACTTACTTGTATGTTTTAGTGTAATCCAGCCACAAACCACAAATAATCGAACCCACCATTCCTGCCACCACCAGTGTCAAGCCAATTCTCCCAGCGTTCACTTCTTCTCCCTTTCAACAAATATTTATATGGTGCTCATTAATAACTTGCTTCCACTCAGAGTCAAGTTCAGACCTCTTGGCAGTCATAAGTACAAACACTCCTATGACTCCCATAGCTGTACAGCGCAAGAAACTGTAGAGGGGTATAAAGGAAACCAAACATCTGAGCACACATAGCACCTACATAATAATAAATATCACCTCTGAAAATGTACAGTAAAAAAGAAAAAAAACTATCAAGAAGATCCAACAAACTTACCTTATAGTAAGTTACTATCATTTGGTTAAGTAATGTAGAGACAGAATAAAATGCCCCAGTCATAATACCTGCAGTAAGAAAAATTTCAGTCATTCTAGGTGTAGCCACACAGATATGCTACCCTAAAGGGTTAATCAACCAATATTTCAGGCTCACATCAGAGGCAAACCCTTTTACCTGCCAGGTAAAAATCTTTTCACCAGACCTACTTTCCAACACCAATTGCTGAGTAAGTAAAAATTTGACACTTCCTCCTCTACCCCCATAAAAAACGCCACCACTACTAAAACTCAATGTGCTTTAGACACATACTTGTTCTGGCAACTGTTCTGCAGACTACAGTCAGACAGCATCACTTACCATAACTGATGAGCAAAAGTACAAATGGGATATTCTTGAACAAGTTAATAATTGACTGCTTGTAGGAGTAATCCTCTGGAGGCACAGTTTGCAGGATTGCTTGAGAGTGACTAGGAGGGTATTTAGGCTTTTCTTCAAACACTGGGAAAGAAGAAGAAACAATTTTGATTCATCTTTACCAAACTAATACTTTTTCTTTTTGAAGTGTATCATTTTGATGAATTTCAGAAAATTACCCTGTGGTTTTTAACACTTCCACAAAAAAAATTTTCTCACAGAACAATCAAGTCACAGACACTTTGGTCACATCTGATTGTTACCAGCATCCGGTCAGAGACAGACTTCATCTGCAATGTACCTAGACCTTTGTATCTGAATTCTAAGATTAACAGCAAGAATTCATTTTATATCATGATGTCCTTGTAGCAATAAACCTATGTGACCTAAATATTCTGAGAGAGGTCACCCCAGGGAAGCACAACATACAGTAAACTGGTTGTTCCTTAACCCTGCTGCAACAGGCAATTGCACACAGATATACTGGAGAAAACGCAACCTCAACTACTTTGAGCAAAGTCTGATGCTTTAAGTGAGATGTTAGAAACACTCCCGTTAAACACCATTTAAATTACAAGAATGGAGCACTTACCAACTCCTGTTAAGAAGAACAGAAGTGTGGACACTATTGCTGTTCCGTAGAACATGATGCTGATGTTATGTGTCATCAGATCAATATCATCAGGTGTATTTGGAACCAAAACAGGTGGCAACAGAAAGCCAATTGCAGTGCCAAGCTGTAAAGCAAGAAAAGAAAAACAATTTCCCTGTGAACATAAAAATTAAGAGAAGTGAAAAGCCCTACCACGTAGAATTCAGAAATTCTATCACATTGAGTAGTAATAAAACTGTGAAGGAAAAATGTTCCTTTAGTATCACACTTCTGAACCATTTGCTCATTTTGCTCATTTGCCAATGACATTTCACAATCAGGTCTCTCGTAGCCCAGTTTTTAACCTTTTTATTTCTAAATTAAACTACAGTACTATACCTAGGGTACAGCACATTTAACAACTGAGCACGAAGGAAGCTTTTTTGCAGAAGAATCCTTCACAGAAAAATACTGTGCATGCACATAAATTTGTATTAGTCACCATGCAACTGAAGACCTAGAGATGACAGAAGAGACTCCAGCTATTCTTGTAGAAACACTTCTCTTCCTCTCATCAAAATGTTCTACTAGAATGTCACAATCCTGCCACTATGGTAACAAAGACTGACATACTAGGTTTACTGCAGAACAGACAGAGAAGAGAAAAAGGAACATCCTTATTAAGAAACGTAACTCCAAAACTTACATCTGTGATTATTGTTAAGGAAATAAAGAAAAATCACAAAATAAAATAGTACTGGGTTTGCATCTGGAGTCAATTCCAATGTCATACCTGGTCTTGTACTAAAAAGACAAAAAAAAACCAACCCCTGAAACTTTGAAATTTTGGGAATATTTATAAAACATTTTACAATAGCAAGGAACAACAGTCTTTGATTACTCTCCAGTTTCTCTCTCTTGCTTCTCCAAGACTAAACTGCATTTTTACGTGTTAGAAAAATACATATATTATTTAAAATAAACCAAAACCAAACCAAAACAAGACATAGTAGCAAGTCCAGCCCTCAAAGTATCAAACTAAAGGTGTACCAACATTCTTACAAAGTGCCCTTTGTGCTTAAGCCCAATGAGGGTTTTGCTACTTGCTTCTTTTTTTTTTAGCTCTCACCTAAAGAATTTGTTATCTTCATCTTTACAAACATGAACTGAGTACATAATTACTCATTTTCTGAAGGTATGTTTCTTCCCTCCCCAAATGTGAGCCAATACAGTACCCACAGTACCCCAAGAAAGTCAAGTGATACTATTTTTCACCTTTTACATCTAGAGAGGTTAAGGCCAGGACTGAGAGATCCAGTGACTCTGGTATGCCCAGTTTAGGATGCTAAATGCATGTGGAAATCTGGCACTCCCAACAACCCTTGAAAGGTACATTGCTGCATTCCCAGTGGTATCTGTTTCAACTACAAATGATCAAAATGCTCTACTTGATATCACAATCCTGTCACTCAAGAGATCATAGAAAAAATGTTAATGCCCTCTAAATTGTTAACTTATTGCAGGTTATAATAGGTAAAGGGTGTGATCTGATTTTCTTAACTAATCTGTCCCTCCTCTGCCTGCTCTCCCAACAACACACAAAGTCTTAATTCAAACAGGGACAGCTGACTTGTCTACTGGAAGACTTCAAAGCAAAAAAAAAAAAAAAAAAAAAAAAAAATTAGAAAAGGATTAGAAAAATTGTTAACAGACAGGTATACCAGGTATGAGCTGATGACCAACCCTATCTGTAAATATCTTACGCCAATATTACTGCTGTAAAAATCCAAAGTGCAGACATAAAAGCACAAGACTCCTATGAGCAACAACAAAAACAAATCCCCCACTACCTTAATCAAACTGCACCTATGACCTCAGCCTGCACCAGCACTGTAGGAGGGAATCTTAATGTTTTATTGCTGCAGAAAAGCAGGGACAGTGGCAAGGAGCAAGAACAAATCTTTGGGACATAACAAACCAAAACATCAGCATCTTATCCTCCCCTGTGCTTTCAGATATGACTGTTCCAGCTCTCTGAAATAGGTCTGAAAGAGGGGAGCTTGAGGACATTTTGTGACTCAGTTATCAGCTCTCCACAGTGATTTGAACGACTGCAGCATTACAGAAAACTTCCTGAGTCATCAGGGCATCAACTATTGGCACCTAGTGATTTGAGGCCACTATTCCAGAAAGCAGAAACTAATATATGCTGGCACTGGGGCTCGCTGTGAAAGTCCAGGTCCTTCACCCCTCTCCATCTGGGGGTGGATTCCATCAGCAAATGATGCCAAACGCAAGGGACAAGATGCTAAACAGAAAGGGAAGAGAAAGTGGCACAGGACTACTTCTGAAAAGGATCTCAACTGATGCACTCTAGGCAGCTGACAGAAGCGTGCAAGCTGCTACACCCTGCAACACAGCAAGGGTCCTGGAAAAAAAAAAAAGGCTGACCACTGAGGGTGGAACATAACATCTCCTCCGTGCCTACCCCATCACTTTTCCTCTCTCCAATTCTGTCCTGTAACCATTTCTTGGAGAATGGCTCTTGCCATTTAAGCAACTTATTTCACACCCACGCCAGACCAAACTCAAGGATGCTCCCTTCTCGAAAGCCCCCCTATCACCCCTTCGCCCCTACCTGGTTGCCCAACACGGCCACGGCGCAGGCGGTGGAGACCTCGGTGGGGCCGAACCAGACGGAGGCGATGCGTGAGGGCAGCCCCAGGATGAAGACCTGGGCGACGGCGCAGACGGTTTGGGCGGCCAGGGTGACGGCGTAGCGGTCGGGGGCCAGGCTGGCACACTTCAGCCAGGCGCCCAGCCCGTTCAGACCGGCACCCAGCAGGGCCGTGAGGCGCAGGCCACGGGCGTCCAGCAGCCAGGTGGCGGGCAGGATCAGAGGTACGTAGGCCACCATGTAGACCATGGAGAGCCAGTCTATCTGCGTGAAGGAGACGCCGTAGAAGCCGGAGAAGACGTTGCTGAGGATGCTGTACTGGATCCACTGGAAGGCGTTCACCAGCGAGTAGCAGCTGAAGACGGCCAGCACCGCCAGCCGCCGCCGCGACAGCCGCGTCTCGATCCGGCCGCCGCCCGCAGACAGCATGGTCTCGGCCTCTGCCGCCGCCCGCTCCCCGCCGCCCGCCGGGGCTTCCCGCNGGCCCGGCGGGGCGGAGCGGAGCGGGAGGCGGCCCTGGGGAGCAGGGTAGGGAGCAGGGTGGGGAGGTGGGAGGGCTGGGTGGCAATGATAGGGGCGAAGGTGATTTCAACGAATTGCTTAGGCTGGAAAAGACCGTAAAGATCAGCCCTGGTTTTTGGGAGGCAATTGGATGCCTGTGTGTAACGTAGATACACATACATATACACATACACATACACATACACATACATATACATACACATATACATATACAGAAGGTCCTGTGGGGGATGTAATGGTTGGAGGCTGTCTTTGGCAACGTGAGTATGATAAGTTTTAGATTTTCAGTGAAGGAAGGAAGGAAGGCAGCCTCCAGAACTGCCACCTTGGACTTGAGAAGAGCAGGCTCCATTTTGAGTACTGTGTTCAGTTTTGGGCACCTCAGTACAAAAAGGACATTGAGATGTTGGAGCAAGTCCAAAGAAGGGCAAAAAAGCTGGTGAAGGGTTTGGAAAACATCCCTTATGAGGAACTGCTTGGGGTGTTGGGGCTGTATAGTCTGGGGAAACAGAGGCTGAGGGGAAACCTTATCACTCTTTACAAATACCTGAAAGCAGGTTGTAGTCAGAATGGGGTTGGTGTGTTCTCACTGGTGACAGATGACAGGACAAGGCGAAATGGCTTCAAGTTGCATCAGGGGAGATTTAGGTTGGATATGAGGAGAAACTTCTTTACAGAAAGGGTTAAGCATTGGAACAGGCTCCCCAGGGAGGTGGTTGAGTCTCCACCCCTGAATGTGTTTAAAAATCACCTGGATGTGGTGCTCGGGGACATGGTTTGGTGGTGGGTTGTCAGGAGTAATAGGGTTAGGACAAGGCTGGACTCAATGATCTTGAAGGTTTTTTCCAGCCTGAGCAATTCCATGATACATACACACACACTTATCAGCCTTCCAGTGCCTGAAGGTGGCCTACAGGAAAGCTGCTGAGGGACTTTTTATACAGGCATATAGCAATTGGACAAGGAATAATATCTTTAGACTAGGAAGAATGTAGATTTAGGTTAGACATGAGGGAGAAATTCTGCCTTGTGAGGGTGGTGAGACACTGGCACAGGTTGCCCAGGGAAGCTGCAGATGTCCCACCCCCAGAAGTGTCCAAGTCCAGGCTGGATGGGGCTTTGAGCAACCTGGTCTAGTGAGAAACATCCCTGCCCATGCAGGTGGGTCAGAACTAGATGATATTTAAGGTCCCTTCCAAACCAAACCATTCTATGATTCTGTGATTCTCTACGGTGTTTTAAACTGAACCTATAAAGGCTGCCTGCGTGGGTGACTGAGAACCATGTGGAGTCTGGAGTGATGTAAATAATCCCCACAGCATCCCCAAGGAAAGAGCAGCATAATCTCATTCCTGTAATCTCTTTCTTGGCCTGCACTGTCCCAGGCCTGCACCTGGCAGCTCCTCACTGCTCCTGGCACAGTCAGGGAAAACCACTGCCCTTCCACTGGGAGAAGAGGTTTGTTTCTCTGCAGTGGTGGTGTGGAGAAATGTAGTAAAGTGATGAGGGACATATGAGCAGAGCCAGAGGCCTGAAGTGCAGTGGAAGGTGTCCAGAAGGGGTGCAAGGTGAGGGCTGTGCATCCACCCCAGCCCTTCGTTGCCTCCAGAGCCGCGGGCAAAACATTCCACGTTCTCACTCAACCTCTGAAATCTGAATTGACACATACCTCGGGAATCTGTCTGTCTGGCTGACATGCAGAGGCAGTTAGAGATCTCTTCAGTAAGCAATCCTCCCTCAAACCTGCCTCAGTACGTGCCTGCACAGGGGTAGTGTCTGGCAGCCCCTGCCACAGTTTGTAGATCTGCTGCTGCAGACACCATACCCTAATAAAAAGACAGATTGTTCTTCAACAAGCATTAGGAAAATACAGAACTATTTAACTTTGCTAATGAAGCTAGCAGCATTTCATTGGCTTCTATGGGAAACCAGTTAGCCTGTGTTCCGCAAGTAACACACTGCACATTGTTCATGGGTATGCTGGAGCCTAATCAGATCTGCATCTGTGTAGTAGATGTGCTTATCCACCAGTCTTAAGTTCCCTCACTAATTACGAGTCAGTATTTTACTCAAGATCAGGTGGTCTATGTAAGCCACAGTTCCTAATCTTATTTACAGCATGAGTAATACTACAAACACATGCTTCAAAATACAAACTTAGCTATGTTTGCTTTCCTTAAGCACTTAGATGAGCAATGGTAGTGATGTTGGAGGCATGATGGATTTCTAGAGACTACTGGAAGTGAAGCCTGAATTTGCAGATCACAGGTGTGTACTAAAAACCTGCTTTTAAAAAATAAAGTTAACCATGTCAGATTCAGGCCCTTCTTGCCTCTTGCATTCATACTAAGAAAAAGCCTTATTTTTATTTTTCCTCTGTAAGATCAGATTCTGTGTAAATCCTTCTGAATTCCTCTGTCTGCCTGACTGTCCAGCACAGAGTATCATCTGCTTCCTGCACAGGAACCCTGCATGGAAAAATAACTATGCTTCAGGGAACTGTAGAGAAAAAGAGGCTAAGCCTGGCAGTGGAAGGAGCACATGGGTGAAAGCCACCTACCAAAAGGAAAGGATACTTTTACCAGAAAAAAGTTATTTACAACAGATCAGCACAAAGCCAAAATCCACCTTTGCTACAGCAGCGCAGGTCATGGTTGATTTTGATGAGGTACAGTGAATACAATTCCATCTTTGGGGACATTTATCGTCAGACATACCTTCCTAACAAGACAGGAAAAGGCAAACCAAAATGACAGCACCAAGGAAAAGCTTTGGTACTTATGTCCTGACTTTTTACACTGCTGTATTTCATAAGCTTCACAACCATTACTTCTGATTGACATCCATTTGTATATTTGTATAATATATGTAGCTGCCATAGTTGCCCAGGAAGAGAAGGTTAACTCAGGAGAAACATTCATTGCATGAGTTCACTTAAAACACATGTACTTGGTTTTGCACATTTCACAGACAATTTATTAAGCTAAAACCAGAACACTGATGTCAAGGCTTACAGTACCAGTTTAGCTTAAAACTGCTGCTATCCTTTTTTCAATCTACCTTCTGACTGAAAATTCCTGAGTATTCCTACTAGTGAGCAAGCCAGAAATTGCTTATGTATAAACAAAGTTGTTTATATGTTTAACAAAGTCGTTTTTCTTAGTGCTGTCAAAAGGCTAAAATATGTCTTTTGTATATAAGGTACTCACTGGGAAGTAGCTGATACTAATTTATTTCATGACAATTAGTTTCTTGTCCTTAAATTCCAGAAGGCAGGCAGAGGCCAAGGACTCAAATTTTCAGGCTGGAGAAAGTTGAAAAAACAATTAGAAATGCAGTATCCTTATTTGTAGCGGAGTTATTGCTCCTCTTGTAGCACATATTCCATTGAAAGAATGATGCATTTTTATAACATTTCTAAACTTTAACTTTATCGCAGATAAAAAAAAAAAAAAAAAAAAAAAGGGCTCAGAATGTGCCTTTTTATTTAAATTCGGGGCATTTCACAAAACAAAGGAAACCCAGCTATATAATGCTGATTTCAGGGTATAATTATCTTTCCAACACTCATAGCTGGATTATTTTAGTGATATCAGTTCCTAGTTATGTCCTTCCAGATCTCCATCCCTACAAAAAAGCCACAAGCCAAAAACTTCAGCCCAAAGTTAAGAGCCTGAAATAAAGAATGCCATTATTTTAGATTGCATTTAACTCTTGGTTACAGTTTTCAATGCAAACTTTGATCTCTAGATGCAGAGAAAACCTACATGGCAGAGCACACAAGGTATGTATCTTCCAGACACGTTGTTTAAACAAGAAAACTACAGTAACATAAGAAAGGGATTTCAGAACAAAAGATCTGAAGTTCCAACTGAGCTAGAAATTAAATACTTTAGCAGGATATTAAACAAACCTCAATAAGCTGGACTTAAAAGAAAGTAGGTGGAAATTCACATGGATTTAAAGCTATTAGAGAATACAGGGGAAAATGTAAACATCCTCTTCCTCCTATACAGTCCTCATTCCAGCAATATTTGCCCACTGTCCCCCCAAGATAAAGCCATAATCTCACCAGGAGAATGAGCACTTGCAACATAAGGCTATTAACTGAAATGTGTTTGTAGCTCCAGATGTTTGTCTGGCCACCTGAATTTTGGCATGTGACTGGCCACAGCAGATGTGTTTGCCAAAGTGTATGTACATGGTTGCCAGCATGATGTACTGACATGCATAAAGAAGTATACTCCCAAGTATCAGAGAAAAGTTCTGAATTTTAAAATATGAGTAATGAACTGTGTAACAATAGCAATTTGTGTTTCTGGATGCCTCAGTCCACCTTAAAGATGAAGAAATGTACGTCTGGTACTTCTGTTCAGCTTCCATCTGGTTTTCTTTTTGTAGTTGGCTGTCAATTTCATATAAATAATGGCATTTTACCCCTGAGTTTCTTACCATTGCAAGAAGGGGGAAATTATGTACACAGAGGAAATTTTGTTTACCAAAAAAAAATTATGTGTAAAAATACAGCAGGTAAAATTTATTGGGTTCTTATTTGCCAAGTTTAACAGGCTCTTCATCTATTAGAAAAAATGTAACTTCCACCTGAATCCTTTATAGAGAGTAAGGAAAACGTATATGCCCACAAAAATTAACAAAAATCATGATCTGCAGCAGGGTTGTCTTGGATGAAGATTCTCATTTTTGGCAAGCACTTATTGACTCAAAAGTTGGTTATCTTTTGGGAAAAGCTTTGAGGCATTTTTGTTGATACTTCACAAACTTCTTCCACTGATATGCCTTCCACCACAGCAATGTGCTGGCAGAAAACCCCAATCTTCTACTAGACTGTGTCCAAAGAAAAGCAACATAGCTGATGAAGGTTTTGGATCCTATATGAAGGATCATATAAATTTGGAGCCATTAAGAGCCTAGTATGGCAATTTGCTTTTACTTTAGAGACAGATTGCTCACACAACCTTGAGAAATGTTGCTACTTTTACTCTTAGGGAAAACTAAATATTTGGTAACAGCTTGAAGTTCCCAGTTACTCTCTGAGGAGGTTATTAGCAGGAAGAGAGCTGTGTTCTTTAAAGATCTGCGTTCACATCCAGTCAACAGGGAAGATGCTGGCTGACCTCAGCTTCAGTAAAAATCAGCAGGGATTTTTTTTTGTTTAGACTTAATAACAATAAAAGATGCCTGACCAAGGCCCTGTATCTGAAAGTCCATTGTGGCAAAGGCGTTAGCATTCCAGCAGCATTAATAATTTTAAGAGGAAGGCAGCCAGCCGAAGAGGGACTCCCCCTGTTGGAGCTCCTGTGCTAGGAAAGCTTTGCTAGTGTTCTCTAAAAATTCTTTTGAACAGCTTTCTTTTGCAGCACACCTAGCAAGATATAAACTATTTCAGGTTAGCTGCAAACCCAGAATCTCTCACAAAAAATTCCCTCCCTTTTATTACTGGGGGCACAAGCCCAGTGCCCTTGTCAGCCATGTCATTACTGCCAGTGGGCATCTTCTCTGCTGGGACACCTCCAGAGCATCTAGAGCTTTTTCCATGTGAATGATAACATTGGTTTCATCCAGATGTTTAGAGAGGAGGAGAGAACCTGACCCTCTGCTTCCACCTCTTGCTTCCAGGGAAGGTGGCATAACCACTTCCCTGAGCAGCCTGTTTCAGTACTTGACAACTCTATCAGTGAAGAAGTTTTTCCTAATATCCAGCCTAAACCTTCCCTAGCCCAACTTGAGGCCATTTACTCTTGTCCCATCACTTGTTATTTGGGAAACAAGATTGACATCCATGACATGTACCCCCACACATACATATGGATATTAGTTTATTAAAAAATACTAAGGCCAGGCCAATAAAAAATAATATAAATAAATATTATATAGCACTAAGGCTTTTGAAGTGCTTGACCTTTAGAGAGGATATGGGAAAAAGATTTTAAAAGAGCAGAAATGTGGGGGCCAATTTACACTTTTTTTGACTATACCTCTTTGTTTGGAGCAAGGGAAGGAGAATCAAATGTTCAAATCAAGCAGATGTTCTCCAGTGGAATCTACTTAATTGACTTCTCTCACTAGTGCAGCCATGAAAATAAAGAAGGCAGACTAGCCCGTGAGAAAGTCAGTCTCCCTACAGCAGTCAATACAGAAACATGCAAAATAAGTACCAGCTCTTCCAGAATGGCATTCAGACTGTTTAGCCTTTGGACATAATCCTATATTTCCAATGAACTGCAAACACAGGCTGAGCTCAGTTTTTATGTCCCTTAAGACCTGAAACAGTATCAACAGCTTATAGCTTTTAGAAACCTTTGGAGGGGAATGAAGAGGAAATAACTTGAGTTCTGAGAATAACTCAGCTTTGGGTCCTTACTTCTCGTTGCTGTCTGTACAACCTTGGGCTCTTGGGACCTATACACAGGAAAAAAATTATGTTGAACACCAGAAAGCAGGCTCACAAATCTGCTGAAAAGACAAGGGTGAGTGTAACACATTGGTGAAAGAACAGCACAGCCAGAGCCTGGCAGGCAGCTTGGGAGCACTGTGCTCAGAAACATACCAGCCTCATCCTCACAGCCTAAATGAATGGGTTGGGAGAGCTTCCTTTTACCCAGGCAGATTTAGCACTCCTGGTGACTCCCCTGTCAGATCAGCTTTTCCCAGGATAGATATCTGAGTGCTGGAAGCAAAAGACTTTGTGCTTCCATTAGGGCATAAGGAAACAAAGTCAGCACTTACTCTTCTTGAGTGATGCCCCAACATTCACCTGTGCCCCTGCCACAACCTGCATCCACTCAGGCAGCAAAGATGAAGCAAGATCAGTGTTCAGCTGCACCTCTCCAAAAGTTCATCATAAAGACTTCAGGAAGAAGCTCTGAGCATCCTAATACAGTAGCCTCCAGGTGCTGATCAAGAAACCATCTTTTTGGATAAACAGTCACACACAGATTAGCAACAGTTGTGGTGCAGTCACTGGCAGTGCAGAAGGGATTATTTTGGAGAGTGGTGACATCTGCTCATGCATATTATATACAATGTTAGCCCACTGCATGTGCACTTGCCTTTGCCTTGGCTCAGTACAAAGGTCTAGTGTAGTACAGAGCTGAGGTTCCACTCTGACTTCCCCAGACAAGAATAATGACCCCTAAAAAGAAGGGAAGTTATCTAGCAATGCTTTGATTGGAAGTCCCAACATAATGCCCCATTTAACTTCTTCCCACAAAGCTCCATTTGTTTGCTTCCTCCCCCTTTGTTGTGCATCCAGAAATGTTCTGAGCACAAAAATGCTCTCTCTGTATATTTATAGCAATAAGCCAGTGCCAATCAGGACTTCAAAGCTGCCCTCTCCAGGCAGTGCACTTCACAAAGACAGACCTTCCTGCTAGATAATCCCAGGCCCTCTACACTTCACGGGTTCATCAGTGGTCATGTTCTGGGCAGACCTAGGAGGTCCCAAACAGCAGGTCCAATTCCACCCAGGAGATGCAGCATCTGACATACACGCTCCCATGGGAATCAGTTAACATGGATGTTCTGTCTTCTAGTCCACATCCACAACTCACCATTTTTCACAACAACCAACAGAATTTGAGACACAATAGAGCTCTTGGAGATACAAAGTTCCTACAGTGTTTATGAGAGTTGGTGGCCATGTAGGTGACACCAACATTCTGTTCCCCCTCAAGTCTACCAAGAGGAGGCACAGACCCAGCCGCTCAGTCTAATGCCAGCAGCTATCAAAACACAAACTACCCAGCTCTGAGATAATCCCCAGAATATGCTATTTCTTCCCTAAATGGCAATCCAACAAGTGTAGGGACAGAACATGAGAGGGAGCAGGGGAATTACAAGGAGGCCACAGGGACACAGAAGAAAGCTGAGGTACTCTGTGGTGGGCAGAGCCCAGAAGGTATGCAGAGGAGCTGGTGGTACCGTGGTGGGGAGACACACAGGGAGCTGCAAATGCATCACTGGGAGTGCTGGGCTGTAATGGGAACATCACAAGACAGGACTGGGATTGATGTGGGGAGGAGGTAATACATCCAGGGGGGATAAAAGTTTTTTTGGTTGTGCTGCTTGCAAGATAACTTGTCTTCTGTCAACAGGGGACACGTACTTTATACTGCAGCTGGCACTAAGAAGGAGCCAAGTGGCTGTTCTCACTCTTTGATGACAAAGCATGAAGCCCTGGCACAGCCAAAATAGTGGATGCAAAATCTGAATATGAGTATTAAGGAAGTTAAACCCAGTGTCCACAGCCTGGCACAGAAATACAAAATACACGTGGGAAGGACTCAGGCACCTCACGTGGAATGTGGTGCTGCACTGCCCATCTGCTCTGCTCTGAATCAGAACCCCAAAACACACAGTGACGGAGCCAGGATGCCTTTTGGGGCTGGGAGGAGACAGGAACATGTCAGCTGCTATTCCCCCCAGCAGCAAGAATAACCCTCGTGCAGTAAGTGCCAGCAGCCACGGGAACCTTGCTGCAGATGGAGAGAATACCCATGGCAGTACCACAGCACACAGCTCTGCTGCACTGAGGGCTTTGTCAATGGGGACTTAGCAGGGTGGGGAGCACAAGCAGCTCTCCCATCTCTGCAGGCAGGCTCTCACAGACAGCCCCAGACACAGTCCATTGGATGCTCCAGCCTGCCTGCCAGGTGATACCTCTGGGGCATCAAGAGTTCCATCGCACCACCAATGCTTGGACTTTTCTGTGTTTCACCCTCTCTACTTGCAAAACATGGGGATGTGGCCCTGCTTCCCCCATGTTGATGCTGTTTCATGGTCTTTCAGGGAGCTGTACTCGCTCCCGTGCCAGGAAGCTGGAGGTTTGCTCAGCCACACCGTGGTGCCAGTGCTGTGCCATGGCAGGCCATGCTGCTCTGCTTGCATCCACAGACTGGGGACACCTCGCCTGGTGTTGAAGGGAATGTACATAGACATATTACCATGCCCAGGCATGGGAGATGAAGTCAATGTATTTTGATGTTGACAGTTGCCTTGGTAGGACAGATAAGTCACCAGGCACCCTTGCAGAAGTAGCTTGCTCTTCAGACCACAGGCCTCTGAAAACAGGCTGTGGCCTGTTCTGGCCATGTGCCACTTCTATACATTTTTTTTTCAGCTTTGCCTTAGGTTCCTTTAGGCCACCAAAAGGAACCTAACTTGCTGCTTGACAAGTGCTCCACACACCAGCAGCTCTGTGCACCAAAGCCCTCTGAGGCAACCAAGCCAGAACTGCTCATTATGCTGTTTTCTAGGGCAGAGAGGGGCTACACCTTGCTCCTATAATACTCTTTGTCCCAGTGCCTCATTGTTTCTGCTTTTTCAGGTGAACCATGCCACCATTTTCATCAGCAGACCTGGGTGCAGTTGTAGCACTGATCCCCTGTGTTTGCATTAGGCTACCCAATGGCAGCATCTCTCTGTGCACAATGTCAAGCATTTGGTGAGAAGGGTTTCAGTTCCTGTCCCAGGAGCATCAGGGCCATGATCTTTGCTATGTTTTTTCGCTGTTTTGTCGTTCACAACAGCTTGAAGAGGGGGAAAGAAAATTTGCCAGGCTCTGAGGAGGCACTTTGCGCTCACTGCATGGTAGGGCCAAGATGCAGGGCAGGGAGGGTAATCATGCTCAGGCCACCACTGATGCACATTGACAGAAAAGCCAACCCAGCAGGGGAAGTGAATGGATGGATAACCACCTGCTGAAGAGGAAAATGCTGAGACAACTAGATGCTATGGCAACTCCTAACCTTTCTTTGATCTCAGCTGTATCTTTGTACTGAATAGAGAAAGCAAAGAGAAGTAAAAAAAACCTTTCTGCTAAGACAGGGTCTCTCTGAAATTAATTTTCCTGCTCTGCAACAGGAACAGAGGTTTGAGACTGCATTAATGAAAAAACAAACAAAAGCAGAAGTTTATTAGTGATGAAAGGTGCATTTCCAGCCAATTATTTATTTGCATTGGCCTCTAAAGAGCCTATCTACACATTGCATAGGAGCCTTTTGGAAGGACCTCCAGTAAAAGTCTGGTCAATTTTTTTTTAAACTCTTATCACAACAAACAGCAAGATTAAACAGCTTATCATGCACTTGGCACCATGATCATCTCCTCAATTTTTCCTATGTTGAAATCTGAAAAAAATCATCACCCTTGCAGTTTGCCCCAAAGTTTAGCAGATTTGGGCCCTATTTGTCCATGTCTAAAAACAGCTTTCAGAAGAAAGGCCTCAGGAGGATGATCCTCCTGCACCCCTCCAGAAACTATTTAACTGAGCACAAGTAGAGCCCTTAGACAGACTCTTAGATGTCAGTTCTGAACTCAGAGGGGATTTCCAGGATCTGAGGTGTTCCTCAGATCAAAGAGATTTAGGCTGAACCTTTTAGTTCTACTATACCCATTCCACTCTTGCAAGGCACTTTGCCTTCAGTCAGTATCACTTCAGTTTTGTTCCATGAGTCCTGCAAACAGCTTGGGGTTAAAGCTAAACAGCTTTAGAAGTTCTCTAGATCTACAAGCTCTGCATCTTAGCCTGTGGAAAGTACCTTCACATTATTACCCCCAGCCTGAATCCCCCTCATTATTTATGCCTGTTGTTGAGCTATGCACTCATTGTAAGCCTTTGCACGTGGGGGAGTCCCTAGTGCACACAGTGCATCTGTGTGCATTATTTTAAGCCTGGAAAGAACCAAATGACATGAGGCTTTTTTTCTGGCAGGAGCTGTGCAAACCAGAGCTGCATCAATAACAGGAATACTGACTAATGAGCAAGGCACTTTGAGGGCACCACTTATGCCAAGGAAATGACAAAATTTTCTTGATTTTTCTACCACATTGTGTAAAGAGAAATTAGGAGTTCTACCAGGTGCAATCAGATCTGTTGGTTGTAGTATCCCAGGGAAGGGTGATGGCTAAAGGTGTCAGTTGGAGCTTTGCACCTACTGTTTTCCATAATGCTGCAGACCATCTGCACCATTCCATTTCTGTGAGACAGATGTCACCAGTGCTTTCAGTGTCCCCCAGAATCAATGGCCTGGCTGAAAACTTGGGTCTCCACTCACCGTGCTTTCTCTCTCATTTCCCCTTAGGTTTCTTAGGTTTCCCTAAAGCTAAACACAGCATCCAGATAAATTTCCACTGTGTCCTTTCCCAAGAACATCCCTGGCCACTCCAGTGTCCTATGGTATGTAGGAGGCAACACGGCTTGTCCAGACAGCCTGAGAGGCTGCAACAGAATTGAGCACACACACTGGTATTACTAAGGCCAGCCTTGGTGGAGATGGAAGCTCTTGCTGTGTGCAGCCAGATGGGTCCCCCACGAGCTATCCTGCTTTCCTGAGCTCCTGCAGACCAGGTGTTAGCCCAGGAGTGCAGGCACAAGTGCAAGCTCTCTGCTAAACCCTCCTTCAAGGTAGAGACAGAGGGTGACTGCTGAGGGATCAGTGTTGTTTTCAAGCTCAGAAAGCACACTTCCTCTTTCCACACGTTAGCTACCACCAGTATCAAGTGGGAGCCTAAAAAGGTTGGGTTTCCTGCACTAAGCCACGACTTCATTTCCAGCGCAAACTGTGGCCTGCTGGCAGGGGCTGCAGGTGGCTGGGGCACAGCTTCTGCGGCAGAACCAGTGGCACTGGGGAAAGAGTGCTCCTTCTGACCCGTGTTTGCTGTTACGAAGGTGGATGTGGAAGGCATGGAGACAGGGTGGGAATGACACTGAATTCTTTTTCTGGAGTGGAAGGCCACCTACACCATGACTTCGCTCAGGCACCACAGGCCTAGATCTAGAGAGAGCAAAGTGTGTTTCACCAGGGGCACCCTGCCAGCCTCACCCTGCTCACATCACAGATGCTTTCCTTACCCAGGGAGAAGCAACTCCATCTTTCTTTGCCCAGCCCTGACATGAGCATGTCTACAGGGTTTTGGAGCAGCAAAAGGGATTCAAGAACTCAAGCCAGGTATCATATGACTGTGAGGTTAGGCCTAAAGCTTCCCTGTTGCAGAAAAGAGGGATTTTGAGCAGACTAGATACTTGATATTCCCCATTTTGCGAAATCAGTGTTTTCATCCAAGGCTAAAAATTTCAGAGAGAATAAGGCCAAAACTCAGCAAACATTTGGACACTGCCTGCTTACCAGAAGTGTCACCATACCTACCTGCATTTCCATGCAATATTCGAAGCTTTCCCTTCCCACAGGCAGCATGTGTAAAGCTGCCTGGTATTACCCATTTAGCACAATAACAACATGATTACTAATAAGTAATGTCATATTAATAATCTTAAGAATATCACACACCTGTTCCCTAGCACCACCTGGAGGCAAACTCCAATTTAGTGATGTTTACCCAATTTAGGGGAAATAGTGATGTAGAACCAGGGTAACAAATGGTTCTAACTACTCTGTGCCAAACATTCTGCAAGCAAAGGTTTAGGTATTTGCTACTCTAAACACACGTTGTAGTGGAGACGAGTAATTCAAGTTGGGTTGTTTGCTGCAGGCCAAAAAATGTTTTAGGAATATGCTTTAACTTAATAAGCTAATTCCAGGCAAAAAAGAGAAAAACACAGCTGTTCTGCTAGACAGCAAGAAAAAACCCAAACCAAAGCCTCTTAAAAACAATGTGTTTTTTAAGAAGCTGAAAATGCAGAAGAAACCAAGAAAAAGTTAATACCTGTGTATCTCCTTCACTGAACTAAAATTTCACTAAAATTTCCCCTAGGCAGCCAAAGCCTCTGCTGCCCTAGTGGCCCTCAGAAGAACTGAATGTCATATATAACTCATCATATTCATTGCTGGTTTACAGTAAGCAAATTTTGATCAGTATTTCACATGGGCCACATCCACACAGATGCTGTGAGAGAGCACAAGATTCAGTTTTTAGGCCAATGTATCAGAATCCATGCCAGAGGTATCTCCCAAGATCTCACAAAACTGGGCTTGTCTCCCTGTCACAATCCTTCATCTCCCAAAACTGAGCAGTCAGAAAAGCGTAAGATCAAATCCAGGCTTTTTCCTTTGAATGTGATTCAAAAAATAACATAAAATATATTAAAAAATTTAAAGCAACTGTTTCTCAGTCAAGATCTGAGCTCCTGTTGTTATTGCATACAAGGGAAAAGGAAAGAAGGGCTAGAATTCTTTCCTCCCAATAGTATTTTGAAAAAAAAACAGAGATGCTGCTTCTGCACCACTCACAGAACCTACTCAACATGACATACAGAGAATATCCATCCAGATGGGGTTTTTTATGTTTCAGAAGGCAGTCCACAAGTACCAACAGGAGCTTTTGTATCACGAGTGGGCCCACAACTGTGTGACTCTCAGTCACCAGAGTAAGGAATGAGGACGTTAAGCACTGCACATTAGCCATCTCCCAGACTAGAAGCTGAGCAAGGCATCTGAGGAACTAAAGGGACAATTTTATGGTGCTCTTCTTTACAATGTATTCACTCAGTGACTTGAGATGCAAATAAAGAACCTGTTTTCATCACATCCAAGAGACGAAAATGGTGCATACCAAAGGTTTTGAGAAATTTCCTATATATCCATGTAGCACTGCTCACTTATTGCACTTTCCAACAGAAAAAACTCCACTTTAAGACGCATGTTTATTTTATTAATTACACTGTAAATATAGTTTCTGTAATAGCATGTATTTCAGTTTCTCAATCTACATCGGAAGAAAGTTCCGAAGTTTGGGGAACACTTTCAGTGCGTTCTGCGTGGTCACTTCTATAACTTCTTCAACTGGAATCCCTTTAATTTTGGCAATATATTCTGCAGCAATGTAAATATTCTTTGGTTCATTTCTCACCTGAAAAAGAAAAACAGACCAAATTACTGGTCCCTATAGATCACAGGTGTTTCAGATTCAGTATTTTCTGGCTCAATTTCAGCCATTGTGGCACGTATGCCAAAGAAATTACATGTAGCTATTTTTCTTAGATTATTTTCCCCTTTTCCCTTTTTGGAATTTCTTTTCCTTTCCCAGCTTCTGGAACACCGACTTACCTCAAAATTTTCACTTGGCACCCTCTCATCCCTTGTACCAAATGCTTATACTGCTTCACTCTCTTGTGCCAGTAAAAGCAACCTCTGTAAGGTGTGGGCTAGGATATGCATACATTAAAGTCCTCCCCACTATCATTTACCTGCTTTTCAGGCCCCAGAGCAGGAGAGTCAGTTTCCAAG
This sequence comes from Florisuga fusca, assembly GCA_038090715.1. Lineage (NCBI taxonomy): Eukaryota > Metazoa > Chordata > Aves > Apodiformes > Trochilidae > Florisuga > Florisuga fusca. Next base: position 9,818,377 of record JAAWXA010000022.1, read on the forward strand.
CACATACTTTCCAGAGGTAACATTTTCACAAGCTTCTGCTTCTTGAAGAAAATAAGACAGCTATTAAATGTTTTATGGTCTTAGACCTGTGGGGAAAAAAACATATGAAGGGAGAATTTCCTCTGCATTTAAAAGAAATGCCAAAAGACTTTGGTGCCAATATCTGCATTTTATCAACAATTTTACAATGGAAGCAAGAATACCTGGAGCTGCTCGAGAAGTCCCTTCAAATTAGTATTATCCAGTGTTCCAAGTATCTGCAATGCCCTTATTTAAATACTGAATCTATTGTTAATCATTAGATGACGTAGTCACATTGCAAAAAATACTCTGTATGTAGAGCTGCTAATGCAATTCCAATTTGCTATTTTACTGTATATATGCAATATGTACAATATATAATGTGTACCTTTTTACCCTACCTGATTTTATTCTTCAGTGCCAGTTTGCTTTCCTTTTTCCAAGCTCCTAACCTTATCCTCATCTATATTCATCCCACATGACTCCTCTATTTGATTCATGCCTCTTCCTACCTTATATTTTCTGAGCTTTATCACAGAAAGTGATATGGTACTTACCATCACAGAACACTACCCCCAAAGAAAACGTTCACGTAGTTTATGGCAGTCCAGAGAAGAAATTAAAAAAGCAGTAAGGGCTAAACCTGACCAATGCTGTCTTTAAGCAATTTAGCTGCTTCTTTCCTGGGCACACCTTGTGATAATCACAATTTTTCAAAGGTCTGTAACTTAGCCAACTGTGAGCAGATTTCCTTAGCCCTTGTTTCTCAGAAAATTTTGTTCAATATTTCCCCCCAAAAGTCCAGGTAAGGCAAAAGGCCCAGGCAGAAATTTAACCAAAGCAAAAACCTGCAATACTATCAGCAACTGAAACTTCTACTGAGAAGTGTCAGGCAGCAGCAACCATACATGAGTACTGCTAGTACCACCTCAAAACATACAGACTTAAAAAAGCAAGTGTACATTTGAGCTGCACAGTGAAAATATCCATGTTTGCCATCATGATAACCTGTCAGCTATTACCTGCAATCCCCAAGCATGGAGGAGCAAAACCCTTTAAATGTTACCTGTTCACTCCTTATAATGGAAGGAGGAATGGAGAAGAAGTATCCAGCTTTCACACCTTCCATGGCTACAGATGGCTTCCCATCAAATGCATGGAGCAACACCTTTGCAGCACCTCAGAGCAAAAAAGCAAACCAAACCATAAGCAGAGTTTACAGTAGGGCTGTGATGTCAGTTTCCAATGGGATCTTGGACCCATACAGAATGAATACAGAATCTCTGCAGCTCTCCTCCCAAGTTTCATACACAAACTGATGTGAGAAGATGGCACAGCTGAAGAAATCCTGTTGACAAATGCCGTGACAGAGAAAAATGCCTTAAGCATATACCTTGGTCCTTCAAGAGATTAATGGTCGGTCTTCCAGCTGAGCGGGAATGGACATTTCTGCACATGAAGGAGAGGCCCAGCATTAGGAAATATAGCAAAATACTTTTTTTGGAAACACAAATTAACTGACAGCAGCTTGGGAAGAAAATAATAAACCTGTATTACAGCCTTCATAGGAAAAAAGCTTAGAGATGTATATATGTATCATTTCAGTTACAGAAACAGCAACAAGAGAACACTGTATCCAAGTGCAAACAGGGAAAATTCTATAATTAAATCACAACTGACAGGACACTAATGCCAGTTCAATCCATGCAAGAAAAGCTCTGTGGGCTTTTAGTAAATACAAATCCTGGGAAATACTTCTACTTGTTACGGAGATCTGGCAAATTCTCCTACTAGTATAAACAAAACTTACAAAGGTAAATCCAGTTTTCTTGCTACCTCGATCTGCTTGATCAAAACCTGTCTTTGTCTTTCCTTGTCTTCATCTGTGCTGGCAAATCTGGGAGTGAAATCTAGTCCAACCTATAGCATAAGAAGAGATGTAAAAAAATTTTACATACCTAACACTTGACTAAGCCACAATACTGTATTAGGTAAAATGCTTCAAAACTGCAAAGCATTTCAAAACATACATTCTAGAGCCCACAATTAAAATGAGCTCAGAAAGGAATCAGAAAGGAACTCAGAAAGGAATCCATTGTCAACCATAAGCTTTTCAACTGTGAAAGCACTTGTGGGCAAACAATAACAAGTGCCCTTAACATTTTCATACGGAAGTGGTTTTCTGGGGTTTCATATTCTATTGAATATTGTTTCAGAGTACATCTCAAATCTAGATCTCAAATACAAGTAAAATTTCTGACCTGAACCTGTAGCTTTAGCTCTATCTTTAGCAAAAATTCTCCATTAATTCTCTACATTTTGGATTTTAGCTTGCTCAGGCAAAATTTAAAGTGGAGTTAAAGAAATCAAAGTCTTTCATATAGAGGACAAGTAAAACACAGTAAGTTTAGCTACAAAACTCTGCCAGTAACTGCTTCATCTGCAGCCTGTGAAATATCAGCCAAAAGTCCCTCTGGTACCAATACAGAAAAGAGGCAGACTCTACTCTAAAGCTTTCAAGCCTCAATTAACTTATAAACAAATGAAATACATGGATACAGACAGATGAGAGCTCACAAGGAAAAAGGACTGTACAAGTCAGTGAGGCATGCTGAAATCACAGCTTAGCCTCACTTTGTCAGGGAAGAGGGCATGATAACAATGGGACTTGACACTTTACTGTGCCAGAGAACAGGTCAGAAAACATTTGGGCATAGGACAAGATAGCATAATTATATAATTCTTTGTCCTAAATCCACTATCAGAAAGGCCACCTATGTCCTAATAATGATAATGAAGGAAAAGAGGGAATTGGGCAAATCTATGAAGGAAAACACACCAAGACAACTTCAAATCAGACTCAGCACTTGTTCAGACTGGTCTCAAAACTCATCGCATACATAAAACAAAATTCACTGAGGTTTTGTAATTCCAGTGGGAGGTGTTGCCAAAACCATGGCCATTTTAACAAGTTACAGAACTCTACTTACTTCTCCGATCCCCACCAATTTATCTTTGTAGAGTTCTATAAGAGGTAATGCAGCATCCAGATCCTGCAGGGACAAATTACAGATGAAACCATCACTGCCCTTTGAAGATGGAAGGAGCATGAATTCCGCATTATTAATAATTAGAGTTTCCCTCATTGTTCTTAATTCTGTACCTTAAAACTTGCTACTACTGTGAATTTTTTGTCAGGCAGATTTTAGAAACCTGCAGAACTTCCCTTCTTTACTTTATAACCCTTCACTTCAAGTTATCTGTCTGCAGGAGCAAAAGGGGCAATTAAAACAAGGCCCATAAAAACCTGTAGACAGCTCTTGAAGTTTTTCAGGCTGAGGGCAAAAATGGTTGCCTTTCACTTGCCATGCTAACACAGGGGCATCTGCAAACACCTACGTGTGCTGCTCACCGTAAGCAAAGCACTCACTTGGGATTTTTAAAACTGTTTCACTGCAGTGCTGTGGCCAGATGATGTCAATGAACAATTCTGCCAAAGGCTTCACGTGGACAAATGGATGTGCTAAGAGACCCCAGCACTGGGTCTGCTGCATCTTCTGTATTACAGAAAAACCACGGGGGGAATCTGAAGTTAAATCAGGCAGAGCAAAGCATCCTGCCGTCTGTCCTGAGCAGTCCCAACAGCGTTTTACACCTGTGCTGGTTTAACTTGCCCGCTTTTTACCTTCAAAGTAACACTGCGCTGCTCCTCTGGTGAAACCTCTTGGACTGGATGAACCCCCAGGCACGGCAAAACAAACCCCGGGAATCTAGACACGGAACAGGTATCAGCAGCACGAGAGATAACAGAAAATTCAGATTTACAGTCAAAAAGAACGGCCGGGCTGACCGGGGCAGAAAGCAGCGCGTCCCCTGTCAGCTCTCCCGCCGCCAGCCGCGGACGGCGCGGCTGGGACTCGGGTGGGTGCCGAACCCCTCGCCGGCCTCGCACCTCTCCGACAGGGCCAGGACGCTCCGGAACTCCCCGGCATGCTCCGACACCACCACCAGCGCCGACACCGCCGCCTGAGGCAAAGAGAAACCCCCGCTCCGCTGAGGCCGGGCTGGGCCAGGGGACCGGGCAGGAGCGGGGAAAGAGTCGCTGTCGGCCGCCTCACCTGCTCAGCCGCCCGCACCACGTCCGCCGCGTCCTGCTTCCAGGCGGTAAGGCGCGGAGGGGCGGGAGCGGGTGGCGGTGATGGTGATCCCGGCACTGAGGCGGGGCGCGTCTCTTGCAGGACGTGGCGGACGTGGTGCGGGCGTCTGAGCAGGTGAGGCGGCCGACAGCGACTCTTTCCCCGCTCCTGCCCGGTCCCCTGTCCCGGCCCGGCCTCAGCGGAGCGGGGGTTTCTCNGGGGAGACCGGTGCGGGGCCGCCCCTCAGCCCGGCCGCCCCCGCCAGCCAGCAGGACCCGCGGGTGCGGTGCTGCTCCCGGCACGGTCTGGGCGAGGTGATGGCCCTCTGCGCCCCCTTCGTGCAGGGCCTGGCGGAGGGGCAGCCGGGAGCAGCCGACGCTGCCGGAGACGCGTTCTGGGTGAGGCTGAGGCGGGAGCGGGGCGTAGGAAAGCGCGGTGCTGCCAGGCCTCGGCTCTGGGCTGCAGCCAGGGGCCCGGCACAAAGCTGAGGCGTCCCGTGGTGCCTGACCTGAGCGTGTCGGCTGGATGTCGCTGTCCTCCCTGAGGTGGCGAACCCGCGTAGGGCGGGGAGGCAGGAGGGGCCTTTCCGGCTGGAGATGTTGCTTTCCTGAGCCTGAGGGATGGCTTCTCAGGCTCTCTCCTTGTCTTGCAGAGCTTCGAAACGGCGGTGCGGGAGAACGTTACCATCAATGGGGAGCCCTGGGAGGAGACTTGGGGCGACTCGGAGTCGCGGAGCGGTATGTGCTGGTTTACTTTCGTTTCCTGCGTCGGGGGTTTGGTTGTTTTCTGCGTATGCTGTTTTGAATTGGGCAGGGTTTTCTTTTCCCCAGCTGTCTGCTGCAATAACGATGCTCACGGAGCGGGTAAGGTCAAACTCCCTCTCTGACGTGCCTGTGTGAAAAGTGCTGCTCTGCAGGAGCACAATTCTCGCAGAGCAGCATTCGTAATGGAGAAAAAGAGTAGCCAAGACGTGTAGGGATGTCTATGCAAGAGAAAAGTGAAGGGGAAAGTGCTTTGTCTGAAGTACCATTGCTGTATTTGATACTTTTTTCAAGATCCTTGTAGATCTTGAGGTACAAGTTCCAGCTGTCACTAGTATGGTTCCTGCCTGTCCTAAAGGATCTGCTTTTCACTACTGGATGGGAGTAGCTTAGAGAGAGAGCTTAGTGTATCCAATAAAATAAAATAAAGGCTTAACTGAATTTAGTGTCATCTGTCTTGCCAGAAAGACTACAGCAAACTTTTAAAGTCAGTATTACAAAGTTAGATTTTTCATTTTGGATGTTAGGAAATAGTGTGTTCTATTTAGTTGGTTTCTTTTATCAAAATAGAGGAAGTATGCAAAATTTAATGGAATAGGGTAAGTTGAACTATTTTTAAAACTAGAACACTGCAACAGGATCCATCTTTAGGAGGCTTCACAACCTTTCTGGGAAGCCATTTTCTGTGTTTGACTGATGTGTTTGTGATCATTTTCATCCTTGTGGCCTGCTGGAATTTCCTTTGCTGCAGTATACCTGCTGTCTCTCATCCTCTTGCTGCACACCTCTGAGAAAAGCCTGGTTTTGTCCTCTCTGAAACCACCCTTTAGGTAGCTGAGTGTAGCAGTTAGATTTCCCCTTAGGCTTCTCCAGGCTGAACAAACCCAGCTCCCTCAGCTGCTTCTCACACATCACGTACACAGACATCATGTGGATGCCAACCCTCTCGGTGTTCTTCCATTGGAATTGCTCCAGTATTCAATGATGTGGTGTTTCAGAGCATCCAAACTAGGATGGGTGTTATGGTCCAGGTACATGAGAATCCTGGCTGGATCTTTCAGCTCAGAGGGTAGTATTTCATGGTTCATATTTTTGCCTCAGGGCTGATTGCAGCCTGAGTTCCTCGGGTGTCTTTCATGTCTTTATCCATGACTGAGGAGGTGATGGAAGGTGCCTTCACCCAAATGACAGCTGACATCAGCCAAACTGACATGCAGTGAATATGCTGAAGGGCAGGCCTGCTCAGGGGAATGTAAATGGGCTAGAGAAACACATCTGTAGGAATCTCATTAAATTCAACAAGCAAAACTCTAAATCTGGGAAGGGGTAACTTCCTGCAGTGCTGCAGTATGAAAAGGACCTGGGGGCCCTCAGGGCTAACCCTGAGCCCTGCTGTGCTTTGTTAACATGAGTGTAGTCACTAGATTCAAGCAAGTGATTATTTGCCTTTACTCTGCACTTACTAAAGCACACCTGGAGTAGTGCACTCATTTTTGGACTCCCCTTTGTAGAGGAATTGTTATTAAACTGGCCTGAGTTCATCAGAGTCTGCAAATGTGACAAAGGGACTGGAGCACTAGCCCTGAGAGACTGAAGGCAGTGGGCTTCATTAGCCCAGAGAAGACAAGCCAGCTTTCCAGTAACCATAAGGAGGTTACTGAGAATGTGGAGCCAGGCTATTTATTGGGGTGCATGGAGGCAAGAGTCATAAATTAACAGAAGACTTTCTGTCTTGATGTAAGGAAGTAATAATACGCTATTAGGATAACTGAGCATTGGAAAAGGTTGCCCAGAGAGCTTGATTAGTCTTCAGAACAGCTAGATGAAAAGTCCTGAGCAACCTTGTATGAACTGGATGCTAACTCCGCTGTGAGCAGGAGTATTGAGTCAGAAGAAACCTCCTGAAGGTCCTTCCAACCTGAGTAATCCTGTGTTGGGGACACTGGCCAAAATCTGTTCCTGTCAGACCCAAGTGGTATGTCTGCTGCTACTATTTAATATACAAACAAGGTAAATGTTCAAAATCATTACTAAATAATAATAACAACTTTATACGTAATGCATATAGTATGTTCATAATTACTGTATTTTGAATAATAGTAGTGGACATTCTTGGTAATCTGGTGTAATTTTGGTACAATTCATTTTTTTTTCTGTGTTAGATATTCTTTGCCTGCAACTTCATGCTTTTTACAGTTGCACGAAGCTGAAAAAACAGATATATGGAACTGGCTGTGGAGAAATAGCTCCTCAAACTGTTTTTTGGTCAGGAAGCCTCTGCATTTTTAGCTCTAGATTAATAAAATTCCCAAATCCTTTGACTACAAGGTCAAAATTGACTGATTTTTTTTTTTATTTTATTTTTTTTGACCATGCAAAATACTGAACTGATTCAGGCTCTCTTAGCTAAATTCAAACTTGTTCAAAAATTCTTAATAGGAAAACTTTGTGCAGATGGATTTTATTTTCTATTAGCCTGTATCTGTACAAGCCTAACTGTACAGCTGAGATGCTGTCATCTTCCTGCAGCTGGCATAAAGCAGTTGTAAGGGCTGTGTTGTGCTTTTTAACGTGACATAAATTCACATTTATGTGAATTTGTGCCTATCTGTGATGCAGTTTGAGTCACCATGTGATCTGGCATTTTGTGCCTTCAGTATTTACATGGACCAGTGGCTCAAATCTTTTATCTATACCTAAGTGATTTCGTGATGACCCTAAAACAAATGAAGAAAATAAACCCACAAACTCTTAAAACCTTGATTTTGCCTGAGGTTTACCATGTCCTGATTCTGCACAGTGTGACCAAGAGAGGGTGCTCAAAATCCATTCTTTACCACTAGGCTGAAAATACTGTGTGGCTTGCAAGTTTTGCTCAACGTGTTGGTGGGAACAGTGAATTTAAGTGACAAGGAGTTTGCAAAATCAGATAAAAAAAAAAGCAAAACTATTGTCAATGTTTCAAGTTTCCACTGGGGAGGAAAACTACAGGAGTGTGCAGATGGAAGAATACAGAAGTGTGCCTACTTCTCTACACCTAGGGTTTAATATTGACTGGTTAATTCTGGGTTTTTTTCTATAATTCTTCTGTCAGTTTTAAAATACTATCTTAAGCTTTTAAAATAGTGAACTTTAATTGCAGTCTGGGAGAAGCTAAGTACTTGTAGAAGGATAGCAGTCAGCACTTCAGTCAAAAATGGCAAATATGTTCTAGGTATTTAGTCTAATCTTAGGACTGGAAAAGCAAGGTGTAAAAGCTCCTACTACATACAGGCTGTTGAGCCTCAGATGCTGCAAGCAGACATGTAGACATGTTTTGGTTTTGTTGTTTGGGGTTGTTTGGTTTTTTTTTGGAAGCTCCTTATGACTAAGTAATTCCAGATACTATCCAGGAAGTGGGTTTCATATTGTCATATTAAACTGTTTATTTGTGCTCTGTGATATAAAATCAGTTATGCTTCAAATTACAGTTTTTACAGTTATCACTTAATGCTTGTAAATAGCACAGATAAACCAATTTTCTAGCTCCATCTTGCATTGCTTTTCTTCAGTTGAAAACCAAGTTACCTCAAAAGACAGCAATTTCTTTGTGAGACTCCTGTCATCGTTTCAGAGTTCATAGAGAAATAAGTTTTTTATTTTTCTCCCCAGATGGTTCTACATCTCCCCCCATCCCCCAGCACGTTTACTTCAAAAGTAACTGGCCAACATGCAGTTGTGCTCCAATTTCTGTATTGCCTTAACAAGGAGATTCATGTATTTGGCTCTTCTTTGATGATTGTCCATGGTTTCTTATTTCAGATCTAAAGCAGTTGTTTCCTTATAACCTTGTCTCAAATGAAAAAAAAAATGTAGGAGATTTTCTATAGTAACTTTTATGTGTTTCTCATTTTTAGGTTCCAACATGAGAATTCTTGAAGATCAATGTGATGACCTAATAGTAGAGACAGCAACAAAGCGTAAGCAGTGGCCTAAAAAGATACTGGTGCATGCTGTCCAAACCATGAAAGCAGAGCAAGAGATGTTGGTGAGTAACCTAAGATTTTTAGAAAATCTCTTTCTAAAGATTTTCTAAGATACTTTTCTTGTGTATGATAGCTGCTGACTGTGTAAACCTGAAGAAAGAAATCATTCAATATTGACTTTTAAAATCCTGTAGTTGCTTTTGATTCTTTGCCATGCAGTGAAATTGTTTCTTTGCATTTATTTGTTCTTCAGTAAAATGAGGGTTACTACAAAATGAGTAAATTGGGCCTGTGGCACAGTCCACCAAGTTGCCCAAGCAGATTGCTTCAACATGGTGATTCACAGTTTACAAGGCAGTGTACACCTATTAATCAAGATCCAGGTTCCTGAAATCCTTGGCTGAAGGCTAGCTGAAGTACTAAATGTTGTGATACATACAGATAGATATTATCATGTGCAGTATACAACTGTTTAAAAGATGTCTGTGTTTTCCTAAGCACTTCTGTTGAGCCAATAACAACATTGAGTAAGTACTTTCAGTAAAGAAAGAAAAAGGTCATCTGGGTTCATGAATAGTTGCAATAATTTCTCTGTTCTTTTTTTACATTGAGTGTGAAGTAATTACTGGCATTAAAGAGCCCAGTCATGTCCTCAGTTGCTAAATTTCTTCCCTGCAGTTACATTAGGCCTGGCTTTTGCTTACTTGCTGATAAATTAGCAAGTCAGTTTCCTTTGGAAAAAAAGACAAAAGGTACAAACGTAAATACAGGAAATTCCATTTAGCCATTAAAAAAAGAACTGTGAGGGTGGTCAAATACTGGCACAGGTTGCCCAGAGAGACTGTGGAGTCTCCATCCTTGAAAATACTTCTGGAGGTATTCAAAACCTCACTGGATGAGCCCTGCTCCAGTTGGCCCTGCCTTCAATAGGGGGTTGGGCTAGGCTGTCTTTAGAGGCCTGTCCCAACTTCAGCTCATCTATGATTCTATTGTAAATAAAACTGGGATTTTTTTTTTTTTTAATTGTTTTTTTTTTTAGAATTTTAAGAACCTTCATTGCATTTCTGAGGACTGAAGTCAACAAAATTAACTCTCTAGGTTAGTCAGGCATAGATTGTTTACAGTAAGTAAAAGTGCATGTGTATGTATTTGTTCCAAGCCTTAGATATTTTCCAACATGTATTGCCTTTTGTGTTCTCTCTTTACATACCAAGTATGTAAAACAAACAAAAAAACCTTCAACTAAAATAAAATATGTTATTAGATAAACACCAAGATTTAACAAGACCTTTTAATCTTTCTGCAAAAGGAAATCCATGTTCTATTTGAGTCCTGAAGTGGATTAGAATGCCTCTCATGCTACCTGGTTTCTATTTCTCTTCAAATTTTATACCATCACAACTAGATTATTATTTAATTAAAAGTGTCTGCAAAATATAGAAGGGTTTTAGTTTAGCTCTGTAAATTAAGTGGCTTTTTTTCCCCTCAGCTACTTCTGCAAATGTGCTAGTGGTTTTTCTACTTTTGGTTGAGGATTTTTTATGTTTGTAGAATGTTTTTGACCCCAGCTACTCCTGTGATGCATGTTTTCTGAGGCATAAAGAGCAGCAATGCAGACGTGGTATTTCACTGCAGCTTATCTGGAGGGAGGTGCTTATTTATTGTGATCTCTCTGTAATAGCCGAAGCAAGAGATCAGCCTGTAGGGTTTCAGTCATGTTTGAGAATAATGGAAACAATGTTTGCTTTTCTAGTTGGGGCTGTTACTGTAAACTTGCTAGGAGGATGTGTGAGCTGTGAAAAATTTGCTCTGGTAGAACTATAGGGGTGGAATAATTAACCTTCCTTCTACTTGCTTTTGGTTGAAGAACTGGTTGACAGCTCCTGAAGTGGAGAAAAGTACTGATTTGCAGATGATATAAACTGTATTTCCATGTCTTTGTTTCCTTCTTCCCTGGAAGTTGCTTTTAATTCCACCTTTAATATGACTAAATATTACTTGTATTCATTATGTATTGTTAGTTAACTTAATGACACAAGTAACTGATGCCAAGTCAGGGGACTCAGTAAGACCAAAAAAGCCAGAGAGCCTTGTTTGTGAAGAAGAATGTTCTTACTTATGCAAAAGTCATCACAAGGGTCATTTCATAGTTTTCTTTTTCTTAGCTTTTTGTGTTCATGTACCTTTTGTTCAAGTTTGCTTCTCTGTGAAAGCTCACGGTTTTTATGAATGGCTTCTTAGAAGTCAGAACATCTCTTTTTCCTCAGTTGTACAGCAAGTGGCAATGCTTCTTCCAGAATGCCTGGATTTCAGTTTAGTTCTCAAGCTCTAATAATTACAATTCTGCAAATTAAAGCAGATTTTGGAGATGTGTTTACAGTGAACTTAACCGTGTTAACCACAACACTATTTCCAGTAGCTGAGTATCTATAAACTGTCTCTCTTATACATTGCTTACCTAAATAATTTCACCATCTGCTTGTATTAGTCTTTCTCCATTTCCATGTTCTGACTGCTATGTGTATAATAGATACCTGTTAAGCCAGAAAATTATTTGAGAATTTTTTGGTTTTTTTGTATATGCAGAAGCTGTATCAGCCTGTCGTAACACCTGGAGAAATAAGGTCACAGCCTTCTCAAGGTAAGGATTTCATGGGGAGGGCAGTTGTACTGAGGAAACTTGTTTAAAATTATTGACTGTTTAAATAATTAAATAAAACAGCCACAGGTTTGTCATAACTGAATGTATTGCTCCATCAATGTATTGTCTCCATTTTTCTCCTTCTAAGTGCTGTCTGTTGTTTGTCACTGCACATAAAGGCAAAAGCTGCTGCCTGGGTATTGGGTAGAAGCTGTCAAAGTTTTACCCTTCCTAAGTTATCTTACCTCTTTCCTTCACCACTGGTGGAGGCCAGAAGGGGAACTAGATGGATCACTGAAATATACTTTGACCATTCTAGTGTTTCTTTTACATGAATACTAGAAATGCTTCTGTCTCTGTTCCGAATCAGTCACTTTCTTCAGGGAATTGAAAGCAGTTGAGTAGTACTCAGTGGTGACAGTGTTGACTCCTAACTGCAAAGTAGGCAGCAAATTTTGTCTTTCCTGTGTTGTTAGTAAAGTTTGGTGAAGAAACAAAGTTGAAAACAGCTCATAATTTTGCCACATTCTTCTGAAAGGTTATTCCTTACACCAGCTCTTTGGAACAAACTGGTGTATTTTGCAGTTGATGGTTAGGATGTGCTTTCTTGAGGTTGGCCTTAAGAAATTGAAAGTTCTGCCTTGCCTGTTCTTAAACATTGAAAAATGACAGAATTTCTGTGTTCTGTGTTGAAAACTGGGATTCCAGAATCCTATGGATTACCGCATATAATGTAAAGCTGATGTAATAAGCAGTGGTGTTAAAATTTTGGAAGCTGAGCTTAACCTTTCATTTCTAGCCCCTCTGGTCTGCCTTCAGTCGAGGCATCATTTCCTCTTTGTAACCAGGGGACATTGCTTCCAGAAATGCCAGTCTGTGCAGCAAAGCAGCTAACAGGAGCAGGAAAGTGTGTCACTTCATATCTGGCTTTCTTTTGGTTACTAGTGTCCAGATCTCTGTTTTTCTCCTGTCAATTAACTGCATCTTGCAAGTTTGTAACAGCTTGCACTAAGGGATTGCCTTTATTTTAGGAAACAGCTAACTCCTAGCCAAGATAGCATAGAGTTTGTGCTGAATTTTAGTGTTATGTAGTCTTTGGGAAGTCTATGTGTCCCAGTTTAGCAAGTACAGTGGCCAGAAACTAAAATATTTAGATTACTCAATACCTTTCATTTCCTTTTTTCATTTCCCTATGTTTTGGAAAGCCTTTAACACTGAGGAATGTAGTGCTGTCCATGTAAAGCTAAACTCCTGCAGGCAAATTTCATTAAAACTATGTGTCAGCTGTCCTTTCTAACAGGAATAATCTTCAGTAATGATTTTTACTTAACTTTCTCCTTGCCATTTGATAGGATAGCTAGTCTTCTAGTCCACTAGTCTGCTGTGAGGTTGCTTCATTATGGGCACATCCTTCTTTTAGCAGATGCCCATTTGTAGGCCTCTGTGGTGTGTTTAAAGATGCTGCTGTTGGACTGTTTTTGCTTTGAAACTCTGGATGATTTTGCATTTTAGTGCCCATGTCCATGCAAGGTTTATGCATTCCTGAGCCATGTCTGAGGAGCACACTGGGTATGCTGACCATCCAACAAAGCACCCTCTCCTGCTGCTTACTGTGTTTCAGGGGGGGGATCACTGGCACCCTGCTCTAGAATACAGTGATTGACTGCAGTTGTCTTCACTAGCACTGATGAGGCTGACTGAAAAGCAGAATGCTGTGTTTAACCTGTTTGTACCTCTGAAAGGGTTTAGGGCTTTGTGCACCTTGTAGCCTGCTGCAGCCTCAGGTGAAACCCTGCAGAAAAATAGTAGTAGTGGAGATGAGGCTCCTTAGTTCCCAGGAGCCTCCTTGCTTATCTGCTGATGTTAAGCCTCATTAATGGCATAGAATTGCAGACAGAATAGTGGTGGAGAACATGCAGAGCAGTTTTTTAGTAACTTAAAGAGTTTAATTTTGAGTAAAGCATTATGATTGTCTTTTTAAATCAAAAATCAATAATCAGAAACATGCTGTGGTGATGATCTTGCTACTGCAATCAAATATATGCCATTTTCCCCAAGTATTCTACACCTGCTGTCTGTTTCAGTATTCCTGAAAGCTTCTTTTTCTTTTTTGTTTTCTATTAACCCAGCAGAATTAATGCAGTTTATGTTTACACTTGGTTCTTTTTTATTCGTGGTGTTAATGTTTGGTAAGTTAAGCCAGAAGAAAAATGTAGTTCTTATTGTAAAAGCTGACTGAATGCTACCAAGCTGGAGCAGCAGGATTGTACTTTTTCTTCTCCTTAAAATGGGTTTCCTTCATCTTAATTTTTCCCAGTTGTGTTTATTCTCCTTTTGTTCATTTTTATTAAATGAAATAGGAGCTTGGAAAGTGTAAAAGCAGGTACTTTTTTTTTTTCTTTATAACTGTTCTTTTCCTTTATATACTTACATCCTTTATATCCCATAAAATACTGACTTTGTGTCTTAGGTATGTACAAGCTGTAGGTTTTCTAGTGAAGAACTTTGTGGCTTGCTGTAGTTGAGACTTCTAGACACATCTTCATTTTGAGCAGTTAAGAGAAGTAACAGTAAGATAAAACACAAACTGTAATTCCTAACACTATAACTAGAGAGATGTGTTGTAGGTTTAATTTTGGTACAGGGACTCTGCTGCTTTTCTGGCTGATTTCTAGGAAGTTTACAACAAGTAATGGGGGGAGGGAATTATGTTTCATAAGTTTATTTGGGCTCTGTTTTTCTGTAGATGCTCACATTGCAAATCTGAAGCAGGTGACAGAGATGGCATCCAAGCAGATCAGTGGAGCAATGAAGGTGAGATCTCTGTGTACTCCAAGAGGATATTATTTTCTTTTCTTATTCTGACAGTAAGTCACAAAACTGAAGTTCTAACTCATCTTGGTTATAGTTTTATATAAAAAAGCCTGCGTGTATACTTTGGAAGCAAATACATCTTTAAGTTTGGACTGCTGAAGTTCTATCTGAAGTATTCCCCCTCACATGGTAGGAGGGAAGACTACCCTGTGGCTGTAGGAGATTTTTTACAGAGATTTTAGACTCTGCAGCAGCTGAAAAATAAAAGAGCTTCTGAAGACCAGTACAGCTTCATACAGAATGTGACATTTGTTACTTTAGTACCATCTTAGACATGAACTGTAGTGTTCATGTGATATTTATGCAGCTTAGAGATCTAAAGAAGACTTGAGCACTGCATACTCTTTGCATGGCCTCTTGAGTGCAGAGTGGTCACTGTGAGGCTGCTGGCTCCAAGTTCCCAGCCTTCACCACCCTAAGGATCACCTCTGCAGACAGACCGTGAAGCTTTTGTGCCTGTCAGAATCTAATTTACATAATTCACTCATTGTAGCCATTACTTTTCCCATATAACATGAGATACTTGGGTTTGTTTTTGCAGTCTCTCCCAGTGCTAATAGAAAGAGCAGAAGGTTTTTCCCAAGCACTGGCTTGGCAGCCAACCCTGGAGCTCTGCAAGCTGCGGCAAGAAGTCTTTGCTGGTTGCAAGGGGAAGGAGGAAGATAATGTGCAAAACTTCCTATCACCAGGAGAAGTCACACCAACAGACACTGACAACAGTAAAAAATCTTGTGTTTTGCTAAAAAGAAAAAAACCTGTAGATTTATCAGAAAGAAGGCGCTACCCGCTTCGACGGAGGAGAATTACACTCAGCACATGAGTTTCTCATTTAGTATTTTCTGATTGGAAATTCAGCAGGACTCCTGTTCAGGGTGCTTGGTCTTTTTGCTTAAACCTTCATCTCCCCTCTAATTCAGTAACATACATGAGAGCGTCCTTAATTACTTAGTCTTTGATCCTTTAAATGTTTCTGGTTTTGCTATTACTGATAAGATAGGAAAGTCTACATATAGCAATAGGATCTGATAGCCAACAAGCATATTTACTGATTAACTCTCGTTTTTTGCTCTTTTATTAAAGCACTTCCCTTAAGTCCTCAAGAATTGTGCACGTGCTTTATGTATGTGGGCAGTTTTATAGTAAACCACTAAGTGCTCATTTATGTTAAGCATGCCTCTAAAGAGTTTGGAGAATGTCTAGTTCTCCCAATGCACCTTTATTTATTACTGAGATGGGTGGCTGGTTTTTTTAACATGTTATGAAGAACTTCACCCTTGAGCATAGTATTTTTTAATAAACAGTAAAAAAATTCACACTAGAGCATATTGGAAATACCAGATTTGATACAATATTGCAGTTCTTAGAAAATCGTCACGCAAATTTGACTTTGGTCCCTGCTATTCCACAGGTCAGCTGTGCTTATTTGTATATTTTTAAACTCAAATATTTAATAATTGCATGTATTTACTTCCAGTGTGCTATTGTGAACAAGGATTCAACCAATCACATCTTACCATCTGATATTTCATGTTTCCTAATTCCATACAATTATGCTGTCCGGGGTTTCCTGGACAACATATCTGCACATTACAGGATCTTTACTTCTGTTATGTTTTCATTTATGTTTGACTAAACTTTAAAGATCAGTATAGGCTACCAGAAAACAGTGGAGTCAGCTTACTTTTTTTTGTCTTTACAAATTAGTACCTAGATGACTGCACAGTCGTACAAAAAGAAATATTGTGCCTTGACTGTTCTGATCTCTTTCAGGGTTAGGATTGCATGTGCTTGCAGTCATTATTCATGTCTAATATGTAATGTATTTCACAGTAAATGGAGTAGTTTTTAGAAGCTCTATTATAGAACTGTGTTGTGCTAAGAAGATAGGTCCACCAATGTCTAGGAGACTAAAAATTTTCAAGGAAACGTGGAACAGATTTTAGCATCATTTATTTGGCAAAGGTGAGCATCTGTACTGAGACTTAATGTATTTAATCATATGTAAATATTTTTTCCCTTCATTCTTGTATATACAGATGTGTGTTTTTATACAAAGTAAATTAAATGAATTTTAAAAGATCAAAGTTTCAGATAATGTCAGTTCTAATCCTGGAATAGTTGGTGACTGAACAGTGAGTATACTTCAGAAGACATCTGTGTTACATTTTGGCTGGAGTAACTGAAGTAGTTCCATTTACTTTTGTCTTTGAACTCACAACTGTTACTAATCTCCGGGCTACAAAGCATCTAATGGAAGAGAGGACAGGATATGAGAGGGGCTGGAGCTGTGAAGCTGTGGAAGATGTGACTGGGGTGGCTTTTCACACAGCAACTTGCTGTTCTAGCTGCTTTGAGTGCACTTGGTCTGTGTTGGGTTGATAATCCCCATCATGGCTTTCTTTGCAGAGATCCACAGATACTCTTTAATATCAGTGTTCTTAGTCTAAAATAGGCCCTGCTGCTTGGCTACTATTTATTGTATTTTAATGTCTTGTATGTTATTAGGAAGATACCTTGTTATGCTTTGTCAGTCATGATAGGCAAGGAGTAGGCACCTCTCTGAAGAGGTGCCATCCAAAATGGGCAATTTAGGACAAATGCCTTAAGAAATAAGGAGGGAGAGCACTGAGGATTAATACTTAGTAAGAAGATTGATTACTTCACCCTACAGTGTAGGTTAGTGTTAAGAGATTGCAGGATATTCAGTCTGTGGGATTTGAAGGAAGAGGGACTGGGTGGCTGTGCTAGAGCAGTCTGGCCTTGTGCCATCACCCTTGTTTACACTGCAGCAGGCTAGAAAAAATAAAATGTATCTGGGAATGCTGGGCAAATAGGGTAAAAAAGGATAAAGAAGACAGCAAAGATTTCAAGTGCAGCACACAAACTGAATTTACAAATCTCTTTTGGCCAAGCAGCAATGGAAAGCGTCAGAGGACTTCTCTTTAAATGCAAGTCCTGTGATGAACTAAATTCAACACTTGAGCTTTTTCTCGAATTATTAAAAACATCTACAGCAAGTAAGATCTGCAACTACCTGTGCCTGGGGTCTTTCCTTCCCACTGGCAGAAGTATATCCAGTACTTCATTTTTCCTATTCCTGTTAGCATTTCAGCTATCAGTTAACTTTTCATATAGATCTACAGTGTTGTGCAAGACAATTGTCTTATCAGGCTTCTACTGAAATGTCACAACATCCAAGCTTCTTATTTTTAACTTGGAGCGAGCTGGTATTGCATCAATGTCTGGTAGTTTTTCTTTATATAGCCTTTGAATTTTGTAAGACAGCTCAACAGTGATGGATGCTTGGGAACATTGCAAACCGAGTTTGACTTTTTTGGCTTTTTGGGGTGAGATGGAACACCTCACTGTTTGTAAGTGTGTACTGTCAGCAGTGTGCTTGCTGCTCATGAGGGTGGGCCATCCCTACCCAAGAAAACCTTGTGAATTGAAGGAGTATTCACAAACACTTCTGCAGTGTGCAGTCGTGAATAATTACAAACAGCATGTGGGGAAGCTCCTCTTTCAGAAATCTTCATGACACCGAGGTCTGTTTGGAAGCTTGGGTGTGCTAGCACTCTGCAGCACGGGTCAGATGTGTACAGTTCTTCACAAGAGCCACACTGCTAAGCTTTATTCAACTTTCTGTGTGTGTAGGCTGCTTCAGTGCAGACAAAAATTGCTGATAAACTGCTATTATAAAACGTAAACTTGACTGACTAGACTGCTTTCTGGGCTTGTGTTCTCTCCTGCATAGAAGTGCTCTGCCTTTTCTGCTGTGACACCTGGAATTACTGTGTAGGTGTGTAAGCATTTCTACAGATGTACTAGAGATAGCTTTAATACTAAGCAGAAACTTGTTCCCACAAGCAAATTTTGACTTTGTTTCCTTAGCCTTTTTGAACGAGAGCAGACTGTATTTAGGTTGAAGGGGACTGTCCCATTGCTGCCTTCATGGGCACCCGGTTGGTGAGCATCCTGGTGTTGGTATGTTGGATGACAAAGGGAGGGAGAAGCAAAACTGCTGCTAAGGAAACCAGAGGGCTGGGAACATCCTGTTTGGGAGACCCAATGCAGCCTGGAGACACAGGTGGTGTTGGGGCACTTTGGGAAGGGTGCCTGTCCAATAGTGGGTCCCCAGGGCTTTTAAGGTAGGCAAGGCTCACAGGTACTCAGTCCTCCAGGGTTGGAGGAGCTCTGAGAAAGTGCAGAAGCAACGGTGTGAGTGGTCTGGAAGGTGGACAGAAGCTGGTTTGAGGTGTTACTGTCAAGGAGAAGCAGTTCCCACTGGGGAAGTCCTGTTCAGGTTTTTCAGTAATGCTGACCTAGCTGAAGCTCTGGGAGCCTACCAGGAACCCTGTGGCAGACTTCAGTTGGACTCTTGGACTCCAGTCAGTACAGTTCTTTCCCCTTCAGCATGAACTGTTAGCCAGATGTTCCTGAAAGCATAGTCTGTATTTACTCAGTTTGCAAACTGTGTAGCCTCATCTTCATCTAAGCTGGATGACTCAAATTTCTGGGGAAACCAGAAAAATAGGGAAGTATCTGGTTTATTAAGATACCTGGGGCTTTATGTCTGACTCTCTGCAGCTGGGGACACTTCACTCACCTGAGCTGAGCACAGCCAGGAGTGCACATCAGGTACCACACGCAGATACATCTGCCGGTGTTGTTGAAGTACCTGTCGGTGCAGACAACTTCCTCCAGTCGTTCAGTCGAGCAGAAGGGGAAGAGAGCGGTTCAGTTAAAACAGAGGGAAATAGTTTGGCCAATAGTTTTCCCAATAGAGGGAAAGTGTTTGGCGGGATGAAAGAAACATTATTTCATCTGCTAAAGAACTCTCGCCGGAACTGTTGAACAGAGATTTTTGTCGGGATGCAACTGAGTATCCGGCAGTCCTTGCCTGGCTTCGCCTTTACAAGGAGCCTGTGGCATTTCCTTATTATTTAAAGGAACAGAGCGAGTAGCGAAAGTGAAAATCGCTTCATCCCAGCACCAGGGCCGTGTCCTCATGCCCGTGAACCCTGGCTGAGCCGGCTGCCGCTTCTCCGGGGCTCAGGGCGCTTTTGAACTCCGATGTCTCAGAAGACCGGCGGGCAGGAGCTGCTGAGGGTGAGCTGGTCCCCAGCACCGGGCGGGCTTTGGGACCGGGAGGGTGGGACAGGGAGCGCCGGGCCGGGTCCCGGGGGCAGGCTGGCCTTCCGCCTGGCAGCGAGGGGGAAATCTCAGGAGAGGAGAAACCGCGGGGCGGAGGTTTCTGCAGAGGAAAGCACGAGTGGGGCCGCCCGGAGAAGCGTCGGGCCCAGCCGGCCCCCTGGGCTGGGGCTCTCCGGGGGGAATTTCAGGCAGCTCCTGCCCGGCAGTGCCGTGCTCCAGGGGTGCGGGCTTCCCCCCGACCTCCGGGGGCTGAGAAAGACCCTCGGTCACACTGGACGGATGCGCTTTGCTTGCGCGGGGGGCTCGGTCCCCGGGAGGCCAGGGCAGGGGGAAGCAGTGCTGGCCGGGGGGTCCGTGCTGTCCCGGGTCTCCCGGTTCGCCTGGCGCGGCGCGACTGCCACCGGGCGCCATGTGCCGCCCATGCGGGCTGCGGGGAGGCCCGGNCAGCCCCGTGTTGGGGTGTCCGTTCTCTCCCGGGCATTGGCTCTTCCCTTCCTAGGAGGCGGCTGTTGGAGCCGGCTCTCCCAGGTAGGGTAGAGTGGACGAACAGAGGGTGCTGGCCGGGAAGTTCGCTGCCGCCGGCACACGGTGCCGACCGTCGGGAGCAGCGGGGATGCTCCGCCGGCAGCGGGTGCGGGCGCCGCGGTAACCCGGCTCTCCTCTCTGCCGCCCGCATCCCCCTCTCCTCGTCCTTGCTGGTGCCAGGGAGGTATAAAATGCCTCCCGTGGGGCAGAGCGGGAGCGGGGGTGTCTGCCGGGATTGATGGGGGTGCCCGGTTCCCCCATCAGCGGTGGAGCGAGTGACGGCGGGGCCCTGCCGCATCCCCTCGGGCGTCTCTGCCGGCTTCCACCCCTCTGCTTCCACCCCCAGGGGTGTGCTGACCTTCGCCGGTCTGTGGGAAGCCGGGAGTAGGTGCTGTGAAATTGGGATGATGTGCTCGTTTTCAAAAACACTTAAGTTTCGGGCATCTCCGCGTGCATCTTAAAAACTAGCAAAGTGCTTCTGGCTTATGTCTTCCAGAGTCATGAAGAAGATGACAGGAAAGTAAGGAGGAGAGAAAAAAATCGTGTTGCTGCACAGAGGAGCAGGAAGAAGCAAACCCAGAAAGCAGATAAACTTCACGAAGTGAGTGGGTACTTGGTGTTTGGCAGGCATGGCTTGGGTACCAATCACGGGACTTTTGAACCCAGTGTGGGCCCATCTTCATGCTAATCCAGCTCAAAAAGCTGTGGGTGTGAGGCAGAGACAGGCATGCTGCAGGGTGCCAGACACTGGTGCTCACATTGGAGAGTGCAGCTCTGGCATCAGTTACACTGCTAGGGAGAGAGAGATGTGGTTCTGCCCTCATCTCACCCCCCTGTGACCACCTGGTCAACTGGGCCTCAGGGGTCCTCTGAGCTAAATCAAACCCATTTTCTTCTAGATTAGTGGTAAGCTTGTTATCTTTGCCATGGCAGTGGGTGAAGGCTTGCTGTCTTGCAAGGGAGAAGGTGATGGAGGAAGAGGCAACCATGCTGCTGAGTGGCTGTGCTGGCTTAAGTCAGTTCTAAAGCTGGTGTGAGGCTGAAACACTCAGTTGAAAAGGCTTCTTTAAAACCTTCAAGTTGGGTTCTGTTAGCTCTTGGACATTTATGCTTTTATAAATAATTGGGTGTTTCAAAAACAAACCATGAATGTAACTGATTCTTTCAGAAACTTTTAATAGTTCTCAGTATCACAATATGGTGCAGATTTCTCCAGTCTGCAGTGTAAATGTTGGAGGACAGGAACCCCCTTTCTCTGGTTTTGGATGATACTTCACACAACAGTGCTTTTGCTGTAAATGGCTTTTGAGGTAAATGTTTGTTCTGCTGCTGTGATTGTGGCTGAGTCAGTTGTTCAGCTCTGGAAGTTCAGCACAGGCTCTTCTCTTTCTCAGAGTAGAAGGATCTGCCAACAGTCAGCAGAGGCCAAGAGGGACAGCGTGGGGATTTTTGGGTTTGTTTTTTCCCAGAACTTCTCTGACTCAGTGCCTGAGAAAGCCAGGTGCAGGGCACTTCTAGAAAGGGGTAACCCCTGGCTTTTATGGAATAATTTCTGGGCCCCGTGCCTTCCTGGTGTTCCTCCTGAACTTGAGGTTTCCTGCTGGGAATCTTCATTCTCAGGCATGCAGGTTCTCCCAGGTGCAGGCAGAGCTGGTTGAAATTAATTCTTAGCAAGAACAATTTGGTGGTCTCATCCTGAAAATGGGACAGAGCAATAGGAGAATAACATTTACTCCAAACTTCAGCCCTAAGGGATTTGAGACAAGAGGTAAGCAGAGCCTGAGTCAGGGAGAGACAACTTTGGTGGAGCTGGCTAACATAATGTGTTGGGAGGACCATGCCTGTTTCAGTCTGTGTGTGAGGGAGGTGGTGGAAGGGTGTGAGGAAGAGCAAGGGGTTCCAAACTCCTGCAGCAAAGGGCAGGAGAGGCAGTTCCAGGCTGCACAGAGGAGCATTCATTGCATGAGAGGCTCTATGTGCTGCCTGGTAAACAGGCCTTTGAAGGCACGTGCAGGCTGTAAAGTTTGTTCTGAAGCTTTCCCAGGGAGGTGAGATTGAGGGGGTGAGTGTCAAGCCCCAGGCCAGCAGCAAGGTGCAGACACCTGCAGGTTTTCCATGGGCTGGCTCTGAACCTCTAGTTCTCTTCTCTTTGGGATGTGAGGGCTTGACAGGAGGGACACTTGAGACACTGCAGTTAGCACACAGTTATCCAAAAATGTGACACATGAGTCTCACATCCGTCACAGATGTACATACAGAGCATCTCAAAACTCCCCTGCAGTTAATAGCAGCTTATTCATTGCCAGAGAAGCCTTAGTTCAAAAGCAGCACAGCTCAGCAATAGCATGGTCAGGCCTTCTGGTGACAAATTTGGGCTGGGAACAAGCTGACATGACTGACCCTTCCTCCTCCTCTTGACTTCCCCAATATCTGAGCAGGTGGTTACAAACCTCAGCCAGTCTGGAAGAGAGTGGCTGGCACCAGGCTCTGTGCTAGGTGTGCACCTCAGCCTGGCTTGGGTCTGCCCTCTCCTCACCAGCAATGCCAGGCACTGGGTTTTCCTGGCACCTACCTGTGCTCAGTGCTTTCGTTTCCTCTGCTCTGACCTGTCCTGCTGGGTCCTTCCCAGCAGAGGCAGCCCAGAGCTGGAAGAGGCCACCAGAGGGATGCAGCCACCCCCACCTGCAGCCCTGGAATCAGACAAAAGGAATCACCCAGGCTGTCTGTCTTTCCTCAGCATTTTGTGCATTTTAGTAAGAAACTGCACAGTTTTTCTACAGTTATGTGAATACATTCAAGTGGAAGCACTGAAAGTAATGTTTTGACTAACAATAGACTTTTTTCTTTTCTTTTCTTTTACTCCTTCCAGGAATATGAGTCTCTTGAGCAAGAAAATACCTCCCTGAAAAGAGAAATTGGAAAGCTAACAGATGAAATGAAACACTTGAGTGAAGTCTTGAAGGATCATGAAAAGATCTGTCCACTACTGCACTGCACCATGAACTTTGTGACTGTACCAAGGCCTGATGCACTTGCCAGCTGCCTGCCAAGATGAGACCTTTCCTTGATTACCTTTGAATATGATGTATGAAAGTGCCATTAATGCAAGATTTGAAGAATTGCCTCTGTACAGTGCAGGGCTTTCATCAAAGAAGGCTGGACTTGACCATGCAGCTCTTCTCCACGTTGAAGTGCTACAGCTTTCTCAGTCTCAGGAAAACATACGTATGGAAAAAAGACAACTTAAACTGCGACATCTTATTTGGTAGAATCTTTGAGCCACAGTTTTGCATTCAGAAATGTCAAAGTTGGTGCACTCCACCATCACGTGGAGGAATGTAGACAGGAAGAAGTACTGACCTTGGGCTAGGATGCCTTTCTCCCACGCATCCACTGCCAGTAAACCCTTTGTCACTTCTCATCCGTGTGCACCACATTCTGGCTGCTGCATTGTTTTTTGGGTTTTTTTCCTTTAAACAGGCTTGATTATTAAAAGAGATGTCCCATCTTTATGACTTTTCCATCTTCTTCAATAATCAATGTCTTTATAACATCTCTACTGTTTTTTTGCTGGTCAAATCCAAAGTCCTAATGCTCCTCCTGTCAGCTGTTTTATTATTTGCTTGATGCCTCTTCAGTGGTTTCTCTTTTGAAGTGTGTGTGTAACAAATTAGTTTTCCCAGTCTTTATTTTTTTACTATCTCCAGTCATCAGTCCTGCCAACCTTAGTTCTTTAAATGTTTTCTATCCTAAAACAAGGTAATTTCCAATGATGATTGTCTGCTCTGTGTGGAAGAAAAACAAAACAGTTGTCTGGTTCTACATGTTTTAAACAGAAGATTTTAAAATTTAAGTTTTTTTCTTTCATATCACTTCTGGTAAATGATGTCTGTGGATATAACAAATTGAGCTTAGCTAAGCATGTTGTTCAATGTCCACATTGAAGATGTCTGATAACTGCTTGCAAAAAAAAAATCATTTTCTTAAACTTTTCTTTTTACAAAAATGAAGAATGTTAGAAATATACAGAGAATTTGGTTTACTTTCTCTGAAGATTCTTACTAGTGTCAAGCTCTAGACATTTGAATGCTGTAGCCTGAGATCCAGTAGAGCTTTTTTCACAATATTTCTCAAAGACCACCTTTGGATAATATAAAGCTCCATCCCTTTGCCAACTCTCTCCCTTCAGCATTTGGATTTTTTTTCATTTCAGCTCATGGGATTAAATTCTCCCCTCACCAGAATCATATTATTTACCAGGAGAATATGATCTGAAATGTCTAAAAGGTATTTTTCCTTTTTTTAGCTCCTTAAGTAGAGTGATGCATTGCTGATCACTGCCAAGATAGAATTGGGGAAACCCTGTAAGCAACTCAAAGCCTTCTAAAGGGCCCTGTCAGGCTGCTGTCTTAAGAGAGGAAACATGAGCTGTTTACTTTTTTAAAAGTTAGGTTGTCCTAAATGCTTGTTTTTTATGGTGCTTCAAGAACTGAGTCATCCTGCAAAAAAAAATCTGGTGCAATCCCTGCCAAGGAGCATGAAAGTTAATGGATGCTTCAAAATATGCATTTTGGATAATGTCCTTGATATGATTCTGTCTGTCAGTCTTAAGAAAGGAAGCTGTCTGAAGTGTCTTTATCCACCTACCCACTCACATTCCTTCAGTCTCTGGGTGTCACTGTGATCTGTGCAGGGTAGAGGTGTGACGGATGGAGGAGGAGCATAGTGGAAATGAACAACATTCACTCAGGGAGAACACATTATAGATTAGGATGGAGGAAGAGAGAGAGAGGGTGTTTCACATCTCTTCAGGAGGTATGTGCAGCTGAGCTGAGGCTGGGAATGGAAAGTAGTTTGTTGAGGTCAGGGATGGTGCAAAAGCATCGAATCTCCAATGAAACCCTGCAGACCCACCTTGTCCAAGACCATCCCAGCAGAAACATCCAAAGGATTTTGTCCCACAGATACTTTCTTATAAAATAAGAGATCTAGTTCCCTGTGTAAAGTCCTCCTCCTTATACATTTATTCTTCTAAACATCCACCTAGGAAGTGACTGCAGCTTATCATGTGGCAGCCCAAGTTTTATCATGCCCCATGATAAAGTCCTTACCATCAGTAAGGACTGTTGCTCTTCTGTGATGCAAGCCTTACTCCACTGTTTCTGCACTGGAGTTTATTGATATTAACTGTATAATGCTATATATCTGAATAAGATGTATAAGAGTGTACAGGAAAAGACAGCTGAATCCACAGCCACTTTATGTGCTGGCAACAGCAACTTAACTCCAAGGTTGTGCTGCTATTCCTTGGAAGGGCCAGGAGCACTGCAGGAGCCTTCACTGCCACCAGTTCCTTCCCTTAACCTCAGGGTGTACTCCAGCCTGTGAACTGTCTGTCAGGAACAGTGGGCTTTGTATTCTCCAGAGCCTGGGCTGCTTCTTCCTCCTGCATCTATTGCATCAGTTTTCCCCATCCCTGTTTCCAAAGGGCCTTATGCATAGTTATTCTATTTAATAGATTAACCAAAGCATCTCTCACAAGCAGAACATTGTGTGACCAATGTACAAAGGCAGCTAGAAGCCACAAGTAAAAGAAGTGAGCAAACTGAGTGTTCCAAGCCAAATGAACCCAACATTCTGATACATTTACAGAATTATTGTCATAGCTGAATCATGGGTCAAGAGGGACAACGAGGTGCTAAAGCACAGCCTGAGGTATCCCTAAGAAAAACATATGCATACAGGCTGATTGCAGTTTTTGCAGGAGCTGTTTGTAATGATTTTGATTTACTGAGAGTTTCAAAACCAAAAGTATGCTCTGGAGCCTGGGATAATTCTTACATGAATAGGGAACCAGAAAGGAGAACAGAAAGGAAAAGGCCCATTTGTTAAGGAAGCAACAGAAAGTTCTTTTTTATATCCAAGACTCTCCCTTTGCAGCAGGGTATTACACTGTCATTAAAAAAAAAAAAAAAATCATAGCAATATATGGTTAAAATACCTCTTGATGTATTCTAGCTTCAAAAACCTTCCAGTTTCCTGATGTGTTCCCTACCAATGTGGTCTGTATTACATTCAGATGATTTTCAGATGCAGGTACATGCACAGGGAGCATCTTTCCTATGTTCAGGTGGTGGCTCATGTGAGGAGTCCTGTGAATTGCAGTCTGGTTTGTGGATGCACAATGGCAGATGAGGGTTGACAAGGAAGTTGGATTTTGCCTCTGAGGTCCACAATGAAGGTTACAGTTTGCCTAGACTTAGTTAGCATGATTTTCCTTTTATATTTTCTGTGACTCTAATGCAGAAGCAAAATGCTCAGTGCAAACTTAACCCAGAGATAAAAGTATTCATTCCAGTAGCAGACTGGGTTCAATTGAGCTATTTGTCTATTCATTTCTTTCAGCTGTTGTTGGGTCAGATTTAAATTTATGATATTTTGAAAAGATAATTTTAGCCTTCAAAAGTAAAAAAAAAAAACCAACAAAAGAAAGACAAAGTCAAGCTTCCCAAAGCTGCCAGTGTGAGTGTAAGAGATCAACTGTTACATCTCAAGAAAGCTGATTAGGAAGTCTTGCTCCTTCTCACTGATGTTTTACATGTGTAAAACATTTCTATAAAGGTCTTCAGGTACTCAGCCAGAATCTTGCTAAAAACACACCTTTCAAAAACATATTTAAACCAGCCTATTCTACAGACTTTCTGTTCTCTTTCCTGTTATCCTTTACTGTCATCTGCTGCTCCTGTAATATCTGCTGATCTTATCTGCATTTGCTGTATGCAGCAGTCTTTGTATTATCACACCATTTAATTTCAAATGTCTTTTTCCCCCCCTTCTTCCTGTCTCCTCTGTTGCTACGTAGCTTGGTGACAACATTGCTTCATGTTGTCAGTATTAGAGGAGGAAGACTAATCTGTAGGAGCAGATAGAAACTGAACTTCACTGCTACACCCTGTATGTGATTAAAGGCTTCTGTGTGCATCTAGTTTTGCGTATTAAGGAAGGTATCTGTGCAGCTTTTTAAAAGGTACTTAACGTGACATAACCTTTACCCTATAAAACCCATACTGTTTCCTGTCCATAGATGAACGCTTTGCTGCATGGCATTTGGGGTTTCCATCTGTGAATCAGTCTAGAATTTCTGCCTCAGTGAAAGTAATAGATAAAACAACAGCGTAAAAAAAAAAAAAAAAAAAAATCCCTTTTCTCTTTTTCCCATCAGTGCAGTGATATAATTCCTGTCACAGGAAGGAAGATGTCCAATAAGCATGAGAAGTAGTGGGTTTATTTACTGTTACTAAGAGCACTGTTGCTCCCTTTACAGAAGGGCAGGAGTTTTCTCTTTGTAAACCCTGGGTTACTGTCAGGTGGTCACTGGAGAAACACTGTAGTTGTACCTACAGCGTGTAGCATGGGCAAACATCTGTCAGGGAGTGAAAGAATTTGGATAAATTCTTTGCAGAAATGTGGGGTTTACATAGATTGCACTGGAAGTAGAAACAACCCTACAGCTGTCCCAGAGGATATGTGGGACTACACTTACCAAGTTAGGTAATATTTAACTCAATGGCTACAAGCTAACTTTCAGCCCATATTTCTTCATAAGGAAACTGTAGTAACAAACAGCTGTGGGACAGCATGCTCCTTCCCTGGTATTCATTCAGGCTTTTTCCTAGACAGCTCTTATGGAAAAAAAAAATCCATTAAAATAGAGTAGGATTTTTTTTTTTCTTCCACTGTAGAATTTTCAGACTGTGACTTCAAACTATGGTTATTCTGGAAACAGGTGGCATAGCTTTTGCAAATAATCTGTTCTTTACTAGTTACATGTTTGATTTGCTCTAAAGGAATCCTTTTTTTTCTCTTTAGAAGTGGATAAGCTAAACCACAAAGGGCTGTCCTGGCATAGCACAAAAATATTCATTTGAGGAGTTAGTATAGAATGACTACTATGCTTCAGTTTCACAGCTTATCTCATCTTGAAGTAGCTTCTTCATGAAGCCAAATAGAAAATCATATATATCTAATTGGAGTTTGCTTCAAATTTGCATTCAAAGGGGTTTTGTTGTATGTGTTTAGTAAGTTTTATAGACTGTCAGCATAGCTTGCTGCACTCATCCAGGTACTGTTCAATTAAACCTACAACAGATCACTCAAAAACTCAGTTCTGGAGAGGTGTCTCCAATTTTAAAGGAAGAACCTTCTCCTTCAGCAGCCTCATAATGAACTTGTCCTGTTTTCATTATTCTAAAATATTAAAATGTCAAAACTCTTGAGATTCCAAACAAGGGTCATAAGTAATCTCTCTTGGGGAAAGCAAACTTCCCATTGTAAAGTAAATTTTGAGAATACAGATTTGCTTTCTGTCTTAGGTAAAATAGTTGAGGATAAGGAATAAGCAACAAGACTGCTTAGATATTTGATGCAATGCTTGGTAAGATACAATTACTTCAACTGGAAATGGTGTGAAGTAGTACAAGAACTGAAAAATAACCAGAAAACCAACTGAAGGAAGATGGCAATAGTTTGTTTTGAAAGGGGATCTATCAGGTTAAAGAATGGCTCATAAATGTAGGTTCTCAAGGACTGATTGCAGACCACTCTTGCTTAGTACCTTTAGTAAGGACTTTGGATAAAAAGGAAGGAACCATTAGTACAGAAGACTGAAATATCATGCAAAAGAAATACATGACCTTGCAGAAGAGAACAGAAATACCATCATAATCGTAGAATCATAGAACAGTGCAGGTTGGAAGGGACCTCAAAAGATCATCTGTCCCAGCCTTTTGAGGGAAAGGGAATCTAGGTGAGATGATCTAGTACTCTGTCACCACACAGACAGAATTTCTGTCACAAGGTGAAGACTCATCAATTGGAAATGACAATGCAATGAATAACCAAAGCCATATTAGAAATAACTGATGCACAAATGCAGCCAAGCAAAAAAGAAGTTAAATAGGATCCCAAATGCGTAATATTTGGGTTATTTATTTGTGTATTGTGTTCTTAAGGGAAGAAATGTCAATGTCATTATGCCAGGCAAAAAGGCATCGGGCACACATTTTTGCTACCCCATGGTAAAGATAGATGAACCAAACTAGTACAGGTACATGGAAGGGCTACCAGGAAGACTAAGGCTGAGGAATCTATTGTTTCAAGACTTTATTTTAGACAAATAAAGTCTGAGAAATGGTAGGATCACTGTCTATGTTATAACAGTGGAGTAAAGACAATGTAAGAGAAAGAGCCCTTGCACATAAGAAATGTCAGTAGAAGAATAAACAGGTATAATTTCTACATATTTTTTAGCTACAGCTATGTGAAGAAGCTTATGCCTGTCAGAAGAAAGTTGCTCAGGAAAAGCCTTCCAACAGAAACCGTGTGTGCAAACAATTTTGTAGGTAGGCATGCACGAATGCAGCCTTATTAGTTTTAGGATGAAGCTTGAGTGTTTGATGTGAGATTGATTGAGTATACTGGTGATCCAAAACATTTCTTCCTGCCCTATGTCCTTATTCTCTTCAGAGAATGCTTGCAATTTATCTTTAAAAGCCAGAAGATCTTAAAACAAACAAAACAAATAAAAGCAGCTACCCGAGGTCCCTGAATCAGATGCTCATTTTGATAGGAAAGCTAACACAGGTGTAATATTTTGTCAGAGGCAGTGGTTTATCAAATTGAAATCTTTGAGAACATCCAGATAAGGAAAGAGCAGAAAAGAAAGGGATTTTTTCCAAATGCCTTCCATTCAGCCGTGGTACGCTCACAGAAAAATCAAAAAACTATTCACAGAGAAACAGAAACAAAGCCCGACAGGAACTTTGGGAATTTCCCAAACTGTTTAGATGTTTACTTTGAATGCTGAGTAACTCCAACTTTGCAAATATATATTCTACAGAGGATTGCAGGCAATTTTTGTTTCTCTTACATCCAGTCCATTGATTAAATATATAAACAGGATGTCTTTAAGGTTTTAAAACAGGATTTGATACTAAGCAAGAGATAGTTCCCTTTTAGCTACTTGAGTTTCATCTTTGCTTATCAGAGATGTTTTAGGGGACAGTAATTTCCATGTGTACTATTGGGTTGCGAGGTAAATAATCTCTAGAGATGAATATTTTTTCTTTCCTTTTTACTGTAAATGACAATAGTACAGAGGCTAGAAATTTCCCTTGTCAATTCTGGTCATCCCATTTGTTTGCTGAGTTCCAGTATGGACTCAGGACCTATTCTGGCAGTGCACTGAGAGGTTATTCACCCTCACTCTCACCTTTCCAAGGGTAGGTGATCCATCAGCTGTGTTTAAGGACTTGATTAATGGCCAAGAGCCATCAAATTTGAAAGAATTTTTCTATCACAGAGATGAGTAAATTAATGACAACTGCTTATGTGTTGTTTCTATAAGAACAGAAGCCCCTTTTTCCAGGCAAATAAAATGCTGAGGGAGCTTGTCTCAATTTGAAACATTCTCTAGTTGGTAGTTCCACACTTCTCCTGTCTGGAGCGTCAGATAGCTTAGGGAGCCCTGAACAGTCCTAACGTGGATACAAATCAAGCAGGAGAATGCAAACAGGGACATGGGTGATTGAGAGCTGTAATATAGTTACATGACTACTCAGAATTTTTATGGGCAATTCTAAATGGCACTCTCATGTGAACATATCTGTATTCTTACCATCCATCATGCTAAGAAACTATCTGATCAAAACTTCTTCCCCATAAGTATTACTTTATCAGTTTTTTATATAAATTTGATTGATGTTTTGCAAAATTCAAAATACTCTACTTAATTCATAGGAAAAACTATTCCTACAGTTTTCACTAATTGGTTTTCCAACATGATTTGCTTCCATTTCTTTTCTTTACGTTTCCAAATACAAATCTGGGAAACAACATGCAATTATAGATAATTATTTTGAATTCAAGTTGTGTCTTTTAGAACGGTTGGGAAAAAAAAAAAAAAAAAAGAAATCTTTTCCTTTTTAAATACCAGGTATATAAATTCAAAATAAAACTGTGTGTTTTCACTTCTATCACAACATTTGACATCAGATGTATAGGGAGAGACTCTTAGTTGTTTTCTTAATTTTCTCTCACAAACTTGAAGAATATACTATTAAAAATGATAACACAAGGATATTAAACTGTTGGACGATTTCTTAATAAAAATCCCATTACACAGTGTGCTGCTTGTTTTGTACCTAAACAGCAGTGTTTCAAGAGCAGTAATTCAGTTACTAAATGCCTATAAAAAATAAGAGTAGGAAAGCCATAATCTATCCCAAGTCAGTGTGCAGAGTCTCTACTTTTTTGCTTGGAGACTTTCCAATTTTCCTGAAAATAGCAATAAAAGAAAAAATATTTTTTCTTTACTGCCTTATGCTATGAATTTTCGTATCTTGTTAAATGAACAAATACTCTTCATTTCAGTCTCCTGTACTTTGCAAGGTACATTGCTGTTGGTCACTTATCAGGTTAAATGTCTCTCTTTCCAGCACTACCTGCTCATTTTACCTACTAAGAATATGAGTTCTTCAAGGTAGAGGATGTGTTGCACTGAGTATCCAGTTCAGAGGAACGCTCCAGTACTTTCCTGGTCTTTCCATACATTGATATGCTCGAACAAAACTCCACTGCTACCACCCATGCTTTGTCATGCAGTTATGATGGCTGTGGGAACATCAGGCTGAATCATGTGGCCTGAAACAGTTGGTTCTGTGTTTCATGGGTTGGTGCTTTCCAAAGCCACTTACCTTTTTATCAGCCCTCTGCCCTGCCCTATGTCAGCGGATCTCCTGTACACTTTGATTTCAGTTTTTCTTGCCATCCTTTTACAATACGTAGTATCTGTTCATACTTGGCTCAGGTTGGAATATTTGAACTACAGTACTTCAGTGTGATTTTGCTTTTAGTTCACTGAAATGTTTTCTTGAATACAACAGAATTAGCTCGGTGTTAGCCATGTGTATAATGTCTATTTCCTCACTCTGCTCTTTCTTGGAGCCCCTTCATCACTGAGTTCAGTGAGGCTGTCATCAGCCACATGGCACCAAAGGGCAGACCGTGGACCATGACATCTCATGTACAGTGATTACTACATGTTCAAAAAATGCATCTGGTCCTGCAGCCTATTCAAGAAACTTGGCACACTCACATGGTGGTCTGCATAGGCAGAATTTGTTGCTTTGATACAGGAGTGTAGCCTGAAAGGTTATGCCTTAATGTGAGAAATGAAAAACGTAATTTTCTGCTTCAGGGTTCCTTTCTGTAGTTTAGCACATTCCTGTATTATATCTCTTCTCTCTGAAACGGTTTTATAACACGTTCTGTTTGCCAGCATGATATTAAATGGTCCCCAGACACTGTTTTAACTCACTTGTCATGTTTTCTACACTTATACCTCACTTTGTAATTACTGCCTTACATTGCCAATAATTCATACCCTCCAGAAGGCCCTGTTTAAGACTGAGTAATAAAATTCTGAGAGATTAATATTCAGTTGATGACAGATCTTTTAATGCAACTCTTACCAAAACTCTCCAGCGTCTAGGAAATTGGCAGAACACTGCTTATGGCTGCATTCTGATGTCATTCAATTAGCAACCAAGGGTTAGTTCTCTGAGGTTATTCTCCAGAGTTCAGTGGAACAGATTTCTTTTTAATCTTCAGTCCTCTGAGGGAATTGCATGAGGTGAGTTTAATTCATGGGTATTTGGCATGAAAATGGATCTTGGTAGATTGCAAACCGAGACTTGCCTTACTGTCTCAGTGCTGTAGTTAGTAAGTTTAAATATTTTCATTTCATTGTGTGCTTATACTCCCAGTGAGACCACAAGAGCTTCGTGTGCATGCACATATATTCAGGTTCTGAAGTTGCACATCGTAGTCCTGATATTCTAAAAATCCTATGGGAAATTGTAAACAGCTGCATACATTGCCAAGCACTGAGGATTTGCCTTGCTGATTTCAGAACTGCAGTCCCAACAATTTAACTAATACAATAAAACATCACACCTGTTTCTTTCCCCATGCTCTTCTCTTCATGCTATATTGGCCACACAAGGCATTCTAAAATGGGTGTGGACAACATTTATCTAATTTACAAGTTCATTTCAGTAAGGGTGTTCATGTGGGTACATTCCAGATGAGTAAGAGCATTGATAAATTGGCTCTGGTAAATTTAGCAGCCATAGTTTATGGTGTTACTCTATGGGTGGTGTTCTGTTCCTCTGCAATTGATTACCAGAACTGACTGAAGGGGATATACCCCTGCTTGAACTACTTCAGTTCTTACTCAGATGCCTTTGTTCCTTTGAGGGGCACGAATGCTCTAAGGTAAGACATTGCAAGATGCTTATTTGTGCTTTATTAATGGTTCAGTCAAAAAGTGAGAAGTTTTGGTTTTAGACTTGTGAGAAGTGCTGGTGTGAAACCTGCTCCTTCTCACCCTCCCCCTCCAAGTCAGTGGGGTTTGTCTTCAGGGACTGCTTTTCTGCCAGGGGTTTCAATCAACATGTTCAGCCCTTACTCAGTGTGGGGGGGGGGAGGGAAAAGCAAGAGAAAAGGTTGAGATCAGACATTAAGAAAAAAAGAGAGCTTATGTTGAGTTGGAAATCCTCCTAGGCTAGAATTTCATGCCATATCAGCACTGTTTGGGTATATTTTCAGGGTCTATGGATGTAATGTGTAAAAACAATACTTTGAGAGTAGGTGCACTAATAGTTTTTTGGGTCGCAATGCTGTCTAAAGCAGCTCTTACCTGCTCACCCCCAACCTTTCTCCCATGTTGCTGCTCTCCCTTCCGTGCCAGCACAACATTTTTGGGCTGCATAACGAACTAGTTGAAACAAATGGTTGAAAAAAACCTTTTTTTTTTTGAGTGTCAGTTGTCTGATCCTGTTCACAGAGTGGCTTAACAAACAGCAGAGATGGCACAGCTGAGAGAGGGGAGCTTGCTGTGCCAGTGACAGAAGTAATGGCAGGGGAATGCCTTGAATTGATAGGTGCTGCTTGCTACAGAACATTGTGTCATGGATCCCTTCAGACACATTTGGCATCCAGCATTTGTGTACATAGACAGGATAGATTATCTATCATTTGATAGCTGCATACATATCTTAGCTGGCTTGTTAACATGTTTTGGTAACAGCTGAACTCTTGGACATTAACAAGGGGTTCTGGTGCTGTTACTTGTCTCCTCAGTTGATCACTTTCATGTAGATGAAGATGACAAGATAGTTACTCAGACTTCTGTTCTTAATGGTCATATTTCTCTGGAATTCTATTGATTCATCTGTAACAATCTGAAAAGATTCCTCTCCTAGACTTTCTTTTGAGAACAAGCAACAAAGGAAAAAAACCTGAAAAAAATCATGACTTATTTTGAATTTTTTCTGAGATGAAAATGATGACTTTCTGATTTTGTGTTTGGTGCTATTTTTTCTGGTGGTGCCTTTTTAGTGAACCTTTAGGGTCATGCTCCTCTTTGCTTTGTAAAGAAATTGGTGCCTTCAAGAGAAGGGCTTGAGTGAGAAATAATTTTCACCTGTAACTTGACACTTGCTAAGGCAGTACTGACTGAGACTTGGTGAGAGATTGTTCTTCATAATTGTTTCTAGCATTTCAAAACCCTAAACTAGCTTTTGTAGCAATTACAGCATGATACATTCAATGAATGTGAAGCCCATGAACTGGGGAGGATAGGCAGTTCATCTATACATCAATTCACTCTATGGAAAGGTTTGCTGTCACCAGTAGATTGAAATACATTTGGAATGAGTCCTTCTTGGAGTTTCCTCATACTGTTCTTATTGAACAAGTCGGAAAATGCTCAGTAGTTGAAAAATACCTTGCACAGCATCAGATGTACAGAACTGTGTTTCCCAAGCAATGAGCCGGACTCCCAGGCAAAATGTGACTCTATGACATGTAGGACTGTGTTCCACAGGACATTCATGGGAGCTGAAAACATTAACAGTTTTCTCAGGTGATGTTTAAGACCCAAAAAGTCCCCTCAGAATACTAAGCATTCTTACTAAATCACGTGTGCTTCTCCCTAACACTCCCCATATTTCACTTCTTTCTGATTTTTCCAGTGATAATTTTGTAAAAAAATACAGCCAATTGGCGAGTTTCAATTCCTTTAAGGCTTGCTTTCCACAGTATTTATTAAGCATTCAGAACAGTCACATGAAAGGTGATGCCCAGGGAATCCCTCCTGATTTTATGACAAACTTGTTGCCTTGGGGACAAGGCAGCCCCTGGGTACTCATCCCCTGAAGGCATATTATACCTGCTGAGGAGGTATGATCAGTCCAGTCAACTCCAGAATTTATGTGTCTCTGTAAGAGGAATCCAAGAGTTGACTAAGAAGCAGTGAATGAGGTATTGGATACAGATTGGACAAGTATCAAAGAATCATAGAAAATTAGGGTTTGAAAGGAAGACTCCCTGGAGTCTGTGGTTACCTTGGGTCCTCTTGCCTTTCTTGAAGACTGGAGTGACATTTGCTTTCCTCCAGTCCTCAGGTACCTCTCCTGTTCCCAATGACTTACCAAAGATGATGGAGAGCAGCCTAGCAATGACATCTGCCAGTTGCTTTGGCACCCATGGGTGCATCCCATAAGGACCCATTGATTTATGGATGTCCAGACTCATTAACTGATCCCTAACCCAGTCCTCATGAACCAAGGCAAATTCATCCTTTACCCTAACTTCTTCAGCAGCCTTAGGAGCCTGGGGCTCCTGGTGACATCCTCCAGCAGTGTACACAGAGGCAAAGAAGGCGTTCGGCACCTTCTTTGTATCCTCTGTCACCAGGACACCCACCTCATTCAGCAGTGCCTACATTGCCTCTAGTGTTAGTTTTATCTGCTATGTATTTGAAGAAGCCCCTCCTGTTGTCCTTAACCTCTCTTGCAAGGTTTAATTCCAAGGAGGCTTTAGCTTTCCTAGGTGCCTCTGCATTCTCAGACAATAGACTTATATTCCTCCCAGGTGGCCAGCCCTTCTTTCCACGATCTATAGGATCTCTTCTTCCATTTGAGTTTATCTAGCAATGCCCTGTTCAACCATACTGGTCTCCTAGTTCCCTTTCTTGATTACCTTCCCATTGGGATGTACTGGTCTTGAGCTTGGAAGAAGTAGTCCTTGAATATTAACCAACCATCTTGGGTCCCTTTACCTTCTAGTACCCTGTTCCATAATATTTCCCCCAGCAAATGTTTAAAAAGGGCAAAGTTGGCCTTCCTGAAGTTCATGATTGTGGTTCTACTTGGAATCCTGTTTCTACCATATAAGATCCTGAACTCCACCATCTCATGGTCACCCAAGGTTGCCCTCAACCTTCACTTCTTCAACCAGGCCCTCAATTGTTGGTTAAGACAAGATCCAGCAATGCTCCACTCCTAGTTGGCTTCTCCACCAGTTGCATCAAGAAATTATCATCAATGCACTGGAGGAACCTCTTGGACTGTGAATGGCTGCCTGAAAAGGCCTTCCAACAAATATCTGGGTAGTTAAAATCTCCTGGGGGAATCAGGGCCTGTGATCACCAGGCTGCTCCCAGCTGCCTGTAGAAGGCCTCATTGACTCCCTCATTCTGATCAGGTGGCCTGTGATAGACACCCACCCCTGTATCCCCCATATTGCTGGTCTGTCTGATTGCTTGTCTGACCAACCTGATCTCCTTTTATGATCGGGTGACCCGCCTGGTGGATGAGGGAAAGGCTGTGGATGCGGTCTACCTGGACTTCATCAATGCCTTTGACACCATCACCGACACCACAGCATTCTCCTGAAAAAGCTGTCAGCCCACAGCTTGGACAGGGGCACTCTGTGCTGGGTTAGGAACTGGCTGGAGGGCCGGGCCCAGAGAGTGGTGCTGAATGGTGCTGCATCCAGTTGGCGGCCGGTCACTACTGGTGTCCCTCAGGGATCAGTGTTGGGCCCAGTTCTGTTTAATATCTTTATTGATGATTTAGATGAGGTGATTGAGTCCATCATCAGCAAATTTGCAGATGACACTAAGCTGGGGGGGAGTGTGGATCAGCTGGAAGGCAGGAGGGCTCTGCAGAGGGACCTGGACAGACTGGAGAGTTGGGCTGATTCCAACGGGATGAGGTTCAACACGGCCAAGTGCCGGGTCCTGCACTTTGGCCACAACAACCCCATGGGGAGCTCCAGGCTGGGCACAGAGTGGCTGGAGAGCAGCCAGGCAGAAAGGGACCTGGGAGTCTGGATTGACAAGAAGCTGAACATGAGCCAGCAGTGTGCCCAGGTGGCCAAGAAGGCCAATGGCATCCTGGCCTGTATCAGGAACAGCGTGGCCAGCAGGTCCAAGGAGGTGATTCTGCCCCTGTACTCAGCCCTGGTGAGGCCACACCTCGAGTCCTGTGTCCAGTTCTGGGCCCCTCAGTTCAGGAAGGAGATTGAGGTCCTGGAGCAGGTCCAAAGGAGGGCAACCAGGCTGGTGAAGGGACTCGAGCACAGATCCTGTGAGGAGAGGCTGAGGGAGCTGGGGCTGTTCAGCCTGGAGAAGAGGAGGCTCAGAGGAGACCTC